>OV651814.1:76413336-76918336 GCA_927349885.1 Psylliodes chrysocephalus | reverse complement strand
ATCGCCTTCTACTGCGACCCAGATGGGTCTATTGTGGCTTATGAATAACATGTAGTTCACCGTACTTGTTTAAAGTCGGTAGGCTCCAGTCGGGTAAATCCGAAGATCTAAAACCTGGTATTTCAGAGCGGAGCAGGTATATAAAATGTGATCTGCAGACTCGTTCTCCACGCTGCAGATTCGACAGTCCGATGTTTGTTCCAGACCTATCCTTCTCATGTGGTTGCCCAGACGGCAGTGTCCTGTCAACAGTCCCGTGAAAATGCGTAGATCTTTCCTACTCCATTCTCGGGTCTGAACAGAGGTGTTCATTCTGTAAAGAAAATAAAGAATTTAAGGAATCCGTCCTCACGACCCCAAGTGAAAACAATTACATTTAAAAATTAAAAAAGTTTTAAAGAAAAGAAGAAATGTGTACAAGCCAGTGTTGAATCTGGATTTTCGAGTTTATTTAGGCAACTGGAGCACATAGCCACAGCCACTGTCGAATTGGCAAATTTATATATACCAGATTACAACTTTAATCGGTACATACATTCTTTTCTCCCTTAGATTTTTTTATCCTCATTGAAGCCACCAATGCAGCATTTAAGTAGCCAATTCATCCGTCGTAGCTATGTCCTTTAGTGGCGTAATTGGTAAAGGTATAGAGGTATAGAGGAAAAATTCAGGTTGGATCCCAATGCTTGGACACATTTTTCTTTTCAGCTTTTTCAATTTTTCTTTGGTTTGTTTTCACCTTGGTGTTGTAGGGATGGATTCCTTAATTACATTTTTAGATTTTCAAATGCATCCTTTAGTTTTAGAACCTGTAATCGATATTTTTTCTTTTTTTCTTCTTCTTTATATTAAATATTCTTTCATCCATTCTAAAATAATTCTTGAATGACTTTCACTTATATCTTTAAGTAAATTATTAGAATAGTTTTTTGAAAGAACCTTTTCTTTATTTAAATTATTTTAGATATTTCTTCATTATGTATACTTGAAACTAAAACTAAAGTCATGTTTCTTAAATACTTTTTAATAATACTCCCTACGCTGCACATATGGCTTTATTTCTTTCGATGTCGTTGAAAGACTGACCAAGTTATGTTTTGTCGCATGCTCTGTTTTCATGATCATCCAAATTCTTTATAATGGATGCCCTATACGCTCTGATATGGCCTGCAGACCAAAACGCAAAGTTCTGTTCTAAAGGTAAGATTTAGTCAGCTCATTTCACTCTTCATCTTAACATTAGATAAAAGAGGACAAAAAGGAGAGACTAGATGTAAGTCACGTTAAGTTATGAATTGAATCGATGGGTACAGTTCAAATCTCACAAAAATATTAGCGTGTAGGGCCTCCTTTACCCATCCATTTTTCATACAAAATTTTTCTGCGTAATATTTATTTTACTAATAATAATTGTTCTTTGTTTTAGTGTTTAAATGTACTAGTTCAACATGGTACTACACCAGATTATCAAAACACTGCAGAAAAATTAACAGTTGGAAAATCCTGCGCTTGTACTAGGAAAGGAGATAAACTGAGAAGGGTAAGCCGATATCTAAAAGTAATAATTATTTTTTTATTTGATTTGTTTTATGTAATGCAGAAACAGGAGTTATTTTAAAAATTTTTCCTAATCTACGAAAAAGAACCTGTTCTGTTTAATAGCTTTAACACGATTTACTATTTAGTATTTAAACCTCGACACGATTAGTCACACTATTTCTTTCTAATATATTGCAGTTTCACACAGCGTATGTCAATTTCTACTTCAACCAAAATTTAACAAAATTAAATCAAAATCATACCATAAATTTTTTAGCCTACCATATGTGAAAATGAATCATATCAACCCAAAAAATATGACCGGAACTAACGGGCTGCTAAACTCATAACAGCCCGATTTTGTAGTTTTTCACTAGATATCTAGATACCTTTGACTATCACTTGCGTACTTTGACGTTTCACATGAATTTTGATTAAACGTCAGTGTAAGTCTATTAGTGAACATGAATAGTCATTCTGATAGTGACGAAGAATTTACAAATACTCCACGAGGAAATCTTGTATTTGTAAAATTAAAGATTTTCGTTATATTTTCGATTTCTTTGTTTTTTTTTGTAGGTGAAAAATAATTGTATGTCACATATGCAGAAAATGCTTTAGCAGCCCTTAGCTATCAGGTGCCCTCGCTTAGCTTCGCCCGCTCATGCAGCTAAAGCTCATTTTCTGCCCTTGTGTCTTTTAAGTTTTGCGCATTGTGCATTAGAGAGCGTTACGAATCAAACGGCTCTAATAAAAATAAACTGTCGTCTTTAGTTAACCTCGCTTCCAAGTTTCAGTCCCATTCATAGAAATTTGTAGTTACACCGAATTTTCAAAGTTGATAAGTTATTCAAGAAATGAATTTAAACCGAGAACATTTTCGTGCCATAATTTTTTACAACTTTCGAAGACAATTATCTCAACAAGAATGTTTGGCCGAGTTGGTTTCTGTTTTCGGTAGTGATGCCCCACATAAATGGACAATTTCTCGTTGGTATGGAGGACGGGTTAGTCTTAGTGACGAGCCAAGCACAGGTGCACCCAAATCGGTAGTCACCCAGAAAACCATTGATGTTGCGCACAAACTCGTCGAGGAAGATCGGCATGTGACATATCGCGAGATTGAAGCATCGTTAGGGATTTAAAAGACCTCAATCCAAAAGATTTTAAACGAAGAATTGGGAGTAAAAAAATTAGTGTCCCGTTGGATACCGCATCTGTTGACCGAAGAACAAAAAGAAGCTAGGATAAATTGGTGTCAAAAAAACTCTGGAGCGCTTCAACGATGGAAACTCTAAAAACGTGTACTGCATCGCATGTAGTGGTAAATCATGGATTTACTCATAAGAACCTGAAAATAAACGCCAATCGTCTGTTTGGATTTACATGGTGAAGACAAGCCGACAAAAGTGATCCGTTCTCGAAGTGTGTCTAAAAAGATGTTCGCAACATTTGTCTCCAAAGCAAGTCATGTTGCAACAATTCCTCTGTAAGAGCAAAGAACTGTTACTGCTGATTGGTATATAACGATTTGTTTGCCAGCAGTCATCGCTAAGCTTCGGGAAACCAACCCCAAACGACGAATCATCCTCCATCCAGACAATGCAAGTGCGCACACAGCTCGCAAAACAATTGCCTTCTCAAAAACAAAACATTGAGTTGTTAGACCACCCTCCATACAGTCCAGACCGAAGTCCCAACGATTTTTTTAACTTTCCGAAAATCAAGAAACTGCGTAGACAACGGTTTCAGTCACCAGAAGATACAGTTGAGGCATTTAAAACAGCCATTGGAGCTGTGACACCCCAGGAGTAGAGTAACTGCTTTCAGAGCTGGTTCGAGCGCATGCAAAGGTGCATTACTCTTCGTGGAGAATACTTTGAAAAACAATAAAATGTTTAAACACTATCTGCTGTTTTATTCTAGATCTATATGCAAAACTTAAAAGACAGCCCTCGTATATTATTTAAACCGCTTAATGCAGCTGATTTATTTAGATTCTGATCTACATCAAGTTTCCGAGAAACTAATATGTTTATTGGTTTACCTTTAGAAATCAACGTTTAAAGGAAATCATATAAAAATGAGAGTACAATTCACTCTATTTGCTAGATGCCAGAGGCTGTTCCAAACAGTAAATTTATTTTGGTTACATCTACGCCAAATGATTTAAATTCACATTTAAAAATTAAACGATATTCTTGTCTATTATTCACATTAATCTATTAGTAATTAGTATACCACCGTAGTTCATCAAAACGAATTGAAAAAAATATAAGATCGCAGCTTAAAAGGTTGCGAGTTATATAAATTTAAATATATTTATTTTTGGAGCCAAAATTAACAAAATTATTGAGCCCTCCCCCTCCTCTACCTATGGGGTTTCAGTACAGCAACCTCCAATGATTTTAACTGACTTCAAAAAAGGAGGAGGTTCCCAATTCGTCTGAAAATATTTTTATGTATGTTCAGCGATAATTCTTCACCAAGTTGTCCGATTTTTATGATTCTTTTTTTCGTAAAAAGAGGGTAACTCAGGGGTGGTTCCATATATATTTGCTTAAGATTTGATGATGGGATCTGTAATAAAATCAGCAAACTCAATTTGTACACAAAAACTTAATTTTTATATTTATAGACCCTGTGGTATTCGGAAAAAAAATCTAGACTCTAGTGTTTGATAGATATGACTGAACCATTTTTTTAAAACAAATTTATATTGAATTTTTCTGTATATGTTATATGTTTAAGATGCGTAGCCCCTCGGCACTGATGCCTCACTAGACCTTTGTACATCCTCCTAAATTGATAGCCTCCCCTTAGCTCGTTAGTTAGCCTACAAATTTCATGTAGTTGTCAAAGTCGCCGAAGGGTGTCGCTCTTATATCGATCGGTGCTGTTACGCAAAACTCGCCGAACACAAATTTTCTAATAAATAAGAGGCTCCATGCTATGGAGGTGTTTCCGTACTTGGCAATGATCAGTCAGAATGTCTGTGTTCAGGCGCAGATTCTATCTAGTCATAATCAAATTCTCCTAGTTTTTGAACTAGGTCCTGCGAGCATCCTTTGATTTTGCTTACTAAGTGCAGATGGCGTTACTATTTTTCACTGTGTTACTACGAATTCTCTCGTAACCGATATTAAAGTAGGCGATTCAATTTGTTGCCAGTGCATATTTCATTAGGCACTGAAATCAAGATGTATATTTCTTACTGAAGAGTCAAAATAAAGACGAAACCGGTTTTAACGAGTCCTTGGTAAGAAAAATCAATGCTAGATAGTTAAATATTATTTTTTATCCCCACTGTTTTCCTTTGGATATAACTTAATGCCTGTTGCTGTATTAGCCAAAGGAGTAGTTGTTTTTCTGAGGAAAAAGTCGCAAGTATTAGTATGTGACACTACTTCGAGTTTATTTTTAATTTTATTTTAAAATATATAATTTTTTTTGTGACTCACCTCATAAATACATTCTCAAGAATTTCTGTATGTTCAAAAGAGTCTACCTAAACAATAACTTTTTTTTTTAAATGGAACATATACATTTTTCAATTATTTAGATAAACATAAACTTGCAACATACCTGAAGCTGTAGAAGGACTCTTATCAGTAAAATAAGCAATGGGAATTACAATTTCCTTAAAAGCAGTGGCGGCTAGTCGGTAAGTGCTGCAGAGCTCCTAAAAAATGCTAAATACATAATATAACTCAAATATTTCCTATTACCAAAACGAAAATGTATAATATTATGTTCTCATTATAATAATGATAAAAAAAACTGCTGGCGAAGCGCCGGCATCGCTGGTGTCCGTGTACGTAACATCGACCAGTGGAATAACCTACCTACCGACACACATGCTTGCTTAGGCTGTCGCTGAACTATTATTTATCTGGGCCACATGATGGAGCTCTGTGCGCTCTTTCAAACACCCGCACGGCACTCCGCTACCTCCGCGCCCAAGATTTAAACAAACCGATGATTTAAGTAGATAGTTCGATGCAATTAGTTCAGCGTAGCGCATAATACGTTTCGATTTTTTTTCGCGACTTTTGAGTTTATGGCAAGTTAAAGTTAAAAACAATAATTTTAATGGTGCGTGTATTGTGTTTTTGTATATTACTGACAATTATCTGTGTACTATGGAAGTAATCTTCAATTAAATTACCGTAAAGAATTTTTTTAAATATACATATGAAAAAAAGATAGAATTAAAAGCATTTCTCGGCTGAATTAGATGTGCAACTCTAAGTGACCGCGGTGATGAGCGGCCAACACGCAGGAGTTCAAGCATTAATTAAAAAAAAGTATACTTTTGCTCACTATGAACATTGCTCTAAAGCTGCTTCTGCAAGTACGTGTATTTTTTGGAAATTTACAAGACATTCCGGGCTTTTTAATAATTCACCCCAGCGAAAAGACGTCTTAAACAAGATTGTGAAGAGAAGGATCCTTCACGGTTCTACAAAACGTTGGAATTTTAATATAAGGACCATTAATGTTGTGTACGAAAATAGAGTGTCTCTCATTGAGTGTATGCATGAAATAGAAAAACAATTCACCAACAACACAGTCTCTATTCACCGTACATTAAATGATCCGATATTCAATTTTTGGCTGACTTTTTTCATCATGTGATGCCCCACGTAGACATCCTATTCAATCAACTACAGCAAAGAAAAATTGAACCCACTCTATAGTCTATTTTTATGTATGAGAGAGTATTAAAATAATAAAGCGTTCGTACTCTATAGGGGTACCACTTCTTTTAGTAGAAAGTTAAAATATTTTTTGAAGTTATTCCTCGAGTATACACTTATATTTTCACCTAATTAACCTGCTTATAACTTCTAAACAGCTGAAGGTAAAAAAGGGCAATTTTTTCTAAAATGTTTTATTTTTCCACAAGGTATGTTAAGAACATTGTGTCAAACGGGTTATGTAGGTATAAGGGTTTAAACTTTGACTTTTAAACAACGTTACGTTCATAAATAATAATTTTAATATAAAAACTACTTCTTACCTACAAATCCAAATCAGAAGATGAACTGTCGCAACCAATATTTACAATGAGTAGCTCGATCATTTCATCAGTAATATTGTCCAACAGTTTTCAGGCTTCACATTATTTACAGCCTCCAAAAACAACTGTTTAACATCACTCATTTTAAAAGAATTATTTTTTCTTGAAACTTCTCCCTTTTTCTGTGCCCATATCAGTTCAATCGGGTTTACTCGCAATGATATGGTGGTGACCTAACCACCGTCATCCCACGATTTTTTTGCAATTTCATCAATTTCATATTTTTTAAATTTCTCTTTATGAAGGGAACACAAATGATACAGTTCTTTTCTCACAGAACCGGGATGGAACTTAATATTCTTTGAATTTAGCCAATTCTGTAAATCTTTTTTTAACCACTTGGTTGTGGGCATTTTTTCTATAAGTCTCGAGTGATAACTTGCATAATCCATTACTATTATACAGTTCTGAGGAAGAAGATCTATAATTTGTTCGAACCACTCTTTAAAGACATCAGCATTCATGTTCTCATGGTAGTCACCGGTACGAGTAGATTCAAAAGTCAATAAACCACCTTTAACACAACCGTTTGAACTACCGATGTGTACTATTATTAGTCTGCGCCCCTTTTCTGATGGTGGATTTAAACCAGTAGATAAATTATTTATGTCCCTCGTCGATCCATGTTTCATCTAAATAAAATTTATTTCTTCTCTGGTTTCTCATTTCTTTTATAGTCCTTAGGTAATATCTTCTCCATACTACAATATCGCTTCTTTCTATTAAAATAGACTTTCTGGAATGCTTTTTCCATAGAAAACCTATTTCTTTTAAAAGTTTCCATAGTGTGTTTCGACTCATTTCAGGGTAATCCTTATCATCTCGAACCGTGGCAAGAACTTTGTCTACTGTCGGAAATTCTTTTCTAAAGAAGAACGCATGCACTTTCCTTCGAAGTCTTTCTTTCAAAAGATTTTCTAATTGAACTTTTGGTTTTCCTGGAGCTTTACGTGCTGTTTGAAACTCGCCACATTTCTCTTCTTTAACAACTCTGTAAATCGTAGATTTCCCAACACCAAGCGTACTACTAATTCCACTGTGTCATCAACACTTTTACATAAATATTTGTCTGTAAATGATTTAAAACAATTAAATATTAATGTTTTTTCATTAACTGTTAAAGGACCGATTTTTTGTCGTTTACGCGGCCCTTCCAAATTTTCCATGATCACACTAGAATTCACACTGCACCTTGCAAGTTGCAACTAAACGACATTTAGTAAACTGTCAAGAATACACAACTTGGACCTCCTTACTAAATGGAAAACCTATAATCGCATTTTCGGTGAAATTTGTTGGCAAGGTATTTATCTACTTATAATTCGATTACTGTAAGAATTAAAATAAAACAAAATTGGCAAATAGGTACTTATTGAAAATAATCTTAAGATACGGCTATGTAATCTTTAATACACAGGGCTTTTGGCCTGTCCAAACCTTTTTCTATTGTTCTGTACAGCTTATGTTTATAAAGGACCAATAAAATACCCAAAACTTGTAATAGCTCAGGTACATTTATTACAATTTTAGGAAATATTTAGATTATTCTGTAAAATTATTTAAAATGACCGTACTAAGTTTTGCATTAGAAATGCTGTTTTATTACTCTCTAATACATAAAAATAGACTATAGTAAAAGACGCTAACGATAATTTTGAACGCAATATCACCCAAGTTCGAAATAATATTGATAGCATCATTATTGAAGCATCAGAAAATAAACGCAAGCGCCCAGGTAACAGCAGATTTGATCACCGCATTTTTGCTTTAAAGATGTGTGACGTTATCCTAAATTGTTCAAAAGATCGATTTGATTTTAAAGAGCATCTAGTAGTTGCCTCACTTTTTTTTTTCGGAATAGTTTGGTGAGTATTGTGGTAAATTTCCCGAGGATAAACTCACTTCCGCAGGCTCTTTTTATCCCAGACTTGACAAAGAACGATTGCGAACTGAACTGTCTGTTATTTATTCAAGAAAAGATTTCAGGACATTGAATGGCGCACTAACTCTACTAAAATTTTTAACATCAAACAATCTAAGAGATATATTAAAAGAGACTAGAAAACTATTAGAAATTGTGGTAACAACTCCTATGACAACATCAGAGACTGAACGATGTTTCTCAACAATAAATCGAATCAAAACGTTTCTCAGAAATTCAATGACCGAAGATCGTTTAACAGCTCTTTCCATGCTATCTATTGAAAAAAAGTTTACATCCGAAATAGACAATTTTAATGAAAAAGAACATAGGATAGACTTAATTTATAAAAAATAGACTGTAATCGCACAATCTGTTTAAATTTTCACGTCATTTTTTAAACATTTTGCTTGAAGAAAATAGAGTGCAGTAAAATACTGCTTGGTGATTCTTTTTTTTTGTGTTGCAATCGTTTCAGCAATCCATCATTCTGCAAGCATAATAAAATCGATGGGACTTTGACTAAGAAGAAGGTAAGCTTTTTTGCAAAAATTGCAGAACACCCTAAAATTTTTACTACAAGTCGCCACTGCTCAAAAGTATAAATTCAATAGGTTAAAAATAGAGGCAGGATTATATACATACAAAACAGATCTTATTGATAATATGTAATCAATAATGGATTCTATTATACTATTTTTATATAAATAGATAAGAGATCTAATTCATAAATAATTAAAACATGTGTCTACATCTTCTACAACGGAAGTAACAATTACAATTAAATTATAATAATAAACAATAGAATTATAGATACGTGCGAAAACTATAGCGCTAATGACCGGCGTTATGTATACAGGAAATGCGATCTGCTTAAAGTGTAAATTATGAATTTAATAAACCACAAATCGTCGATAGGTTTCCCTCTTAAAATTAAACCGTGTACATTATAATAATCGATTCAATTCCGATAAATTAATTTTATAGTTATTGTCGAGACCATTTCTTTGCAGAAAAATTAGTGTCAGACATATTTTCAGAGAGTGAAATCAAACATGGTAAGATGAAATTATTTATCTATAATTTAAAAAAAGTTTTGTTATAATAAAATAAATATTATTGTTTAGTAAAATCACTGGTGTTTACAAATTCGTAAATATCAAGTGTTACATTAGAACGTTAACAAGAATCGCAGTTTATTGTATTTGTTGTGTTAAAAAGGTATTGGCTTCATGTTACGTTAATGTGGTAAAAACGTAATTTACATATTAATTTTAACTATCGTTGATTGAAATTAAACACAAGAGTGAAATGGCCAAATTGTGAAATAACCTACCGATTATAATTAAAGCAGTAGTGTATAGATAAATAAACGAGAAAAGAATTGGAAAGAACTGGAGTATTAACGTAAATAAAGGATAGACATTAAAAAACTTACAATATGTATATTTCAGGAACTAGAAATATTAAAAATATTTAATTTAGATAAACATGCAAACTTCTTTATAAATGTTTATAATTGTATATATTACTGAACCACTCTGTATAATTTATATTGTTGAAAAGTGTTATTTAGCTTTCCAATGGTATACAAGTAGGGGTTGCTATTTTTTTCTGTTGAGATAGAGGGTGGATAGGAGGTTGATGGAGATAAGTCCAGTTTTAGGCATAGCAAGCAAGTTCTTAAATTATCACCTCATAAACGTATGAAAATGGAAACAACTGAAATTACAGACAACATCCGTATCTTCAATAGCAGTGTCAAAAGTATATTATTATGGCCAGTCCCGGTTTATTCGCTCGGTGCTTGGGGTGGGCACCCGGAGGAGTCCAAATCTCATAGTACATAATTAAAAAATATAAATTAAGAGCAAACATGACGAGCGCTCCTCCGCCAAAAAACAATTTTACATTTGAGGCAGTTAAAAAAAAATTGTAAAAAAAATGGTTCAGGCCAATCGTTCTAAAAATGAACGCGTCATTCTATAACAAATATCTTAACTATTTTCTAAATAACGTTTTTTTAAAAAGATTACCAATTTTAAACAGGACCAAATATTAACCTAGTTTTCATTTCGATACTAATTCTATTAAAACAATGATACCAGTGAATATGGCAACGCTGCTAGTCTATGAAGCCCGTGGTTAAAAGGGTAGCTACTGTTTAGTTAAATTTCTTAATTCCTGTGTCGAAAAATAGGTAGTTGTTTTTGAAGAGGTGCGAAATTATTCTAATCGTCTTAGTTTGTTGTTGAGGCGTTGTTAGGTTTTTGTTTAATTTAGTTTTTAGTTAATTTATGAAACGAAAAATTCTGGAAGGCAAAAATGCTACCACAACTGATAAATTTCTATTTTAATTGTTTGCTGCCAGAGTTAGTAAATCCTAGAGAAATACGACATGTGCCAATTAGGGAAAAGAGATTGTCAAAAATTTTGCCCGCTTAAAAAAATGTGTAATATACAGGGTGTTTCTAAATACATGCGACAAAATTCAGGAACTGATTGCTCGTATGAAATTAAGATGGGTCTTTCCTATAACAAAATTTCCTCAGCCCACTTCTTTTCGAGATATCACCCTTAAAAGGTGGTGACTAAAATTGAGTTTTTATTTTTTTCTACAATTGCAGTAAAGCTAGAAACTTGAAATTCTGTAATCGTAAAGGACTAACCACGCGTATTTTTTCAATATTCCTGTTACATTATAGGGGGATGAAATTAGTAACACTTACTTTATTTTATATCAAAACTTTTTTTCGAGATGAACTTCTTAAGGGTGATATCTCGGAATTCGAATTCTAGATAATATTGCCTCATTTATTTTGCCAAAATTTAAATATTTTGAGATATTCTTGTCTAAAAATTATAAGGGGTGTGATCACCTTAAGATTGAAATAGAATTAGCGTTAATTCATGAGATGCAAAGCATCATAATTGTCGCGTCACAAAAACCACTTGCTGTCAAGAGAAAATTTTGATTCAACAGTATTGTATATTTTGTGTTGTAAGAGAGAAAAAATTAACATTTCGTGTTTTAATAGTTATTTTTTTAATTTAATAATCTATGTGAAAAAAAAATTATACAGACATTAAAAAATTGTTATAATAATATACTTACTTTTTGGATTTTTATTTGTTTTTCTTTTTTTTTTTCGAGTTTTAAAAATGCATGTTTTTACAACAAACATTAATAATGAAAGCATGTGTTTTGTTAAAAAAATTGACAACGAATAGCAATGAAAGGGAAACCCTAAATCTCCAGCGCCCAGGGCCCGAAATTAAGTTAAACCGTCACTGATTATAGCTGTCAAACCTGGAAAACCACGAAATAATATATAAGAAAGAAAACAAGTGCTTAAGAAAAATATTTAGAATTTTTTCTATCCAAACAAGTGAAGGAGAACGTAGAAGCAAATAGGTTAGGTTATTAAAACGGATCGATCATATGTTGCGAAAACCTGATACATTTAATGTCACCAATAAGCCTTAGAGTACCAATCAAATAGTTCAATAAAAAAATAGGTTAAACAATAAAAATAAAATTGAAGAGAGAAAACAGAATGTGTAAAATGCTAAAAATAATTGAGAGAAGTTTACATAGGTAAAAAGATAATAAATAATGTTCATGGGTGGTTGGGATAGATTCGGAGAATAAAAAGAATAAGAGCGTCGCAGGTTAACAGAAGAAATGAGAGATGTAAGTTAAAGAAAACATGGAGGAACATGACGGTATCAGGGAAAACTAAAATCCAAATGGCGCATGGAAGAGAAAGAAAAATATTTTATTCACCTTGCCAAATGGTCAGTTGAGATGATGATTAAAATACATTATAGTAAATCTAAAACAAGTAGTTTAAGGATAATGAGGATGTAATATTACAAAACCTTAATTTAATAATAATTATATTGATAATATGTTTTAATATTTTTAAAAATAAAAGTAGTTTATTTCTGTAAAAATGTGCCTTTAGGACATATCCAGATAGTATTTTGACTAATATTTTGCATTCTTTTGTTTTGGAATTGGACGAATCGAAGCAAAATTCTGAAGATAAACGTTCAAATCTATGTTTTTATTATTGACACCTATTCATGCATCCTTGCAATAACAATAATCTAATAATCTATTCAATATTTGTACCAATAATAATTGTGTATTAAGAATTACTTTTTCTTGATATATTAATAAAATGTCTTTTATTTTCAGGGAAACAGTGTGGCGAGTGACTGTTCTAACTGCAAACCAAAGTCAATTAGCAATAACAATACCATGAAACACAATAACAATTCAGAACCATTTTATTTACATCCACCTTTGAGTGATCGCTCATTGGAACCAGCACATGCACCAGAAAATGGCTTGTACATCAATCCCATGAGCAAGCATAGGCACAGGTAATTGTTTTATAAAAAAATTAATAAGTTTGTAGTATTATTTTATGCTTCATGAATAGTTTTTATCAATTTGTTCACCTCTTTTATATTGCGTTACTATTTTTAACACAAACCGTCTTCAGACAATTAACCCAGCTTTCCTTGGTCTCTATCTTTATTTCTGTACTTCCTAATTTTCTCTGATTATTTACTTTTATTACCGATCTTCTTGTAATTTATATTTCCTATGTTTAATTCTCTTAAAAGTCGTATTTATTTGTGAGTACAACGTATTTTTTTAACATCAATTACTTCAGTTTAATTTTTCTTATCCCTCTATATTCGTTTATTCTTAAATACTCTGCGTTGTGATGTTCTATTTTTATATTTCCTCAGTTCATTCCTATGTTTTTTGGTAGGTTCATCAAAAAATTGTTCAAAGCAATATTCCTTAAAATATGTGTTCGTTGGATTCAAAGTTGTAAATTTTATGTCAATGGGTTGTATTCGAAATTTTTATATTTATCTAAATAATTTGGATGTCGGTGAATTATGTCCTGATAGCTCAATTGGTCAAAGCGAAGCGCGTAGATCGGATAGGTGGGTTCCAGTTCCCCCGTGGACATATTTTTTTCATAAGTTTGCTTTCACTTTTTGGAGCCCAAAAATATTTTTCCTACGACCACTTAGGAAAGTGACACATATCACACTATATAGTCCTATGGAAAGTGCCCTATATTACACGCGTATGAATAAGAATTTACTTTCCACCCGTGCTACTTTCCGCAGTAGCTGTTACAAAATGTCAAACACATAATTTCTATTTTGATCTATGTAATGTCCATATTAATACTAAAATCGATATGATTATTAAATTAGTTTTTGAGAAAATCAGTCTTACTTTATTTTAATAAATCAATTTAGAAATTTTTATGTCTTTTAAATCTGCTTTGCTCGTCCGGCCAATATCCACTTGTTACATAAAATAAGGCATTTCGTAACTGGTTTCATAATAGCTATTTATCAAACCAGTTGCGAAATTCCTTATTTTATGTAACGAGTAATTATTTGGTGGACGAGCAGAGCGAGATCCCGCAACATAAACAAGTTATATAAAACGTCATTTCGTAACATGTTAGATATAATATTTTTTATATTTTTTACTAAACTTGTGTTCTGGTTAAACATTACTGACATTTAGGCAACCAATATTACTTTCTCGTGTTGTTAGCTGCATATGCATAATTTTATTGACAATTAGAACCACGACTGGAACATCATTAATTATTTATTTTCAACGAATTACAGTGAGTTTCTATTGTTTATTAAAGCTATTCTATTTTCAAACGAGTAGGTTATTTTGTCGTGTATTGTGTTTTAATTATTTTGTGCTGTTTTAAATTCGAAAACAAGGACCAAAATAACCTTATTCCTAGGTTGTAAGTTTAACCAATCTGCCCTTCTTTGATATAAACTTTCAATAATTATGTATATTATTGATTTTAAAACCAAAGAAGGTTTATTTTAATTTTTTTCGCAATTGTTGTAATGGATTTTTAGAAACCAGTTTCATAATGTTTACCATTATGCACTTAGTTAAGATATATCTATCATTTTAAGAATAAGTAAGTAATAAGGTAACTCAAGCAAATTTAGTGAGATTATTTTTTATTTATTTATGCCTTTAAAAAAGGCACAAAAATATTTAAGTTAAAAAAAAAACGACACGGTAGGGTTAAATTTAAAGAAATAATCTGAAAAATCATTTTAAAGTAAACAAGTTGCTCTAGCCTTTAAATTTGGAGCTACTTTATTATTGCTTTGTATGGCAGAGAATGTAGAGTAAAAACCGCTACCGTACGCCTCTGGTAATAGCTGGAAACTATGTCTTACAGTAAACGAAAGTAACAACAAACCTATCGTAACAATGGAAACAAATTATTTTAAAGTTTTTAAATGGTAAATTCAAATAAAACAATCTCTTGATATGGAAGAATATTTTATGTAAATGTTTTAGGTTAAATCGTCTTTTTTTGGGCCCAGGGCTCTTTAATTCTCTAACGTCAGGTAATAAGGACCTAAGTCAAAAATTTGAGTTTTCCAGAAAATGTAAACTTGAGACACTGAAAAAATTTCTGACTTACCACCTTTATAACAATTCACTGCACTTTAATAAAAGGTATTAGACTTAAGTCTTTAATATCAATTGAGAGAGTGTAAAATTCTTTTATAAAACCTTATTTTATCTAAATTTGTACCTGACTTCAAAGAATTATACTGTATTAATAATATATCCTGTATAATTTTTTCTGTGATAAAAATAACTGAAAACCACTATGATATTTCAATAAAAAAATATAGAAGCTTCCTTAAAAAAAATTATTAGGGGTTGTAGAAGTAAAAATTAAGTTTTGAAAACGTCATAAGAAGGGCATATTGTAATGCCATTGAAAACAGTTGTTGATTTTAAATGTTGCTTGTAAAAGATAACTTGGGACTCCTTGTATGCATGGTGATCGAGAAAAAACTAAATCGGTTTATATATTATATAAGTATAGATAAGTATTCAAAATGTTTGGTTTTATCGTTCACAAAAAAACTTTCAGAGTGGACAATTTTTAAAATGTTCTATAGCAGTGGTCGCCAACCTGTCGATCCCGAGCTACCGGTAGCTAGCGGAGGCAATTCTGGTAGCTCTCACAACGATTTTAATTTAAAAAATACAAACTGCAAAAATCAGAGAAGCTTCCGAAAATTCCACAAAAAAATCTAATTGTCATAATATTAAACATAAACAGCGGCAACGTTGCGGTGAGCGATCTGCCGCTGACGCCATCAAGATAGAATCGGCTAGAACCGACCAGCCGGACCAGCGCGTTAGTGTTCGAGAACGATCAGGATACGGGATAAATACGCACGGCGCGGCGACATTGCGCTTAGTTTAAAACTGAACGCGTAACCAACGTCTAGCGGTTGGGTTAGTAGAGAACAACAAAAAATAATATTATGGCAAGCAGTTGTAAGAAGGTAAAGACATACCACTTTCATTCGGAATGGGAAGAACAATACTTTTTTACAGAAGTTAAAGATAAAAATGTGTGGTTGTTATGTAATACTTCGGTCTCCGTTGCTAAAAAAGGAAATATTGAGAGACATCATAAAACTGTACATTCTAATTTTGAAAAATCATTCCCACTACATTCTGCCGCCAGAAAGGAGAAACTGAAAAAGTTAAAAAAGCAGTTAATTGGACAACAATCAATATTTTTAAGAACAGTCGACAAAAATAAGGCTGCAACTAAAGCATCGTACCGTGTGTCCCAGATAATTGCACAAAAAAAAAGAAACTTTATGAAGACGGAGAAATGATAAAACAGGCGTTTTTAGAAGCTGCTGATTCGTTATTTGCCAACTTTAGAAATAAAGACGAGATAGTTTCAGCTATAAAATCTATGCAACTTTCTGCTAATACAGTGATGAGACGTATAGAAGTAATGAGCAATGATATTTTTTTACAGTTAAGAACTGACTTAGATAACTGTGTTTATTTTTCACTTCAACTGGATGAATCAACAGATGTCGTTGACACTGCCCAGATGGCCGTGTTCGTCAAGATGGTTTTTAGTGATGTTACGATTAAAGAAGATCTTTTGAAGTTTATTCCACTGAAAGGACACACTACTGGACAGGAGTTGTTTTCTCATTTAAAAAATATTATTTCTTCCGAGAAAATTCCAATATCGAAAATGGTAGGCTTGACAACCGATGGCGCTCCAGCTATGGTGGGTTGTGATAAGGGTCTGGTGGCGTTATGTCGTAAAGATGAAACTTTTCCGCAATTTATCTGTTACCACTGCATTATCCATCAGCAAGCATTATGTGGAAATTTTCTGAAACTAAACAACGTTATGAAACTGGTGGTAAAAATTGTGAACAAGATTGGAGCTCAAGCGTTACAAAGAAGATTATTCAAAACCTTGGCCGAGGAAGTTGACTGTCAATACGGGTACCTATTCCTTCACTCTGAAGTCCGATGGTTAAGTTAAGGAAGGGTGTTGAAACGTTTTAATGATGTCCTATCTGGCATAGTTCAATTTTTCAAACAACGCGATGAATAGACTCCGGAACTAGAAAATTCAATCTGGCTTAGAGATTTTGGTTTTGGTTTTGGTTGCAGCTTCAGAGGAAAGACAAAGAACTAGCGGGAATGATTTATTTTTTCAGAAAAAATATCTCAAAATCCATTAAAACCCTATGACAGCAAATATCATGTAGAAATAGTTTCTACCCTGAAGAATAACTTCAAAAATCGTTTTAAGGATTTCAACTAAATGGCTTTAGTAGCGCAGTTTGTTGTTTCACCCTTTATGGAAATTGATTTCCAACAGTTTGCAACTTGTGTAATGCAGAACTTTGGCGAAGACATTGCTGCAACAGAAATGGAAGTAATTGAGTTTCAAAATGATTTAGCCTTAAAATCGTTAGTCTCAAGTACCAAATGTATCTGGCCTATTGTAAGTAATGACAAATATTCAGTTCTATGCCGTGTTGCCTTGAAAGTTAAAGCATTATTCAGTTCAACCTATTTGTGTGAATCTTCTTCTTCCAATATGAAGTTTATTAAGAACAAATATCGCAATCGACTTACAGATGAACAATTGGATAATTGTATTCGAATGGCTGTATCAAATTATACTGCAAACATTAAAAAAATTATCGATGAGTCTGAGTGTCAGCCTTCTCATTGAACGTGCTTTTTTATTTTTCAATGTTTATGTTCATGATAGTGCGTTACTTTTTTGTTGTTATTATTAACTATTTTTAAATCTTACGTGACATGCCGTTGTGGCTGGATAAAAGTTTGTGTTTATTTTTCAAACACCTTTGTTTAGTAGGTAGGAATGTAGCTATGAACAAGTACGTACTAGTAATATTAGTTATTTTGTTATTAGTTTATTATTAGTACCTATGTGTTATGTATTACCAGTTAAATAGTAAAATAAATACATATAATGATAAATTAACTGTGGATTATTTTATTTACGTTGCGTTACGTGGCTTCCGTGTGGGTAGCTCGCTGTTTATTCCAAAATTAACAAAGTAGCTCAACACATTGGGTTGGCGACCACTGTTCTATAGTAACAATCGTGGAAAACCTAACATGTTTAATATGACAGAGAAGCAGATTTATTGCGTTTGACTAGTTAAATAAATACGTTATATTTTTTTTATGAGTTGTATACAATTATTTCTAATTTTTTAGTGCATCAAGCAGTTCTGAGAGTAGCGTAAGCAGTACTAATGGAGAATCGTTTTATCTTCACAATCCTCAAGAAGTCATATACAACAGAGTTAAGGATCTTTTTGAAAGCACAACGAGGGGACAAGGTTTGACAGGTAAATTACAAATTATGATCTATTTATTTTTTTGTATTTATTCGCTCACAATTGGTTAGTAACCTGTGAATTTAAACCTTTCAAAACAGTCGAGAGGCGCCAGAAAAAGTAACTTTCCCGGCTAACATGTGTCATTTCTTTATCAACAAACCTCACTTATAATATGCTTCCTAAGAGTTTTCGTATTTCTTCCAGCCTTTTTCCGAAATCATACCTTAAATAGCTTTTTCTGCAGCCTTTTGTACATTTAATTTAACTGACGGATATATCTGTAAATATATAACGACAATTTTATAAATAAAAGTGCTTCTCAGTGTGTAACTGGAAAAATACTTACATAACTCCTAACTGTCAGATATAACTTGTTATATATTGCCTAGTTACTGTTTTACAGGTATCTTCGGTAAAAAATATTATCAAATTATGATAGAAATTAATACCAATAGTATTATAAAATTACTAATAGTAGATTGTGAGCAAAATCGTATACATACCTCGGGGAACTTATTCTAGCCTCGCGTCTGCAACTTACCTTGACGCTCGGCTGTAGCAGAGTATTTCCTTGCTTGGTATGCAATATACTATTACAGACCTACCATAAAGGTACTTGTTCGATGGTCGCTGTAGAGACATGCTGCAGCTAATGAAATTAAATGAGACGAGACACTCATTTTGCTAGCTGATTCTGCTGTCTCGTGCATTTAAATTACATTAAAACGGTAGTATCTCTGCATCTTGTCTCGGCCGCTTGCAGCTGCAGCATGTCTTTGCACCAACCACCGAACGAGTACCTTAAGACGGAACATTCGAAACCATAGATAAGACAAAACCCTACTACCAATGAATTACCAAAAAGCAAAGTAATGCCAAATTGATGCTCGGCCCGCTCTTATTTGAAGTGGGACCAGATTAAGCAAATATAGTTGGGCAACAGTTGGCGAGCTACTCACGAATAGTTGGCGAGCTGTTTGCAAGTTTTTTGAGAAAAATATTAGCCAGCTGTTCGCCCATATTGATATTCGTAATTGCTTGGTGTTTGTTCAGTGGATGTAAAATTGAGTGACAAAAAAGATAATTTTGGCACATTGTATGCGCTCTTATTAATAATTAAAAGTGTGACAAAGAAACCGTAGAAGGCGACGGTGGTGGCAAAGAATTATATTCGCTAACACAAAATTACAATTTTTTCAGAGTTATGGACAAAATATTGTTGAAGAACTTTACGTAAATGGATACAACTACATTTGAAAGTATCAAGTATCATCGTTATGATTGATACAAACATTATAATTTGTTTGTCGTATAATCTTGAATCATTTTTAAATAATTACGGATGCGTACTCAGTATTATAAATATATAATGCTTCCGTCCTAGAACACTGGAATTCAATTAAATATAGAGGTATACAGTATACGAGTGCATACTGGAAAAGCTCTCCTGTTACTTTGATGTACCACCTCGGGACCGAACTCGTGTGTTGTCTATCTGTTGGCCAATAATATTTGCTTAGTCTGGTCCAACCTTAAATTGAATTATTGATATACTAACGAGACAAATGTGAAATCAATTTGATTTTCCTGTTCGGATTAAGCAGAGCAAGTACAATTGTCTATAATTGATTTTTTAATGTATGTACTTACATTATTAGCGAGCGTAAATCTAAATTTATCGCTAGTGTTTAAAACGTCAATAAAAACTTTGTAATAGACATTGCTAGCGCCTTTAGTGACCGGATAGGCTAGCTACGAGATTAGTGTGCATCAACATTCTTAAAACAGTTAGGCAGTGATCTCTCCGGTCACGTCGTAGATGCGTGACCACTGGGACGTTCCACCATGGGCCGTGTCACCATACGACGACGCGGAATGAATGACAGAGAATGAGGGAGTGAATTAGCGAATGGGAAAGTACGAGCCCCTTCCCATTTCAGTTGGCCCACCTACTAATATTTTCTTTATATAACGACAATAAGAAAGTACTAAAGATTACATGCTTTTTTATATCATAAATTAATTAACAATGCATCAATTTAGAATTATATTTGAACTAAAACTAGAAAACATCATTTTTTTATTTATTTTTAAATTTATTAACACATGGAGCATTATTGCATTATTTCAACTTGAATTTAATTCGTTAGAAAATAAACCAAAATCGAAGGTAGCTTTGAAAAAATAACAAACAATAATGCAAATAACTGTCACAAGACAATTTAACCTCTTTTAAGCTAATTCTGTCTGATAAAATGGGTAGAGGAAAAATCATTGACGAAAAAATACGTTTTCTTGTTATAAAACATTGCAATTCTGGAAAATCGAACTCGGAAATTGCAAATATATTAGATTTATCACGATATAGTGTAAGAAATATAGTTAGAAGATACAAAACTACTAGTTCAATCAGCCCAAAGCCCCGCCATGTTAGAAAAAGCAAGATTACAAATGCCTTTAGACGGGCATTGAAAAGAATTATTGAAACCAACCGTCGTGCTAATTACCTTGAATTAAGTGCTCAGTGGAGTAATGCTGTTGGAAGACGAATTTCGAGATCTTCATGTCATAGGGAAGCTCGAAAACTGGGATTTGGGACTTACAAAGTAAGTTTATAATAATAAAAACAATAAAAAAAAACATGGATTAAAGACACTAAAACAATCAAATATGTTTGCTTAAAATTGATAATATTGTTACAGGTTAAAGAAAAACCACTACTAACTGCGAAATAGAAAAAAAATCGATTAAGATGGACAAAAGAATATATGGGTTGGACTTCTCATCAATGGGATGCAATACAATGGAGTGACGAGGCTCAATTCGAAGTTTGTGTTGGAGATAGCAGAAGTCGAGTTATTCGCAAAAAACATGAAGCGTTACATCCAGATTGGCTCAAAAGAAAAGTAAAATTTCCCGCATCGGTCATGGGCTGGGGCAGCATGTCATCTAAAGGAATAGGGAAACTGCATTTTACTGAAAGAATTGTAAATACAAATAAATATTTGGACATTTTGGAGGAATCACTTTTACCGACTATGGAATTATATTTGACATCAGGGAAAGATTTTGTATTTCAACAGGATGGAACAGGGTGTCACACGTCAAAAAAAGCTCTAAAATGGATGGAAGACTTCGGTGTTCCACTTTTGGAATGGGTTTCTAGTAGTCCTGATTTATCACCAATAGAAACGTTGTGGCATGAGATGAAAAAGGTACTTCGAAAACATCCTGCAAGAACAATACCTGAACTTAAACAAAAACTTCAAGATATATGGGACTCGTTTACACCAGAATTTTGCCAAGGCTCAGTTAATACCATGCCGCAAAGAATTTCAGCTGTAATAAAAAATAGAGGTGACGTTACTAAATGGTAAACTTTAAAATTGATTAACGTTTGATTCCAACTATTTGTTTATTTTTTTTAATTTTATGTTAAATAAATATTTTAATGTTTTCTACATGTTTTTTTGTGATTAAACGATATTAAACATATTGTTCAACGAATAAAAATTGGACAGTTCATGCAATATTTATATTTTTAATCTTTAAATACGAATTTCCTAAATTTCAATAGGTGGGCCAACTGAAATGGGAAGGGGCTCGTAGTAGGACCATTAAATGGTGGTACAATAAACCGCAGGTTGCAGTGCCACAAGGCTACAAACAGATTATGGTGATAGCACAAGAGGTGCAAAGGGTGTAAAAACTAATACAAAGAAAAATAGCCCCTGTAGTGCCTTTATAAGTCCATTTAAATCACTTGTATTGTTCCAAACGTTTTCGCGTTCGTAAAAGGCTCATTTATAAACTTGTATCAAAGTATACTATTATTTGGTCTGCATTTAAGACACTAACGATCTTTTGATCATTGGCCTATTCTTTCATTAAGAATAAGTAGGGAAGCAAGGAAACTTAAAGCTTTTATCATAGTTAAAAATTATTATACATTATATAGGACGTCATACAAACAAAAAACAAACAAACAAACAATATAATTTGAATGGACAATTAAAAAAATTAAAAAAATAATATAATAAAAAATAGTACAAGTCAAGTGAATTGTAAGTATTGCACTCAGATTTCGTCTTCATGTCTTCATGGCCATCATATCCACTCTTGTTGTACAAACTCATCTACAATTTGATTTTTTCAAAAGAATGCATAGTAATAGTATTTCTAGGAATAATACGTAAAATGATAAATTCATGTTTTACTTTTAGTGTAATTATTTTCTATTAGGCTTTTCTATTTTATTCATCGATTATGTAATTTCAATTAACATTCATATATTTTTCAATACTTTTTCCAGTAATTTTTCAAACATTTTTAAAATTTTTAGTATTAGAACTTCGTAATCGATCAAAAATATTTTGTCTTTTCTTCACTTTTGACTTTGACTGCACCATTGGTTTACAAACCTTGAAGGTTTAGCACACCTAGTCTCTGTAAATCGCTTTCCACTGCTTCCATACATTTCCTTCTTACTTTTTCTTTCTTTTTTTGTCAGTAAGGCCTATCAATAGTGCTTTTTTTAATTATAATTTCTGACAACTTGAGTACGTGACCAGCCATCTTATTCTTGACGTTATCACAGGACTTTTATACAATTCATATATTTCTCGGTTTGTTATTATTACCCTCTGATATTCTACCTTTTCCGTCCACATCGTCTTAATAAAAGTTTCTTTCCCATACTTCTGTTTTTCCAATTTTGCACTCATCGGTCATAATTATGTAAAGGAGAAAATGTCTATAAAAAATGAAAAAATTGACAGTCATAGACCATAATAGATTACTATCTTATCTGTTCTTTGTTTACCTAGTTCTTTAACAATTCTTTTAATATCATGACTTCAGCGTGTTTATCTCTTGTTTAATATTATCAGTTACCATCTGGGGTATAATGATGGTGGGTGGGGTTTTCCTGGTTTTTTTTTCACCTGTAAGTCAATTAGCATCATCAATCATCTTTATGTCGCCCCAAAGCGTCACGGCAAATAATAATAATAGCAGTCTCTTCCCCAGGCAAGCTTAGCTTTTGGGGTTAAAATTTACTCGTGAGACTTAGGGAGAATATTATTATTATAATCTATTATATTTTATTCTCCTACCTCACCCACTTTGATTTAAATTTTGTAAATATCTCCATTATTTGTTGAGCAACTCTAAAAGAAAAATATAAAATTAATTAATAATAAAACTGCAATTAAAAACAATCGAAATGTAACTGATGCCTAAACTTGTTTATGTTGCCAATAATAATCAACTGAAATTACAAATAATATTAACAATTACTGGAGTATTGACCCGTTTATTGTAAAACGAACAAAGAAGCAAATGTATTAATATAGGCAGAACAAAGTTAATAATTATGTAAATGATCTGTTAACGCTCAACTGAAATTTCAATCAATTCCGGAAAACAATAGCCTGATCTGTAATTACTGATTTCCTGAATCGAATGGATACATGAAAAGTGCATAACTTCACGATCAGTCAGTTTTTTATTATAATTTTTTTAGTTTAGTTGGAAACTAGCACAAGTACGGTACACTTATGTTGCTTAAAATACTAAATTTACTACAAAATAAAAGATGTGAACAAAATTAAAGTTCAGTTTAGTTATAGATGGGTGATTTTATACTTCTTTTATTGTGATTTGTTATTTGTGTTATGACGCTTATCGAAGGTGAAAGTTATTACTTACCAATTTAATGTTTATATATTTTAAATGAAACGTCAATTAACAGTTATATTATCTTTGAATAAATTATTATTATGAAATTCAGCGGAAGATCATTACAAAACTTTATAGTCCACTTAAAAATATTCTTAAAATAATTTATTTTCTAACTAAAGCTTTGAAATGAACCATAAATATTAAATAAGCATATGGATTTTTCCGTAACCGCAGTTGCATGATAATTTTGTAAGTTGGGTTTAATATTCTTAGGTAGACTTGGTTCGTTAGTTAAAATGTACTTTTGTATAGTTATTTCACTTAATACACTTGACAGAGAGAGATACACATGGCTGTGTAATTTCCGAAATCGTTCGAAGTGTACTCCCTCTCACCTTTCAAGGCAGAAGTGAAGTCTATGGGCCAAAAAGCCAGACCAGCTTCAATTTTTATGTGTACTTGCTTAATACGTTATTTTTCTCCACGCCTTCCTATATTTGCATTTTGATTTCTAGTCTGTTATTCCTAGTATTATTTCACCATCTTCTATATCATCTCGCTCAATTCCCCTTCTTTGTGGCCACAGTGGGATGCACGTCGTTATTATTTGTAACAATTCTATAGGGGGTTTCCTCATGATATTGTACACTGTGTTGGGCTTTAATGGTTTATAGTGTCATTTCTACATTTTCTGTTAAATTTGTGTTTAGTATGACTCTCATTTGTAGGTCTTCTTCTTTTTTATTTATTGTTGCTATTTCGAGGGTATAGTTAATTGTTAGACTTATGAGTATCTTGTGTACCTTTATGGTGGTGACTTTACTTTTTGAAAGATTTCTTGGTTTTTCTTTAAGAGTCCTTTATTTTACTCACTTCGTTCTTAGTTGCTCTATTATTATTCCTAGATAGTTGAAGAAGGTGAAGTTTTATCTCTTTATTTTTAGGTATTTCTGCGTTTTACTTTGTTTTCTACTCTCATATATTTTGTTTTTTTTTTCCTATTTCAAGTTTCTTTATATCACTCTTATCAGTTTTTGACTAAAGTTTTCCACTATTGTCAGGTCATCTGCATTCGCGACTATTTCATTGTAGTCTGTAATGTAATTTTTTGTCTATTTTTGTCATTTATGATGCTTTTTATCCCTTAACTGGTGAAAATCTGTAACGTTTACACCATGGCAGGGTCAAATTTGACCACCCAATTTGTTTTGCCCTTATTGTTTTTCTTTTTTTATATTTGACCTGAAAAACGCTAAGGCAACTCCTGCAACTGTCTTAAAGTGGCTTATGAAGGTTGCCTAGTAGTTTTGGTGCTTTGTGGCTCCTCCTTATAACAATAAAAACACATATTGTTTTTTTGTTTAAAAAATGACAGACTTTTAAACCTCACCTATCAATGCACATTTAAGCTCTAAAGGAAGACTTGGAGATCCGGGGCTTCATGGTTTCTCCCTATAACAATAAAAACACATTTACTTTTTCGTTTAAAAAATGCCGTGTTTTGAACCTTACCTATCAACGCATTTTTGGCACAACACCTTCTTCTTCGCATGATTTTTGCAAACATATCCTCTACATTTGTCAAATTTCAAGCTTTTTTTTTCTGGACAAACATGACAACGTCCCCTCTTCTTACCCCTTTCTTCTTGCTCGGGTACTGCTAGGGGCATGGGCTCTGGTTCTTGAAAGCCAGAAATTCTGCATATAACACCGCGAAGTTCCCTTGGCATATTCTTTTTTGTGACCTGCGGGTTAGATGTGATTCAATTAGTTCTCGTCCTAGGGTCGCTAAAAAATTTCTTCTTTCTATGAGTTTCTTTTCAGCGTTCCATTGAAAAGAACGTTACCAGTTACGCCAGCGATATCTAAAATTCGAAACCGATTAGGTTCTTTGAGCTTCTTGTTCAAGCTCTTGTTGTATTAAAGGCTTTTTATCACGATAACAACCGGCCATTTTTTTAATGTTAGCGCAACTCGATTTTGTAACACTTAAAAACATGAGCGGGTCAAAGTTGACCCTACACGCCGATAACTCCTCTAAGACTAAATCTAAACTAAAGGCGTTCCAGTGCATCGATATACCAGCAACCGATTAAGGATTAGAGATTAGATGGAAGGGGGCGTACCGCTTTCAATTCTTTACATGCAAAATTTACCGTGCAAAATGTGTAGGGTCAAATTTGACCCCGCTATGGTACTTAAGGGTTAATACTATATTAAACATGCTTGGGTAGATTGAGTCACCTTGTTTCACAGCTTTTTTTTATATTGACTCTTAAATCCACAAAATTTTATTCCACTGTCATCTGGTAGATTAATTCTAGGATATTATGGATTCCATTGACTGGTTCTGAAATTGTTTTGGTAGTTTCCCAAAAAAACTCAGCCATACTTTTAGCCTTTGGCTAATCGTATTTGCCATGATTTGCCAAATTTTCAGTTTGGACCATACAATTTTTGTCTCAACTTGAAGCTCCACTCTGACAAGTTAAGAGTACCTACATATTCAAAAGGTTATAAAAACTTTAGATCTTAAATTCTTTTATTTTAAAACTTTTTGGCTTGCTTTAAGACCTTACTTTTTCATAGAATATTCGACTTTTTGATACCCTGCTGTAGGCTATAAGAGTCATCCTAATTTTATTATTTTGCTACCTTATCAATAAGATACTGATTTTTACGGTACTCCCAACTAAATTCATGAACTATATTAGTAACATTGTTTTTTTTTATTTTCGTATTTTTTCCCCAATTTTCGCATGTTTTATAATAAATAAAGAAAATCAAAAATAAATGCATTTGTATCCATTTTATTTATTAATCTAGTAAATAAAAATTAGAGAAATTGTTCATACCTACTATCTACCAATTTTAATTCATTTCCTATAACAAACCAGAATGTACTATGGTTGAATCATTTAAATCAATTTCACAGCTCTACGGTAGAATGAACGTCCTTGCATTGTTTTCAATTTCGGATAGAATACAGACGCTATCACTTTCTGACCATATAAAATCATTCTAAATTCTATCTGTAATGTTTTTAATATATTATATTAATTTTACATTAATCTTTCCTATTTTATAATCATTAAAAAATAAAGAAAAATAGATTAAGAGATAAAATTATTTTTGTAGATATGTCATTTTTAAGTCTGTAAAATACATTTTATGGTGCCATTATAATAGATAGTACCTACTTGTACTAATTCTAAAAGTTTCATATACTTTATCTTACTTGGCAGGTTTTAAGTATCTTAAAATGGGTTAGGCTCATCGTTAGTATTTTGACAAAGACCACATTTGTTCATCTATTACTTTCGATGGCCTTTAAAACTATTTTCACTAAAAGAAGAGTGCAATGGTCGCGAAAACGTAAGTGTTATCTGATTACATTAATAAATACATACAGTGGCGGCTGGTGGTAATTTAAAATGGGTGTTCAATTTTTTTGCAAAAATTTTAGCAGTTGTAAGTTCGGCTCAAAACTTTGTATCAGCGCCAATATGGCTGTTTCTTTGATTTGAGTTTGTATTAATTGTAGTTATTATTATTAGTACCATACTGTTGTCCAACACTTAGTGGAACTATTAAGGTACTATTTGTTAACGCGTGACCGAGTAAGGCGACATATGTAAAGCGACAGCGAAAGGCGGTCTCTTCACGTCTGAACACATGTAATTATATGAAAAGCATTTGGGACAGCGTGACCGATTAAAGAGATGCGGCAGTGCTATTAGCCCGGCAGTATTTGCTGCTTGCTACCTGTCGCCTGTCGTCTTACTCGGTCTCGCCTTCCCAAATGTTACCTTTACCTAACTTGCTGTACTCTAGTGATGATCGATTAATAAAAAATCTAATGAGTCCAACAAATGACTTTCCTATCTAGTTATTATAGGCTTTTTCCGGTTATTTTGTACAACCTATTGCAGCACCTCTATAAATGTTTAGAAGATAAACTAAATAAATACATTTTCCAAATACATCTACCTCGAAACATTTTTCCATTACGGTCCTTTTTAGAAAAATCATGTATAAACAAAAATTATAGAGATCGATATCCCAAACAACTTTTAGTTTAACAATTTTCCTAAAAATCAGAATTTTGCACATTTTGTCAAATTTCTCGAATACGGACCATTTTAGGAAAATTTGGCATGAAACAAAAATTATAGATAATAATATTAAAAGTAACTTTTATTTAATTGTCTCCAAATGTTGTATAGAATAAAAATTATACAAAATTATATAACAATAACTTTGAACAATTTTTATAAAAGAATAATTTTTTCATTTTTTTAAATTTCTCAAATACGGACCATTTTAAAAAAATGTTGTATAAAAAAAAATTATAGATAATAATATTGTAAGTAACTTTTATTCAAAGAATTTTCTTCTCCAAACGTAAATAACAGATATATTTCATAAAATATAAAAATGACCACCTATAAAGTACCCCCCAGATGTTCTGACTCTGCCCAAAATCTAATCAGTTCATTGGAGGCTGAAATAAAGCTTAAGTTTAAAATTTGGTATTTTATTTTGTATCCGTTCATGAGTTATAGTGGATACAGATACACACACACACACACACACACACACACACACACACACACACACACACACACACACACACACACACACACACACACACACACACACACACACACACACACACACACACACACACACACACCACACCACACACACACACACCACACACACACACACACACACACACACCACACACACACACACACACACACACACACACCACACACACACACACACACACACACACACACACACACACACACACACACACACACACACACACACACACACACACACACACACACACACACACACACACACACACACACACACACACACACACACACACACACACACACACACACACACACACACACACACACACACACACACACACACACACACACACACACACACACACACACACACACACACACACACACACACACACACACACACACACACACACACACACACACACACACACACACACACACACACACACACACACACACACACACACACACACACACACACACACACACACACACACACACACACACACACACACACACACACACACACACACACACACACACACACACACACACACACACACACACACACACACACACACACACACACACACACACACACACACACACACACACACACACACACACACACACACACACACACACACACACACACACACACACACACACACACACACACACACACACACACACACACACCACACACACCACACACACACACACACACACACACACACACACACACACACACACACACACACACACACACACACACACACACACACACACACACACACACACACACACACACACACACACACACACACACACACACACACACACACACACACACACACACACACACACACACACACACACACACACACACACACACACACACACACACACACACACACACACACACACACACACACACACACACACACACACACACACACACACACACACACACACACACACACACACACACACACACACACACACACACACACACACACACACACACACACACACACACACACACACACACACACACACACACACACACACACACACACACACACACACACACACACACACACACACACACACACACACACACACACACACACACACACACACACACACACACACACACACACACACACACACACACACACACACACACACACACACACACACACACACACACACACACACACACACACACACACACACACACACACACACACACACACACACACACACACACACACACACACACACACACACACACACACACACACACACACACACACACACACACACACACACACACACACACACACACACACACACACACACACACACACACACACACACACACACACACACACACACACACACACACACACACACACACACACACACACACACACACACACACACACACACACACACACACACACACACACACACACACACACACACACACACACACACACACACACACACACACACACACACACACACACACACACACACACACACACACACACACACACACACACACACACACACACACACACACACACACACACACACACACACACACACACACACACACACACACACACACACACACACACACACACACACACACACACACACACACACACACACACACACACACACACACACACACACACACACACACACACACACACACACACACACACACACACACACACACACACACACACACACACACACACACACACACACACACACACACACACACACACACACACACACACACACACACACACACACACACACACACACACACACACACACACACACACACACACACACACACACACACACACACACACACACACACACACACACACACACACACACACACACACACACACACACACACACACACACACACACACACACACACACACACACACACACACACACACACACACACACACTTCGCGAAAACAGTCGAAACGGATTCAGGAGACCCCAAAATGTGAAAATTGGTCGAAAACTGGAGGTCGAAAAAAATCATGATTCTCGTACTTTCCTTATCTGTATACAGATAGGAAAGTAAAAATAATCAATTATTCCAAAATAATCGAATAATCAAAAAAAAATAATTTTCAAGTAATTGGTTTATCGAAAATAATCGATTGTTTATTTTAATAATCATCCTACCCTTGTTATAACCTAACGTTATTAGCAATCATTTTGATTAACACAATTATTTAAAAAGGTGTATTTGAGTAATGGACATTTTTTTATTAATAGAAATCTACTAACACTAGTCAAAAAAGCTGAAATCTACTAAAAAGTAGAAATCTACTAAATGTGGCAACGTTGGATTAAAGTCAGAGTCGCCCATAGATTAGGGGAATGTAAACACAATCAGATGATTTACATTGAAGCAAGTAGGATTAGTGGGGTTTTGTTATGTTAAAAAATGACCATTTTAGTCAGGGGGGGATATCGCGCATGGTGTCATGGCGGCGCTGACGTCATGCGTAGAGTTAGTAGAGTTGGCGCGAAATAAATATCATAAGACAGACACATGTTGCAGTAGTTTGGGAGTCGTTTATAGTGATTTATAAGGTATTAAACAGATATTTGTATTATATTTTGTTGTAAACTTTCTTCTCTCTGAGTGGTTGTAGTAAAAAACTTTGAAAAATTGCGGTAGGGATGTAACAGTAACAATTAAAGCAAAGGATTCAAGAAAGATATTATGGTTTTTCGCTTTCTTGGACAGTAAGAGCTCAGTCAGAAGTGAGGAGTGGCCCAAGGGCGGCTCCAGCGGAGGCTCAGGGGAGCATGCCGTTCCCTAGATTAAAATTCTTAAAATCCATGAGCCTTTTATTAAAAAATATATACTAAATAGGCAATTCTACCCTCCTTCCCAAGAAAATTTGACATAGAGCAGCCCTTGCAGTGGCTTGTAATCCTGCAAATAAATTTTCATATGTATTCCAAGCACTTTCAACCTTCCAATTATAAGAGGAACCTCTAATCAGAACTTCAGATTAGTTCAATCGCAACTTGGGACTTCTAAACTGGAGACTCTACCCTTTGAAGGATAAAAATATAAGCATAAGTGAAATTATAAATGTCGCAAAAAAAAGAAAATTTCGACTTGTACTTGATGAATGAATTAAAAAAACTGTCAGCAACTTTGTCCAGGAAAATAGCAGACATTTTATTTTAATTTTGTACATGCACCCACAATATGTTATGTAGCTGTTATTTGTATTTCGTACATTTTTTTATGCTTTGCATTATATTATATGAACGTCTGCATTATATTATATGAAAAAACATATTTTTTAAAACTTATTTTTATTCAATTGGGTAATTTAATGCAGGTAAATGAGTAATCAGATAAAAATTCCCAGCATATCCAGATGCGAAATTGTTACCAGGATCCCCAGTTTCAAGTTGCGAAGATACCCTTTTCATTATCCTAGTTATAAAAACTATTCTTTAGAAGTCGAATTTGTATAACCATAATGAATCATTAAAAAAGAAAAAGGAAAAAATTGTTCAAATAAATACTTCTTTTATGTATGTATTTGCATTTATGTTCCTTCATAGTTCTTTCCTTAACTATCCTATAATAATATCCATAGATATTTCATGTAATTTCTAAAATATTATCTTTAATATTCATGAAATTTCTGTAAGTAGCATATATTTTCCTCACACTTCGTCAGTATTTTTAAATTCGCGCCTATATAAACTCTACGCGTGACGTTATGCGCGTGGCCGTCCTATTTTTGACACTGTTGATATCCTACCTTTTATTTTTTATACCATGCATTTTAGTTATTGTAATATTTGTTTTCTTTTATAACAAATTGAAAACCATCTACAAACATTATTAGTTATATTCAGCTGACTTTTCTTTATATTTTAAGCTTATTTTTGATTATTTATCAGGTTAGGTATTGATTTTTGTGTAGCAATATTATTGTATGAAAGTACCTACCGTTTTTCAGTTTTTATTGTAAATTTAATCATTTTTATAATTTACACATCTCAAATACAATAATATAGTTTTTTATTACCTTTTATTGATAAATAAAACAAGTAAAGTAAAATGTTTATTTAATAAGATCAGTCTCATCACAATACATAACATTACACAGATACAAATAATAATACAATCAAAGCTAAAACAATACATAATAGACTAAACAAATAGGTACATTAAAAAAATGATAAAGTCAAAGTTTTTAAAAATTATATAATGGGTATATTAGTACCTCGGAGGTAAACTGCACTTTGTCATTCTAGTCAACTTTTCAGTAGAACATACTGAATGTTGTTTGGGAACTTTTTGTGGTTCATGTTTACATATATTAATTTTATTTTGATAAGAAATGCAGTTAGTTCCAATTATTGTCAAAACATGTATTGTTTGCTAATAATCTAATAAAACTTTTTTTTAATATACATAAACTATTGTTGTTTTTTGTATCATATTCTGTAACATGTTCTGCTAAAAAAATTTCTATAACATAGTGTCATATAACTACAACATGCCTCTATAAAAAAATAATACTACTACCGTAAAAGTTAAAAACAGTATGTGCACATGGAGTTGTTTAACTTGTAAGTTTATTGAACATGGGGTTATACTTTTTTTATTCAACTTTTATTGTACCATCATTAATACATGGTATAGTATACCCCTGGAGAGGTTTCGGTGAGCTTATTTTAAAATAATGCCTCTTATAAAACTGCGCTATGTCGACATAGTTTACCTCCCAGGTACTAATATTGGTAAATATTTAATTGAGTTTTCATGATACAGGTACATACCTAACATAGACACAACTATTAAGTTTCTTGAAATAATTTAGGCCAGTGCAATGGTTATATATCGTCTTTAAAAAAAATTGTAATGCAAGTTTAGTTTCCATTTGAGTAAAATACTCATCGCTACATCAGTCTGACACTGTTTATAAGTACCTTTACCATTTGTAGATAGGGCCTATTTTGATAACTTGAATTGTACTACGGTCAAGAAATTATCCTTTAAATAAAGCATGTAATAAAATTGTCATACTTCTGAAATATCTTCTGGTTCAATGATTTTTCTTGACTGGCAACTGCAAATTAATATCTGTTTAAAGTTACGTACTTTATATCATTGTCATAAGAGCCCATTTCTTGATGTAACCCAGTCATCGCTTACTTACCGTATTATATCAAAGTCAACAAAATAAAGATGCTTTTTTTCTCTATGAAATCTTTTCTGTTGTCATTGTGTCCATTTACGTAGTTTTTTTTTTTTTTTTTTGAAAAACTAAATTATTATTGTTTAAAATTTGCAAATAAACAAACAACGTTTTTCGACAACAGTCGTTCAATTGACTTTATTAAATACAATTTATAAATAAACATAATTAAAATTGTCTTATAAGGATTTATACTGTAGAGTTTGACTACAAACATCGAGATAGAATGAATTAGAGACGACATAATCACCATTTTGTGATATGACAAGTGGGCGCACTTTGAATCGTATTTTGATTAATTTGAAGTTAATAATTTTATACTTGAAGACTGACGGAATGAAAATATGATATCATTTAAATCGCGCTATTTTAAAAAGGTTCGTATGCTATGCCTTACTTTGTGACGTGTTCTGTTTGTGTGCGATGCACAAAATAACGTGGTTTTAAGCAGTCACATTGTTTCACCTGGTTTCACGAATCTGTTGACCACTCTTTTTTACTACAGACATTTGCGGAAATCTTTGGTCATTCTGGTGCTCAATCAGCATTGTGCACCGACAGCGACATGACGAGTCAGAGCGCAGTGGCGTACCGAAAAAATAGCGATTAACATGTATGAAAATAATAAAAATCTTAAAATTAAATTTACATTTTTATGTGATTTTTAAATAAAGTATTTTTATGAAATTGCACACATAATAAGATCTTATTACTTTCTCGTGTTATTGAAGAAAATATAAATACTTTGATTAGTTGTTTAAAATTGGCATCCAAACCATTCTGATACTGAAAATACTAATTTTTTATTGTAAATAGACTCATACTGATATTGCTTCATATTATTTAGCATAAAAGACCAATTAAAGTGTTTTTTTTTGTACATTTTTAATTTTTTATCATACAATATTTAATTTTTTATTTCAGTAAAAGTAGATGTCCACTCAAGCAGTAGCGGCGCAGGATCTGACGAAAATCTGTCTTCATCAGATCTATCAGAACGTTCTGGGGACCATGAACACGACTACGAGGACATTTACATGATAAGAGAAGAAAACAAAGCGTTGAATAAAACTCGTTCAAATTCTAGAGATTCTGGATCACACAGTAGATCTGGCTCGGTTAGTTCTTCAAACTCTGGAAACGTTATCGTACATTTAACAACTGACAGTAACAATAATCAAAATGATAAAAGAGAAGCGAGTACTAAAACCGAGATAAAGCAAAAAATGGAGGAAAAGGAAAATAATGTGAGTATAAAAATGCGTTAAAATCTGTCTTTGTAACTTTTTACATTATTAAAAAATATGAACAACTCCATTGTCATAGTCATTTTTAATTCCTCTGGAATATAACTTTCAGGGTTTATAATATAAATTTCTAAAAAACTGAAAGATTTTTACCTAAATCTGTACTGAGAACTATCATTGTAAACCCCCAATATTTTGGTAACAAACCGCCACTGAAGAGATGTCGAACTTATTTTCTTTTTTGGTAGGGATTTCTGCTCCACCATAGAGTTTCCATCAGGTCTCTTCTCTCCTTTAGCGGACATTCATCACTTTAATATCTGCGCTATTCTTAATAGTTTTAATTACGTTTCCCAGACCCTCCTGGAGGGACTTTTCGTGTCCACTCCAGTTTGTGCTTTTTGTGTCTCGGAATTGGAAAGTAGATACTCGATCCATCCTTATGTCAAATCAGAGCATGAGTGTTCGGTGGATACCCTCCAGTTAACAATATTGGGACTCACAAACGACCTACTGATTGTTATGTGTAGAACTTCCGCACGATTTTTCGTCACTTTGTTAAGAGCTCTTCACCGATTACATAATTGTATAAAGTCGCTTACCTCGTATATTGATGTCGGTTCTTCCCCAGTCCCTGGGGTGGGCTTTAGCGTCGCACCCAATGACGAGCTGCTTGTTGTTCCTCTTGCAATAGGCAACTAGTTCTCGCACTATCGCTGGGGGAGGTGGTTGGTGTTGACCTGTTTCTCCCGGGAAGTAAGCAGAGCAGAGTCGACATCCTTGCTGTTGTTCCCACCGGGATCGAGACCTGGGAGACATAGGGGGTGCAGTAACCTGTTAATATAAAAAAATATAATATTTCTGATAAGAAGGCATGCTCTTGGTTTGTCCGGATAGTAACCAGCTACCAACTTACCAGAACAATTTTCGAGGCCGTTGCTGGAAATCTAGGGTTCCTATATAAAAGCGATGTCTAGTCTCTCCTTGGCAAACCTCATGCCAAGGACATATGAAGCCGCTTGAACGTGGTGGATATTTGCCTGGAGAAAGAGCTTTGGCTTGTCAATTGTTAATGAATGGGAGGGATTGGAGGAAGGTGTGGTGGTGGTGGCTATGAGGAAAGAAGTTTTTTCTCATTCCTATTTTCCGTGTTTCCCTTCCCTTAAGTTTTGGAACTTTTTCGCACTGTCCTTTTTCCCCTTGTCCTTTGAGGAAGTGGGCCTTCAAAGAGGTTTTGCTGTGATCATGCTAGCCATTTCAGCTGCTGACGTGATTTTGTCCTGCATTCTTGGTGACCTTACTCGAGGTTCCCCAGAGAGACGGCATCTGTTGAGAGTCGGTTGTTGGGAGTCTCTTCGCGGCGCTTCTGCGGTCTCGGGGCCGGAATTGTACTATTTCGAAGCCGAAGTAGGGCTGGAAATTCATCTGTTCCAGCTCTCTTATCGAGACATCCTCGACGGAAAACGTCCAGGTGCGACCCGACTAATCAGAGGCTAACCAGCGTAGACAGCTCCACTTCTGGGTTTGCAAGCCGTAGTTCTTTATCCTGCTTCCATGTTAATCCGGTGGATTTTACATCATCGAGGATGTACACCACGCAGATGAACGGTTTTGGTATTTCATGGGCGAAGTTTATCTATGGCTCCTTTCAGCCACCGAGCCGCCGTTGGGGTCCGTTCTGCGGCTATCATGATTGAGAGCTGTATAGCTTGCAGCTGTTCATTCAATAGCTAAAAGTCAGGGTGTTTTGAATAAATAATCCCCACTCAGACACTTTTTGCCTCGGCCTTGAATAAGCATTTCGGTTCGACTTTTGAATTCCTATCGAGTTTTATAACTTCCGTTTTAGGAGTACTGTCGTCGAAGCGGAAACGTTTGGTTATAAACTTCTTTGGTGAGGTTTTATTTCTCAGCGGTTGTCTAGGTTGATTAGATGGACTCAAATGGGCTGATTTAACCTTCCCTTTTTTCTCAACTCTTTGAGGGTCTGTTACAGGGCGGTTTGGTAGTCAATACCGCGCTGAAGCATCATTTTGAGGCTCTTTCTGGTCGCTTCGGCGAATCTTTTGGCGTGCCTCACAGGTTAATACCTCCTTCTTCTCCACCTGAGTTTCATTTCCGTTGTAGTTGGGTGATGCAAGTAACTGCTCCAAAATGACGATACAAACTTCTTTCTATCTTTTAAGTAGTTGTTGCCTGAAAGGTATTTGGATTCTAGTCAACTGCGCCGTAATTTACTATAAGTTTGGTAGCCTCATGACAATATTTTCGATCAAATTAATTTAATTCGAAATTACCGTGAATCATGAACCTGTGGAGCAGGTGGACACAATAGATCTACCCCGTCATTTACTTCTCGGCAACGTGACGTTATGAACCTACAGGACTTTGATGAGTGGAGATACATCTTAGCGACAACTAGCAGATTTTTGACGAGTTGAATACCTGCAGAACTTTGATAAGCTAGGAGAGACTGACTGTCTCTGGAAACATCTGAGAGGATTAAACTTCATCATAACTTTTTAGGAAGTCTCTTGAAAAGAATATTAATATGTGATATTCCAAGACATTTTCAAGCTAAGCACTGTTAATGGGAAATATTTCATAATTTTACAGAAAAAATAAATAAAAATACAATGTTACATTACTTTTTATGAAAATTGTATGTATCGTTTAATCAATTTACTAAACACAATATTTTTATTTAAAAAGCTTGATTAATTTTTTTTTAATTTAATTTCTAATATCTTAGTTGCATTATGTAATTTTATTTAATCTTCATGTACGATACTGACTATGGTTTTTTTTATTTGCGATATAAAAGGTATTTAAAGAATCTTTCTCGTTAAAAATAGTAATAGATACTCACGATCTGCCATTCCACTTATCATCATTGTCTGATATTAACCACAGTATACTGTCTCATATTTTAAAATTTAATAATGCTTAATATTACCCTTTAAATTTCAGGAATCAGGCCTATCTTCAGGATCCTCGCCTTTAACCTCCGAAGACGAACCGGAAAAAACAAAATTGGCCTCTCGCCACTCTCTTCCAGTCAAAACAACTACCACCAGCATCACGAATTCCAAGCTTCTGAAGAGGGTCACATCAGTTCCGATCGAAGGGTCGCCTCCACCACCGCCTCCTCCGCCACCACTCAATGCCGTTAATCAAGATGTTGATGATGAACCACGAGGAGCGGAAATAGTGGAAGTCGTCGAAGAACCTACTTTAAGGCCATCCGATATTGTTAAGGGGATGTGTAGAAGTATGTCTGCTTTATGTAAGTATTTTTTTATATTTATTATCAGACATTAAATTATTTAGCAGCACTTTCTGTGGAATTTAATGAATATATATAACATTACCTTAAGGTGATTACAGCACCCCGTTTTAATTTCCGGACAAGGATATCTCAATAAGTAATTTTTTTTTTTTAATTTAAATTTTGGAAAAATAAATAAGGCAATAATATCTAGAATATGCATATTTTTTAATGTTTTAATTCCTTCCAGTTTCCGAGAAAAAAATCAAAGGGCTTTATATTTTTAAATATCATGATGAAAATAAATGCATTTCTCAACAGCACTATTATTAATATAATCCATGAATTTAAGCTCTTAATGTCCTGTTAATGATTTTTTAAAATTCGCCGAAATTAGTGGCTAAAACGCCTCGTTAAGTGCTATTTTCTGGTGTAAACTGGTGTAAATCATTTCAGGAAACGAATGATGACCGACAGTGTACGATAACAATAGTTACAGTTGCGTTACAACAGAAGGCAGCACTTAACGAGGTGTTTTAGCCACTAATTTTGGCGAATTTTAAAAAATCATTAACAAGACATTAAGAGCTCAAATTTTGGAATTATGTCAAGAATACTGCTATTGAGGAACGCATTTATTTTTATTATGATATTTCAAAATTTTAAGCCCTTTGGTTTTTTTTTTCTCGGAAGCTGGAAAAAATTGAAATTTTAAAAAATATGCATATTCTAGATATTATTGCCTAATTTATTCTGCCAAAATTTAAATTTTTTAAAAAAATTGCTTTTTGAGATATCCTTGTTCGAAAATTATAAAGGGGTGCTGTATTCACAATTACATTTTTAATGCCAGTTTTAATATTTTTGCGTTAGTGGCTTTGTAGGCAGTGTTTACTAATTCTTGTATATGTTTACTATTTTTATCGTGTTTATGTTAGATTGTGGAATTTTCCTCACCTAATCGTACATTTATCGGTTATAGCTAATTATAAGCTATACCACTCTCCACATAAAGTTCCCTGGATCAGTCATTGTCCCGCAAGTAACACTAGGGAGAGTTACTGTCTTAGAATGTTCTCGATGGTAATACTACAAGAGATGAGAATTTTTTAAAAACATTTTGTTGTTTCTTTGGAAATTTGCATAATTTGTAAAGAAATAAAAAAATATTTAAAAAAAATATTACCTTACGTGGTATGTAGACAGATTATTTAACAATATAAACAGACCATTTATAAATAACATTTGCTTTGTTTTAGTAAGATAAAGTCGAACGTGATGTCAATTCTTTATTTAGATTAGATTAGATTAGATTAGATTTAATTAGGACTGTGGGCCATGTGGCCTCCCCCACCTCGACCTTTTCAGATCTATTGTGTATATCTTTGAATCGTTATTTAGAGTAACTTGTCTAATTCGGTCTTTTGTAGTAGACTTCATAGACTGGGAAGTAGTTCTCCGGTATAGCTAGTTGCCCTTGGTTTTTCTTCTCCAAGTGTAAGGAATCTGTCTTGCTAGACCTTCGCACTAGCACAATACGTGTACTGCCATTTCCTCCTCTTCCTGACAAAATCGGCATAAGGTCTCTTCTGTCAGACCGATATTATACATATGTTTGTTAAGCCTACAATGCCCTGTTAATAGACCTACTAGTACTCTAGTATTTTTCGTATTAAGGCTTAGTAGATGCTCGGTGAGTTTGGGCGATGGTCCTTTTATAAACTCTTTGGCATGTCTCTGTCCTGGAGAGTTTTTCCACCACTCCTAAGATTTTTTAAACATGCACTGCTTTGTGCATGTTATGATAGTTGTTTTTGTTACACCACAGAAGGGTTCTGGGCCAATAAGAGCATTTGAGGCTTCTTCTCGGGCTAGTAAATCAGCCTCTTTATTGCCCTTATGTCCTCTGTGGCCTGGTACCCAGGCTAAGGTTAGTCTGTTTTGACTACTCAGCTCTGTTAGGGCTTCCACACAAGCTTTTAGTGTACCTGCATGGAACTGAGTGCCTTTAGCGTCGCTTGACTGTCTGAGTATATGACAATGGTTTTTCCATTTACCTTCTGTCTTAATACCTCTTTTGCTCAGTGATCTATTGCTGCTATTTCTGCCTGGAATACTGTCGCATGTTTACCTAAGCTCAGTGAGATTCTTGTCTTTGGCTTGGTACTATATATACCTACTTCTGAACCTTCATGGGTTTTGAAGCCGTCTGTATACCAGGTGAATTCTGCATGAATAGGAGGTCCTCCTGTCCATACTTCTCTGTCTGGTATACTTACTTTATATTGCTTCTGAAAGCTATACTTTGAAAGCATTTCATCTGAAAGCATTTCCATTATTTGGTCGTTCTTCAACTCTTTATATAGCTCGCTGTAGTCACGTCCATACGAACTGCTTATGGGTGATGAACCTTTGTGCAGTCTGTATGTGACAGACCTGGCTTCGCCTTGAATATATGTAATGGTGTTAGGTTTAGCAAGACTTCTATAGCTGCTGTTGGAGTCGTTCTCATAGCTCCCGTGGTACTCAGGCATGCCTGCCTTTGAATACCATTGAGCTTTCGAATGGCTCCAGCTTGCCGAGTCTTTGGCCACCATACCACCGACCCGTAGGTTATCATCGGCCTTATGACTCTGGTATATAACCATATGGACATTTTCGGTTGTAATCCCCAATTTTTTCTACACAACCTTCGACATAAGTTGAAGGATATTGTGCTCTTTTGGGTGACTTTTTGCAAATGTTGATTCCATGTTAACCTGTGGTCAAAGATGACTCCCAAGTATTTGGCCTCTTGAGCAAATGGAATCTTCACTTCTTTGAGTACTGGTGACTTTAGTCCTGTTGGTACTTTTCGTTTTGTAAAGCTGACTATTGTGGTTTTGTGAGGTTTAGTTCCTTCTCTCTGCACCACTCGTCAACAATGTTTAGAGCGGTTTGTGTGCGCTCCGATATTTTACCTGCGAACTTGCCTCTTACGAAATTTCTTTATTTCTTTATTTACAACAATGTATATTTGAACGACCAAAACGACTTTTGTCAATTTTTCGTCATCTTCTTGACATACTTCACACTAACGTTTCACAAGATTTAGTGAAAACACTACATCATCCAGTGTATTAAGATACAGTTCGTTTTGATTGGCGTGTGTTGGAATAAAAGAGAGTTGTCATTGGTTGATGCTTTATAGTGTTAAATAATCAAACTAATTGGCAAGTAATATCTTAATCTCATCGCTATTTTTTGTTAAAAATATATAATTATTCTTAGCTTTAAGATGTAGGTATTCAGCATACAACAGACATTGATATATGAAGATACAGGAAGCTGTAAAGTATTCATTAACTACATTTCCTAACTTTTATGTAGGTACATTTTTGTTCTGTGTTTCTAAACATTTTCGAAAACAACTTTCCACAAAAGACAAAGATACACTGAAGGATAGATACACTTTTTTTATTACACCATATCATGAAAAACAATTCATGAGAATTTAATTTAATATTTTCTGCGGTTTACTCTAAATTATCTTTTTTAAACAAGAAGAAAACTATATAGTGCAGGGCATAGTGGCGCATTCGTTTGCAAAATTGTTTTAATTCGTAATTTTTTTTTAAATGTCCGGAAAGCTTGCCTAATTATAAAAGTGTAAGATGACACTCGATATTTGTTGATGTTATTGTTTAAACAACGAAAAATTAATTAAGGCAAAAAAATGCATTTTTTGCAATGAATTAAATTTTTTTATATTTTTTAGAATATTTCGAATAAAAAAAGACCCTACGCCCATTATCGTATCTTCAACCCTTTAATTGTTATGAATTTTTAAAATCCAAAATTGACGAAAATTCTAATTTTCTTGAATTAAATAATATACCTTAAAATTTAAAATGCTATAATTTTAAATTTTTTACCGAATATTCAAATTATATTAAACAAAATAACCTAAATAAATTCTCAAAATTTTGTTTGTTGTTATGTTTTTTTTACGTTATAACAATATGCTTCCTACGCGCGTGTACTTTTAAAGAGAAGTACTTCTATCTCACTTCCAACTCAATGTATAAGATGGGTAAGAGAAAGCCCTATGACGCGCTGAATCAATTTTTTGCTGTTTTTCAGAGGTAATAAGTTTAAAAAAAATTAATATTAACATTTTTCATAACACTTTGTTATATTTGCCGATTAATAGTTTTGTATCATGTGATTTTTTTTACTTTTTTAGATACTTTTGATAACTTTTTTATTTATTAAAAATAACAGAAACATTTATTTTTAACATTTATTTTTATTCATGAAAAAATTATTGTCACATACTGCCTGAGAAGTAAAATCTTCTTCAACCTTTTTGTTTTTAATACGATAAAAAGGTCAAATGCAGTTGTCGTGATCCGTGAAAAATTTTTACCTGTTACAATGAACATAGTAGGCTTACTGGGGTTATAAAATTTTATGATTTCAAAAATATCCAAGCCTTCCTCCATTTAACAAAAGTAAGGAAAAAAATGTTTTTTTCTAATATTGGGAGTAAGTACTATAAATATGAAATTTTTTATGACTTTCAATCTTTTGCACTATGAATACAAATAGGTAAAGGGACTTATTTCGTATTTTTAAAAAATTGTACGTTTAACTCTTCTTCTATTTTTTTCCTGTCTCAAACAATTTTTACAACCTTCCAAATAGAAAATTCAACCCTACCTTAGAATTTTTGGCTCGTTTTGAAAATTATTTTTCAATTGTTAATTAGTCTTGTTCGATTCTACATCTACTGGTTTACTTTGCAGTCGTGTAATTTTCTGAATAATAATGTCGTTCTCTTTAATTTCAAAAAAAAAAAAATATTATCTGACGACAAAAAGTGTTTATTTTGTGATCATGACGAGGTGTTAGTGAAGTGTCCGAAACCTGTTACATATTTAAAATTAAAAAATGCAACTCTTCGTCGAAACGATAACGTGACTGTGCGATTTAATTTGTTGTTTAATGAAAATACTAGTGAACAATCTTTTTCGTGGCATCGTGGCGCGTAGGAAGCATATTGTTATAACGTAAAAAAAACATAACAACAAACAAAATTTTGAAAATTTATTTAGGTAAATTTTGTTTATTATAGTTTGAATATTCGGTAAAAAATTTAAAATTATAGCATTTTAAATTTTAAGGTATATTATTTAATTCAAGAAAATTAGAATTTTCGTCAATTTTGGATTTTAAAAAATTCATAACAATTAAAAGGTTGAAGATACGATGATGGGCGTTAACACTTTTTTTATTCGAAATATCCTAAAGAATATAAAAAAATTAATTCATTGCAAAAAATGGATTTTTTCTGTCTTAATTAATTTTTCGTTGTTTAAACAATAACATCAACAAATATAGAGTGTCATCTTAGACTTTTATAATTAGGCAAGCCTTCCGAATATTTAAAAAAAAATTACGAAATAAAACAATTTTGCAAACGAATGCGCCAGTATGCTCTGGTCTAATAGTTTTATATTCAACTGGAACATTTATCCCCATACGCATTCTAATAATTAATAATTTCGTTCTTAATAATATGTAATAAGTATTACATAAAACTGCAATAACCAATCATGCAGTACCTACTGTTATATGCAGTAATAAAATTATATTGTTCACAATCTAAATATAAAACATGTCCTCGATATTTACATTATATGATATTTTACATTACGGAATCATCATCATCTTAAAAGTATAGTAAATGAACTTTCTGTTGCTGTTCATAATTAAATGCGTTTTTGTACTACTTTTCCCAAAACCATTGACCTCGATTGATTTCGATCCCGTAATTGGAGAAATTCATCTCAACATATGCACATACAATAAATAATTAATCCAAACTTAAAAATGGGTGTACGGTATGGCCACGATAAAAAATTACTTCAATGGAATTACCTACTAACAAAAACAAGCAATACATAATAATATATGTATAATTTTTAACTTTGACTTTTTTAAAACTAAACAAAAACTCACACACATTTTTTTAATGTTTTATAATTATAATACCATCCCTATAATTCACTTCCTTACGAATTAACCCCATATAGTCCAAGAGGCGACCGCCAAAGAGTGGCCATCCTTAATAAGAACAATTTTTTTTTATTACATGCTTGAATTATAAGATACTGGCTGTCTATAATTTGTTTATTTTTTTTTTATTAACAAACAATGTTTTATTTCTTGTAATTGTAAAGTTAATATACAAATCTTTAGTACGGGGTTGTGTGTGAGGTTGGATATTTTGACCAGGGACTTTGATCATTATCGAACCTACAGTAGGAAATAAAAATTTAAGTCTGGCATCCATAATCTTGACATACACTCTTAATGTATTTATTTTTACGATAATTTTTCTGTACGAGGTATAAGAAAAAATTAAATATACATTTTTGTTCTTCATTTCCTTTTTTGAATATAATTGGTCTGGAACGTTAATACTTGACCAAAGTCTCGCCGCCAGACCAAAATTAAGATTGTCTTCCCATGTCAATTGTTTGTTGATGGGGGGGGGGGGGTAAAGTTGTATAATTGACAGCTGTATAATCAACAAATAAGAAAAAATCACCGTTATTGTACTCTTTACACAGTAATCTATGAGAGTATTATAGGTTTATTTTGTCGTTTGACCGATGTCTCGTATTTTTCCGTACGATAATTCAAAAACGACATCAACTTAAAAATTTATGGAAAAATCAAGATATTTATAAGGGGACAGAGCTTATTGATCTTGAAAAAAATTGGGGTCCACGAGGGTTGCAATAATAAAAAAATTCTAACTCAAAAACAAAAAATGATATCAACTTGAAATTTCTAGCAAAAAATAAGCTCTATAAGGGGACAAAGCTTATTGATTTTTTAAAAAAATATATTAAAGTTAGAAGGTTTAAGGGAGGTTATGATTAAAAAAAATCATAAATCAAAAGCGATATCGACATACATTTTTTGCAAAAATCAAGCTCTATAAGGAGATGAAGTATATTGATTCTGAAAAAAAAAAATAAATAAAAATGGGTATTAAGGGGGGTTGAAATATTTAAAAACATCTCAACTCAAAAACGAACAATAATATCAATTTGAAATTTTTGGCAAAAATCAAGCTCTATAAGAAGACAAAGCTTATTGATTTTTAAAAAATCTAAATAAAATGGGGATCAAAGGGAGTTGAAATAAAAAAAAAGAAATAAAAAACCAAAAGCGATATTAACATGAAATGTTTAGAAAAATCAAGTTCTATAGGGAAATAAAGCCTATTCATTTTGAAAAAAAATTAAATAAAAATGGAGGGTGGTAGTATTTAAAAAAATCCTAACTCAAAAACGAACAATATTATAAAGTTGAAATTTTTGGCAAAAATTAGGCTTTATGAGGAGATAAATCCTATTCATAAAAAAAAACTAAAAAAAATTTGTGCCAAAGGGGGTTGACATAAAAAATAGAAATAAAAAACCAAAAGTGATATTATCATGAAAAGTTTATATAGGGGAATGAATAAAAAAATAACATCAAATAAATAAAATAGAGGGGGTTAAAAATATATAAAAACAGATTTTAACATGAAACTAACTCATTTTAATGTATATTTAATCTCAATAACTAAAAAATATACTGACAATTAGTTTGACAGCATTGTCACTTATTTAAAATTTTAAAAATAATAGTAGTTGGGTGCCAAAAATATGAACTGTGATTGGTAGATTTCATTTTTCTTGCAGTATTCTCGCTACCTAGCATGGATATGAAATATATTCGTTCAGTTGAATGCAATGACATACTTTTTCGTTTTGTAGTCTGTGCGTAAATAAGTTAATATCCATGTGGGTGTAGAAAAAATAAATTTTTGTTCATCTATTACGGATGACGATCGCAGCTTGTACTATTGAAGCAAAGCAATTTTTTTTCTACACCCACATGGATATTAGCTTATCAACGCACAGATTACAAAACGAAAAAGTATACTATGCTGTGAACTGAACGAATATATTTCATATCCATTCTAGGTAGTGAGAACACTGCAAAAAAAACGAAATACACCAATCACCGTTCATATTTTGATCAACCAACTGCTATTGTTTTTAAAATTTTAAATAAGTCACAATTCTGTCAAACTAATTGTCAGTATATTTTTAAGTTATTGAGATTAAACATACATTAAAAAGGGTTATTCTAGTGTAGAATCGATAAATAATAGCATTGCAGTTTTTATTTCGTCTATAATTATAAATAATTTGTTAATTTAAATAAAACTTTATGAAGTCAATTTAATTACGATAAAGCAACAAAAATAAAATAATAGATGGTGTGTGGTCAGTGTTCTTGCCTTCCACACGGAAGACTCGAGTTCTATTCTCGGATAAGGAAAAATGAAATTAACTTTCTTTTTTTTTTTCATTTATTTTAAAAATTAATAAAAGTCATAAATTATTTTAAAGTTAGTTATTTTGTCTTAATAACCTAAAATATTTTTTTTATTTGTAAATTTTCGTAGAAAAAATATACTGTACAACTCGAGTGGATTTTACACATCGCATTCAGACGATTGAGCACTCCGCCTACGGCGTCGTGCTCAAATTTAGTCTTCGTGCGATATGGCCATCATATACACTCTTGTTGCACAAACTACTATTTCTACTTTCATATGTATATTACCAACTTTATGCGCAAACTACAGAATAAACTTGTAAAATATAACAGTGTACTAAATGGATATAATTTATTATCCATTCTGGTAAATACATGAAATTCACCAATCATAATCTATATTTAGTACCCGGCCAACTAAACGTTATTTAAATATCAAATTAGTGACAAATTTGTCGAACTAATAGTCAGTATATTTTTAATTATGGTTATTTTTAATTAAAATGAGTGATTTCAGTAAAGAATCGGCAAATAATGACAATACACAAGATATTTGTCTATATTTACAAAAATAAAAACGTAAATTTTAATGAAATTATCTAAAACTAATTTATTATCACTAGTAAGCAAACCTATACTATGTGATTTTTTAGCTTAAACTTTGCAATGGAGGGCAAAGGCAAATTAAATTCGTTTATTTTATAAATAAGTGAGAGTCAGTAATTTGAAACTTTAGTTTAATTTTTATTTTAAATGTTTATTTTTTCTTAATAACCACTGAAAGAATTTTTAAAATTTTATAAATTTTAATTAGTATGTCGTAGAAAAAATATACTGTAAAACTCAAGTCGATTTTCCATATCGCACTCTGGCAATTGAACCCTCAAAGATGGCTGTCATATTCAATCCTGTTGCACAAATTAGGTACTATTATTTGCCGTATCGATCCGAAAAGAATAATGAGTGAAACTAAAATGCTACTAAAATTAAAGGTCAGATTAAACTGAATTAATAAAATTAATTATTATATAAAAATAATAAAAAGCAATGAACTATGAAGTATGAAAATTGAATTACCTTGTATATATCAAACTGTACACTACCGTTTTTTAATGAATGTGGATTAATTAAACGCATTTTTGAAAGAGACTCAATGATACCAGAAACCACAAGTTCATTAATTTAATATCATTTTCACTAGTTCTACTTGTTTAACTGAGCAGAAATGATACTTGAATGTCTAACGATCCGCTAGGTATTTTTTCATCAAAGTCGCAACTAATATTTTGTTACTGATACAATAACTATATTACATGCATATTAAAATATCCATCATCACTAAAAAAAAAAAAAAAAAAATAATAATCAGTGTTAATTATTCTTGATTAAAAAAAATAGATGAATAAAACATCCAAACAGATATAGGGACCGTGCGTGAAATATAGAGGCAGCACTACTGCCGAACTTAGCCCTCTCTAGTGTTTAATTTTATAATTAAATGGGGTAAACATTGCAAGTAAATAATGAAAGGTATTTTTTTAAATATTAAATATAGTTAAAAATAGATACCGGCCCGTACCAAACAATCGTGTACATGATCAAAATGACGTAAAATGTGAAACATCATTAAAATCTGGACATGCATATACATTTTAAGCAAAAAGATTTAAATGGCTAAGTGACAATAAATTGTAAAGTTGTACCTTAAACAATGTTAAAATATCGGTATTTAGTAACACTGAATTTAAAAGTATTACAATAACGTTTAAAAAATGTAAAAATAATAAAAAAGATTGATAATAATTATAAATCTTTTTAGCTTTATGTTAATCGAAATGTCATTCATCCACTGGCGTTTATGAGATGTTCAATGATACATATATTATAGATTGCTCACCCAACTATAAAAAAATTATGAAAAGCGGGTTGCAATGTGCCTTTCCTAGTGCTCACTAAATAGAGCCGTTCTAGCCCAAATGTGTTTTAAAATAAAATTTCAGCATTTTAATCTTTAGAAAAAGATAATAATTAAAGTTTTACTTCAAGACATGTCAGTATGTATTTGGAAAGTCGAGTTTTCATATAGTTAAATAATATTAAGAGATCTAAACAATTTTTATAACAGATGGATATAAATAATTTTAGACAACTATTTCAGAAACAATTCTACATAAAATACATAATTGCAATATGTAATACAATTTTGAAAAGGTAATAACAATTTTGATATGAGGTATAAACAACTTTGGTAAGAGTTGTAATTGGACACTTATCTATTATTCTGAATAATGTTTAATGGTAATGTCACTAAAAAAATTTACAAAAAATCACTGGATTTTTAATATTTTAAAGTTTGTTACAATCTCTTTTGACAGTAATTGCAATGTATTATTTATGATTTGTTTATTTTAATAATAAATGAGAAATAGTTAATAAATTGTAAAGAGGGCCGTGATATTTTTGTCAAATTGGACATTTTTATTTCATAACATTCTACATTAGTTTTAATCAACATAATAAACCATTATCTGTAAAATTATATTTATATAAAATGTTCATTTAAATATGTAAAAATCTTAATGACAAGAAAACACTAAAGATTCTAATTTCTAAACCGGTTCTGTAAATGATTTCTTTACAACTAAGTGCTCAAAATTGATACAAGCTAGATAAAAAGAAAACTTTGCCCAGTGAAATACGATTTTCGTTGTCTGATTTACATATGGATAAGCAATCTTTGTAATTATGTATATCATTGGGTGTGAGGCATAATTGTGCTCTGTGGAAATTTATAAAATTTCTTTACTATCGAATGAAATCCAGGTTTCTAAAGTGATGTGTTTGTACATCCACGGATGCAACAAGTTTTTTCGATATTGATATTACGAAAATAATTCGATTTCATTTTATTAATAATTATTAAACAATAAATGCCGTATAAAACATTAATAAATACCCCCCAAAAAGTTCACATTTTTGTCACCAGTTAGCGTTAAAGTCATGACGCACGGTCCCTATTGACAAATCAAAAATCTATTTCTGCTAATTTTTAAGTAGTTCAAAAGTTGTTTTATAAAGTCTTAATAATTTGAACTTTTTTATATAATTATTTGTGAAACTTCTTTTATTTTCCTAATGGATTCTGATGTGATTTCCAACAAATTTTAAATTAAATAATAAAAATATAATTATGGTTGACAAAGAAAATGCAAGATTGATATCCAGAATTTGTCATTGAATAGATTTGTCAAAATTTCATAATTTTATTTTTCAAATTACTAATGCAACAACAAATAGAACTAGCGAATGTTCATCATGTCAATGAGATATCTATATATATCTATAGGGTGTCCGGAAAGTAAACGATAATAGTGAAAGGAGTGATGGACCAACTCATAAGCTTCCAGAAAAACATAATATGACCTTAGTATAAAATCGATGGTTTTCGAGATATTGCCATTTTAATAAAATTCGTTAAAATCGTCCTCTTGGATCATATTTTCGAGTGTCACTCCTAAAAAAATGTATAATTTTAAGATTCTGATTTAGGTTTTGCAACTGTGAATAGCCATTTCATTAAACAAAGACCAACATTGAACCAAAAGTTTAAATTATTCAATAAGAAATCTAATTTTACAGAGAAATAATTTATTTTTATTTTGCATCACCTCATACTGTACAAAAAAAGGTCTACTCTAACCTGGCTAGTGATTTGAAAAGTTTGCTCATTTAATGTACTTTTACAAACTACCCATTGTTCTAATAAACAGTTTACTGTTATTAACTTACAGTGAAGGATATTCCTAATTTATCTTATGAGAACATTAATAACATTAATTAAATCATGTTAAAAAAAGTTTTTTTCTCTTACCAAAAATTAAACAAAAATCAACAGCCTAGACTAGGAAGCCATGAAACAAGTATTATCGCCATAGCAACAAGCAAAAAACATTTTTGTTGTTATTTTGTTACTGTACTGTCAATAACTTTTGCTTGTAAGTATCTGGACTTATGTGTTACCTATTGATTTGGATTTGATTGTATTGGAGATCAAATGAAGTGACCTGACTTTCCTGTGGACTTTGTGTTGATTGAACTATTTGTGTTGGTGATTGAACTATTTAATGTGTCGCTGCCGTATACCGCCCAGGGGCTCGATTCTCGAGTTCATTGGAAAATTTTCCCATGGGAAAAGATTCCACTACTTATATTTCCATGGTAATAGGCTATGGAATTCTCGAACTGTCGGAATAGACATTCCCATGGAAATAGTAGTTTCACGTATGTCTGATATTAAGTCCACGAATATTTCGAAACAACCAATAACATTAAAGGTATTTTAAAATTTACTGTTGGTATTATTTGTATTTGTTGTTGGTTTTTGGTAACCATTTATCTGCCGAGCCTCCGCGCTGGAGCAGGTGCCGTGCCGAGCAATTCTTAAAACTTGTCGAGTTATTCTTAGTTTTTCTTTTCACATGTTGAAAAAAAGAAAAAGTAGCTTTCGTATGGAAGAGGAACGAAAGTTTCGAGAAACTAAGAAATTCTTTCGTTAACGGAAATAATAAAATTTTCGAAAAGGTCTTATTAAATGTACTACAAAGTTCTCAATTTGTGTTATTTGCCAGTCCCTTAGCAGCTCCCACAATTTCTAACTGATTTAAGAAAATCAATTCATACAGTTTCTTAGTGAAAGAGAAGTAAAAATAATATACATACATAAATAAAATAATATCAATCTATAAATACGACAAAAAAATGTTTTAACTACAATTTCACCAATATATCCAATAATCTTTGGTTATGTTTTAGTCTTTCGTTAAATTTTCGACTTTAATGCGCAAACTCTAGTACAATTCCCTTTGGAAAACACAATTTCCAATGCTTATGTCGAGATTACGAAAACTGAATTCCCATAGGAAAATTTTATTTTCCCATGGGAATAAAAGTCGAGAATCGACCCCCCAGCAGTATACAAATATGCATCTCATTTATGGAGAATGCAGAGGAAATGGTCTAGCGGTAGCTAACCTTTATCGGGAAAGATTTTCAACTTTGGCACGATATCCTGATTATCGTGTGTTTATCAATGTTCATCGCGTATATTCGGAGGGTAGGATTCCTCACGCTCCCATTCGAGAGGGAAGACGCCGCATTGATTACGATGATCGAGTTTAAGAAAAAATTGAAAACGATCCGACTACTCCGGCGGAAACAATAGAAAAACAAACAGGGATACCCAAATCGACAGTAAACGAGATCACTAGGAGATATCAATATTACCCATATCACGTGCAAAGTGTACAAGCCCTGTTGCCTCGGAACTACGAACAACGCGTACCGTTTTGCCGCAGAATGTTGCAAAAAATAAAGAGGACCCGAACTTTATAAACAACGTACTGTGGTCGGATGAGAGTACATTTAAAAAGGATGGCTTTATGAACATGCAAAATTTGCATTCTTATGCATTGGAAAATCCTCACTCCATTCGAGAAGAAAGGACTCAGTACCGTTTCAAAGTAAACATGTTAACTGGTATCCTAAACGGACATGTAATTGGTCCATTCGAATTACCAGAAAATCTAAACTGACAAGCTTATTTACATTTTTGTCAAACCCACCTACCGCTTCTTTTGGAAGATGTTCTTTTGGCCTCACGCCGAAGAATGTGGTTTCAATATGATGGCTGTCTGGCACATTATGCACATCAAGTTCGTGGGAATTTAAATAAAACCTACCCCCACAGATGGATCCGCCGACTGGGTCCAATTTTATGCCCCCCCCCCCCCCAGGTCTCCAGACCTAAACCCCTTAGATTATTTTACTGGAGTTGCATAAAACAAAAGGTTTATGCAAGACCAATTAGTAATATTGATGAATTACGTCAGCGAATACCTGACGCAGCCCAAGAGATAAACTTGGCAAGAAATGCAAGATGGATAAAGAGGGCCTTTTTAAAAAGATGCCGCGTCTGCATCCGCGTTGGTGGTGATCACTTTGAACATATTGTTTGATTTTTTTAATTTTCTTAAGTTAAATACATTTTTTATTAACATGATTTAAATTGGTTTAATTTTTAGAATATTCTCATAAGGTAAATTAGGTATATTCTTCAGTGTGTCAATAACAGTAACCGTTTATTAAAACAATATGTAGTTTTTAAAAGTACATTAAATGAGCAAACTTTTCAAATCACTAGCCAGGTTAGTGTAGACCTTTTTTTGTACAGAATGAGGTGTTAAACTTGACTGATGGAAAATAAAAATAAATTATTTCTCTGTAAAATAAGATTTCTTATTGAATATTTTGAACTTTTGGTTCAATGTTGGTCTTTGTTTAATGAAATAGCTATTCACAGTTGCAATACCTAAATCAAAATCTAAGAATTATACATTTTTTTAGGAGTGACACTCGAAAATCTGATCTAAGGGGACGATTTTAACGAATTTTATTAAAGTGGCAATATCTCGAAAACCATCGATTTTTTACTAAGGTCATATTATGTTTTTCTGAAAGCTTATGAGTTGGTCCGTGATGGGGTGATCCCTTTCAGTATTATCGTTGACTTTCCGGACACCCTGTATAAACAAGAGAAGACAAAATAGTTATTATTTTTCTGTTTGTGAAATCATTTTCTTTTTTCCGTTTTGTTTAGTAGCTATTGAGCTTTAGTGTTATCAATAAAAGGAAGTGGAAAGAGTTACTATTTTTTTCCAACCTTCGATATACGTTATCCGTTATTCCACAATTATCAATTATGATTGACTAATAAGATGAGCCTGCACCGAATATGAGCACTCTTTAATTTCGAACCGACATGGACAATATTACATGAACGGATAGAGGATCGCGCAAACGAAAAAAATACTTCTCACCCCGCCCCTCCAGCTTTCTCCTCTTGTTTTATGCCACGCCTAAATTATAAGGGACACACAACTAATAGCCCAACATTTTCCCCCCTAGTCCTTCCCGATATACAGAATCGCTAGACTTAGAAAAATGAACTTCAGGTACGGTGGATTGGACTTTATGGTGAAACAAATTTTTCCCCATTTCACCCCTACCCATTCCCTTTCATAGGATTTTTTTTTTAAATAGACCCTAAAGTCGCACACCTTTAGGAGATTTTCGATCCACCGCCCTACCACCTACTCACTTCACGTACGATTGTATAGAGGACAATACGTAAGACGTAATCCGATTTTCGATACTACTTTTACTCCCTACTAAAAAGTTGTATAACGGATATTAATGATTGAAACGGTATTATATATTGTCTGGAAATTGTTTGTGAGGGACCATTATGATCCCCCGAAAAGCATCAACTTTATCTCCGTCCTAAGTGTAGGAATGGGGTAAACATTATTTTTAGTAATTTGAGATATTGGTTGCATAGATAATTAAAATATAAGGATTTTCAAATTGTGAGTCACTATTAATTTATTAAATTTATTTTTTACTTACCTCGATAAAAAAGTCACCCTTTAAAATTATATAAAATTTCCACAATTCAGGGTCCCTAGATTACGAAAATCATGTTCCTCAATCCGTCTGGCGTCTGTTGTCTATCTGTCTGTCTGTTGGCACGATAGCTCGAAAATAGCTTTAGAAAACACTTTTTGTATACAGATAAATAAGGTTCTCTTCTCTTCTGATCAATTATATACAGGGTGAGCAGTTAATTTTTAAAAGTCATCAGATTTCGACTATAATGATTATCTCAGTATTTTAGAAGTCAAAGATAATAGATCCCAAATTAGTTTTAAAGAATTCAAAATGGCGTTGAAAGGAATCTCATTTAATCAAAAAAGATCCTCAGTGAGGTAAATAATAGAAAGCGTCCTTCTGGTTTGTATAACTGGACCACTTTAAAAGCAGCCAATCATTAGCTTCGTTCGTGGAGCCGAACCCGAACGTAACTCTTATTTCGCTTAGGAGTTCTCTGTGTTTACAATTATTTTTATATCGAGGGAAATTCTGGATAAAATACTTTAGGTACCGATTTTTATTTAATTATAATTGTACTGAACTTTGTTGTATTGTAAGTACATAATTATAAAAGTCTCAGATATACAATGAAGTACTTCGATACTTTCAGGTAGTCCGAGGTACTTCAAGGTACTTCAAGGTACTTCCGAGGTACTTCGAGATACTTTGAGGTACTTTAAGATACTTCGAGTTACTTCTCTAATTTGTAAATTATTTCAAAATATAAGAACAAGTAAGAGAGAAAAGTAAGGCCAGGTAACTTTATGAAGTGTATGAACTAATGTCAGTGATAACAAATACTTAACTTAAACTTAACTTAAAATGCGTGAAATTGATAATCATTTATTAAGATTTTTAATTGGAACACCCTGTACAGTTTTTACATTCGGATTCTACAGGACAAAATTACGATAATTTAATTTTTAAATATTTTTTTTATATTGTTTTTTTCTTAATGTCTTCAATATAATTTTAATAAAAATAGGCCAGTCCATCACAGCGTTGGATTGATCATTCAATATGTTATCTAATGATATAAATGTGGCCTATATCGTTATCATTTAAATGAAGTGTACCCTTGGTTATATATCTATGGTGTGCCCCGAGACACCTTGTAGTTTGCCGAGGCTAATTTCTGGGACATGCCGGCCCTAACGGCCGCCACTGCTTCTTGGATGTTTTCTTCCGTATAATTTCTGTAATTTCTTGACCCTGGAGTCCTTTCATAGTTTCGCACCATTTTTAGTCAATTTTTACCTGTAACGAACGAGAAACAACTAACAAAAAAAAAGGAAAAAAAAATTCAAAAAAAAATAAAAAATAATACACGGGGTGCCCAAATAGCCCCGAGATGCCCAAGTAGCCCCGGTTTACGGTAGCTAACTAAATATACCATTCGACGTCCTATTTCTTAAGCCTCTTTTTTTGCACTAAAAAGGAGACCAGATATAAACACAAACAATCGTGTGCATGCGCGGTTGCATTACTTTGAACCTTTTTTGATAATACTTCGAGTACTTGGAATACGTCGAGTACTTCGACATATACTTCGACTATTTCTCGTACTTCGAGTGCTTCGATACGAGTGTACACCTACTGCGAGAGGTGATCCATCTCTTAAATAATTATCAATTAGGTATGTTTTTTTTGCTCGCTTTTTATATACTAAAAAATTATACACGAGATATACACAGTATTAAATAATTACATTTTTCTCCTGCATAAAAAATTTTAAGGGCCTCCCACATTTTTTAGCCCCATGCTTCCTTTTTTTTTCTTAATCCGGTCCTGGCAGCGACTATTGTAGACAAATTTGTATAAATACCTTTTTGGATTTTAATCAGTTTTATTATCTTAAATTTTTTATTTCATAGATGTCGTTTACAACAATTTATTTGTTAAAGCCATATTTTAATAATTCCATTCAGTGTCCTATAACCGTGGGTATTTTGTTATTTTTTAAAAAATGTGACGTATACTTACTTTTGGATTTTTTGTTTACTTATGGTGAGTTACAATATTTAACTTTTTATATTTGATTGGATTGATTTGCAGTCACTCTTGATAATGGTTTTTTAAACGAAACGCGTCGAATGGACTTTTTAAATATATGTGAAGTGTATTGAGAATTTTTCTCTTTTATTCGATATAATTATGATGAACAAGGCATCGAAAAAAATGGGACACTATTAAGTCAATGACTTTTTACATTTGCAAATCCAAAGGACTTTACCAAACAAAACAATTATGCCATTCAAATAAATAATATACGTAATAGTTAACTTCAATAACATTAATTGTAAAATCGTCAATTAGTTCATTCTGGTTTTCGCACCCTCAATCTGTCTTAGTCTGTCACCTACTTACCTATTACTTACCTTGGTTTTTCAGTTTCTTACATTTACCGTTTTTTATTTAATACGTTTTTAGACATCTTCAGTTTTCTCTGTTGTAAAGTTTTTTAATAACAAAACAATAATTTCTATGTACACTATCACAATTATAAAATTAGTCACGGGTTGTGACCGTGCTAATTTTATAAACGACGTCACTGTCCGTTCTTACCTATGTGCATTATCATTTCAAACGATCTTAATAATAAAGTAAAAGTCGAATACAATGCATCTTTTCCTTCTTCTTTCTCCATCTGTTTCTCGATGTCTGAATTCTGCGTGCGACGGTCTTACCGTGTTTCAGTTTGTGTTTGTGATACGCTGTTAAAGATAGCGAAAATTTCTAGTCATTTAAGTGAATAAGTGAGTAACGGCGGGGTAAGTCAAATTTCGAATACACCATTTATCATATGAGAGGAAAGTTACACTTCACATCGGCCAGCTAAGGGAGGCAAAATAACTAATTTCATCTAATAGATATAATATTTGTGTTGCTCTACTTATGTATATTAAACAAAAAACTAATACAATTTTTAAATTATAATACATCTTACGAAGTTGGCTGAGGATAACTGTAACATGAATGCCATCTGTCATTTTAAATATCTACTGTTAATAACAATTTAAAACTAATTTAAGTAATGATAGTTTTATAAAATAGTATAACATATGAAAATATATTTTTATATAGTTACAAATTAAAGGTAAAAAATAAACAAAAATATCACAGGATGTTGTTTAATTATAACTGTGCTTAAATAAAGCATTAGATAAAAACTATTTAGACGATAAAATAATGAACAGTATAAACTACAATCGGGATAAACGTATACAATCAGTACGAGTACCCAGTATTAGGAAAAACATCTATGTTTGTCAATAATTAGATTTTTTTGTGTTTATTTTATCAATTTTGAATATTTTATTTATTCTTTATTATATTATATAAGAACGTCCTGCCTTTATGAAAGATCCACTTGCAGTTCATAAGTACAGATTAAGTTTTAAGATTTATCGTATATAACATAGTTGCTTATTTTACATTATAATTCAATTTTTATATTGCGATATATTTAAACATTACTACTTATTCTAATAATAATATTAGATCCATATTTTTCATAAACGGAATGCAGTTTAAAAATCCTCGATAGTGCAGATAATAACAGCATAATGGCTTTGTAATATTGTAGTCTAATCAACAAGTTCAAAAGCGTGTTTTTGGGACATACTATTACGAAAATTATGTTCAATAGCTCATTCGATTCGGAATAACGTCTAGATCAATGTGTGAAGAAAAATTTTGCAGTGCATAAAAAATTGCAAAAGTTATAAACAATTAAACACCTCAAAAACATTGTGTTTGGTTTTTCGCCTATAGTTTGTAAACTATAAATATTTTTGGATTTTTCAAAAAAGATCCTTAAAGAGGAGGAAATTTACTATAAATAAGTTCTGACTTCCGGAACTGTACCTCCATTATTTATAAATTTATTTTAACGCTCAAAGTAGCCTTCCGCGCGCCATTTTTATAGGTTGCGCGCACGGCGTCGAAACCGAGTACGTTACATAAAATAATTTTTTTAAGTTCATAAAATTAAAATCAAAAATTTTAAAAAATTACGGTGTATTCTAAACACTTAGAAGAATTCATTCCCGTTGGAATTTTTCATAAAATTAATTTTCCAACAAAGTAGGTTATTGTTGATTAACAAAATTTTTAGAATTTCTCTCATCATTACAAATTGATAAAAATATTAAATAATTACCGTAAATTTTTTTGCTTCGTGGAGCTCTTTTTATATACATATAAAACAAAACAGCTTCATAAAAGTTTAAAAAATGTTAATACTTTGTTTATAATAATTTTTTAAAGTTTACAAAAACAGAAAAGTCACAGTGGTGCTATAAATTTTTTTTTAATTTATTATAATATTACTGTTTTAATGTCGAGAAAAGACATTTATTAATTAAAAAAAAAAGTTTTTTCCTCCATTTGTTTATAAATTCTTTATAAACAAATGGAGTATTTCAATTCTTTTTAAAATTTTTTTTTACAACTTTCTAGACAATTGCCAATTATGATTTAAAAAAAAATTTCTTATTAATAACTTTTAATTGTTTATAATCGTTTTTTTAATATATCTATTGTTTAAATTATTAGTTAAGAAATGTGTTTTTTTTTTTAATCATAATTGACATTCCTCTACAAAGTGACAGCAAAAAAAATGTTTATTAATAATTCCATTGTTTATTAAGTTAACAATTTGTTATAAACAAATTCCCAACTTTGGTTTATTTTTTCCTGAAAGAAATAAAAATTCCAAAAACGACTTAGTGCATTAAAATTACGGAAAAAAATGTTATTCCATTTTTTATTAAACTTAAAAAAAAATTAATTTTTATAAACAAATATAAAAAACAACAAATTGACAATAGGTACGGAATTGACAAATGACTTATCTGAGAGATAATTTCATTGCCTACAAAAATGACTTGAATGTTTATTGTCGTATCTCCAATAGTTTAAAAGTTATATCAACTTTTAAGTCAACAAATGGATCAGCTGCTGCAACTTTGATAGTACATATATTTTCAAAGTTTAATAAAAAATGGAATAAAATTTCTTCCGTAACTTTAATGCACTAAGTCGTTTTTGGAATTTTTATTTCTTTCAGGAAAAAATAAACCAAAGTTAGGAATTTGTTTATAACAAATTGTTAACTTAATAAACAATGGAATTATTAATAATTTTTATTTGCTGTCACTTTGTAGAGATTTGTCAATTATGATTTAAAAAAAAACACATTTTTTAACTAATAATTTAAACAATAGATATATTAAAAAAACGATTATAAACAATTAAAAGTTATTATTGTGACTTTTCTGTTTTTGTAAACTTTAAAAAAATATTATAAACAAAGTATTAACATTTTTTAAACTTTTATGAAGCTATTTTGTTTTATATGTATATAAAAAGAGCTCCACGAAGCAAAAAAAAATTACGGTAATTATTTAATATTTTTATCAATTTGTAATGATGAGAGAAATTCTAAAAAATTTGTTAATTAACAATAACCTACTTTGTTGGAAAATTAATTTTTATGAAAAATTCCCACGTAATTTTTTTAAATTTTTGAATTTAATTTTATTAACTTAAAAATTATTTTATGTAACGTACTCGGTTTCGACGCTGTGCGCGCAACCTAAAAATGGCACGCGGAAGGCTACTTTGAGCGTTAAATTAAAATTATAAATAATGGAGGTACAGTTCCAGGATTCAGAACTTATTAATAGCAAATTTCCTTCTCTTTAAGGATCTTTTTTGAAAAATCCAAAAATGTTTACAGTTTAGAAACTATAGGCGAAAAACCAAACACCATGTTTTTGAGGTGTTTAATTCTTTATAGTCCAATTAAATAACGAAAAAAAGCCCCTTCGAGCTTACATTAATTTGTATTTGGATGAAACAAAGTGGACCTTGTGTATTTTGATGTGATCTTTCCGAAAAAGAGAAAAAAATGATGTAGCTGTTTTTCATTTTTTTTTAAATTAGGAAAAACCGGGTTTTCCGGAATTTTCCATGGTAAAAATGCTAATTATCTGGGCAAGTATCCTTCTGATAGTAAAAATAAATGCACCAATCGAAAGAGGAGGCAAAAATAGTTCGGAATTTCATTGGACAGGTAGTTTTAATGGCGAATTTCTCGCCGCCAGAAGTGCTTTTACCAAAAAGTTGTTTTTTCGTTTCTTTGATCAGAATCATGAACATAAAATTTGCGATGAATTTGTGGCGAAATTATAAATGTTTGACATATGTGCCCATGAGAGAAGTTGCGTATTTTTTTTGTGGGCTCTTAAATAAAATAAGTCCCGCGGTGAAATCTGCCATAATTTTTCGGGAATTCGCAGGAAACCGGAAGGCGTAATTTTTTTAAAATTTTTTCCCATATGATTTTCTCCGGGTTTTCTGAAAACATCTAACAAAAAATATATTTGAAGAAACTAACTTCGCCATCGGAAAGAGCACAAAAAAATATACAAAAAGGTATACTTTAAAAATGTTAGGAAATTAATCCTAAGCTTGAGTGTAAGTTCCAACTTGGTGATAAGCTTGTTTTTTGTTCTCTAACATCTGGTTTTCTTTTCGGTTGATGCCCCATCCTCCTTTTTTTTGGCCTTGTCAATCGCGGCCCTTTTATGCCTATCCCAGGTTTTATAAATAAACTCTTTTCCGTAACGTCGAGCTACTTTATGTTTGCGACACCTTTCATGCAATATAAAACCTGGTTCTAAAGAACTGAAAAAATCATCCCCTCTCTCTTTGCTGACCATCTGCAGACTTTTCAATCCTGTCGGTCTAATTGGGGTAAGTTCACCCTCTGCAAGTTTCTGATGACATTATAAACACAGTCCAGCCATTGCAACCTGGAAACAAAAAAAATATAGCACTGTGATAGAATTTTCTTAATTTAAGAACGTACTTACTTAATAAATTGCTGAAGAAGTCCGAAAAACCACATGTACACAGAGCTAGCTAAACACGGTTATTAAAAATCTATACCGATGAACACTATCAAGCAATTCAATTTGTAATAAGTTTTAGTTTAAACTTGTCGGATAGCGAACGGCCGAGACCATGGCTATCCTTGATACGACGCGACGTCCGGCTAATTTTGCGGTAATTCTGTTTTTTGCACAAAACTCAAGAAACGTCTTATAACAAGTCAGTAAAATGCAATTTAATAAATTTTAGGCCTAATAAATTTAGGTATGTAAGAAATTTAAAACTGGAAATCACAAAAAAATCAAATTACAGAAATGCACGAGTTTTGGATCCCGCGGAGCGCGTGTAATGGGACTTTTGTCGGGAGAATTCTACAACTTAGAAGAAACATACACACTTTAAACTTTGTATACATATTCAGAAGACATGAGATTTGGGTTTGCTCAATTTTCAGACCAAAAAACTGAAAATCGTTAATTTTAGGCAACTTTTCTCAAAAACCGTGTTTTTGGTCGTCACTCAATGAACAGTGGTCAAAAAAATAGATAAAATATTTTTGCAGAATTTTTCGTAACGTAATCGTATTCTAGACATAATAGAGTATTTAAAAAAAAAGTTTTAAGCCATTGGGTGCATTTTTGGCATTTTTGTGCCACTTAAAACTTTCGAAAAAAAATTAGTTTTTTTTTAGTGAAAAAATTTTGTTAAATTGTTTGATATCTTGGCTAATTATATTCCGATTTCGGTAAAATTCACACACTTATAAGATTTCATATTTTAGAGTAAGCTCTGTAAGTGGCATTAAATAATTTTAAATAGTTTGGCCGTTATAGGCAAACAATGAAATTAGGCTTGCGGTACACTTTGCCCTTCTGCCATATACCCAATTTTGAGATTTCTCTTGTCCCCTTCTGGGAATCAATAGTCACATCCCTTAAGTTCAAAACGAATTTTTGTTTCTTCAAATATCTTAATTTTTACTAAAGTTATGAAGAATTTAGTGTTTGAACATTTAACAAATTCAATTTTTCGGCCTTCGCTGCCTCAAAATACTAAACAAATTTCAATCGTCCATACCGCGAGAACGCTGCATCCGATCAAAATTTCTCAAGAAAAATAAAAATTAGCATTTTTTCTAAGCTTTCAAATGTCGTAAACTGCGTTTTAAAAATAATGATTTATTTGCGACATGCGCATGCGCAAAATTGAAAAATTGACAATCCAAAATTTCGGCACTTTCGAAAAACTGCTACATTTTGTTTTGCCTTTTTTCGAAAAGATCACCTCAAAATACATAGAATCCATTTTGTTTCATCTAATTACAATTTAATGTAAGCTCAAAACCGGTAATTTAATTCGATTATTATAACTTTTGCAATTTTTTATACACTGCAAAATTTTTCTTCACACATTAATCTAGACATTATTCCGAATCGAATGAGCTAATGAACATAATTTTCGTAATAGTATGTCCCAAAAACACGCTTTTGAACTTGTTGATTAGACTATTGTTCGATTTTCAGGAATTCTTTATTTATTTTATTTTTGCTATTAATCACTGAGTGTAATCCTTGTATAATATAAAGCAATCCATGTTTCAAAACAATATTTTTTGAGTATTTAGTGTGTGTGTGTGAGGTTGGATTTGTTTAATATGCAGGTATATTTAAAAAAAAAATAATAATTACGTACAAGCAATCCTAGTACAAATACTTTAGGTTACGTTAAAGATATTTAACTACTTTAAAAAACAAAATATTAAAATATATTTAGGGGATATTAACATAAATTTATTGAAAACTGAAAATAATGAAACAAATAAATAACTATTTAAAGATTCTTAGTGCAAATGGCTTTTATTTGTACATAAACAACAAACCAACTAAAGATACAAAGTCAACTATGACCACACATTTATTTGAAATAATAATAATAATAATAATTTACAACTCAACAGATCATGAAAAGCGTTTACAAATGGTTAAATAGTAAAAATAGTTCTCTAAACATGAAAAAAACTAAATATATAACTTTTTTCCCACGATTACAGATCAGCCTAACTAATTTTTTTATACTAAACTGCATAAACCGTCTTGTGTTGCTACCAAAAATTTTATAACTAAAAATACCAAATCTCTTAAGTACCTAGGAGTTATTGTTGATTAACATTTAAAATGGGTAGACCACATCAACTAACAATTTTAATACAATTTATGAATTTCGGGACATCCTAACGAGAAAAAATTTAATGATTTTGTACACAGCTCTTGCTGAATCTATAATTAAATACTACATCCCAGTCTGGGGTGCAGCCTTCAAATCAACTCTTTTACCATTACAAAATATTCTTCTTAAAATAATTTTTAGAAAGAGTAAGTATCCTTCTACAAATCTTTTACATCAAGAAACTAAATTACTTTTTGGACCTGGCTCTTCTATTAGCCTGACAAAATCGGTAGTGACAGATCTAATTAAAGAACATTCCCTTGTGAAACTCAAGGAAAGATGGGACGAAAGAAGAAACTACAGCGTTGCCAGGGAGCTCTTAAGTTATCCTGACAACACTGCAGCAAACAAACACTATGAGTAGACAGAATCTGCGCCCAGTCACAGGCATTCCGACTGGTCATTGCCAAGTACGGAAGCATCTTCATATCATGGGGCTGTCAGAATCCGCATTCAGCAGAGGGTGCGAACCAGAAAATGAGACTCGAGCATATCCTTTACGATTGTTCGACGCTCTCATTTATTAGAAAATTTGTGTTCGGCGTGTATCGGCTAACACCAGCCGATATAAGAAAAGAACCACTTGGCGATGTTGTCAACTACATTAAATATGTAGGCTGGCTTACGAGCTAGGAGGTGCCTATCGTCTTAGCAGGATGCATAATGGGCGTAATGAGGCCTAAGTGTCGAGGCGGTAACCCACCCTCCACACGTTATAGATACAGAGATATGTTTACAACTGCCTAACCAGGCTGTTTCATGATTCATCAAAGTTCACTACCCTTAATCATCAGAGGGATACCTGGTCAAAAACTAACTTTGATATTAAAACTGAACTTTTTCAATAAACTTTTCTGTACTATGGACCTAAATTCTTTAACAAGCTTCCAAAAAGCCTAAAACTAACCACAAAATTTAATTTTTTTTTTAAACTAAGGTGGAACCGTTTATACAAAAAAATGCAGATATATTTAACATCCCTTAACCATCTTGATCTTGAAATTAATATCGCTCTTTATTCTTGAAGTGTACTACTATTATCAACAAAAAAAGCAACAACAAAAAAAACGGACTCCTACGAGTCACCCGAAAAATTCAACTTTTCGTCCTTGTAACATAAACTACTATTATTTAAAAAATATTTCTAGACATTATATTTATTGAGAATAATCATTAAATTTTCTTAAATTCGTTTACAAATTTTCATAGTAACATTATTTTCAGTTATTTCATATCAAACTAAAAAATTACAGAGTGAATAAAATCGATATTAAATCGATATTTTCTTGCCAAGCAAAGTGATTGTATACACTCATTACGATATTTTGTTATTCTTTCCGTCTTACCTTATTTATTGTAACTCACTTAAAGACTTTTTACAAGTAGGTATTCTTTATTATTGTACTGTAATAATAATACCGTCCAAATAATTGACTCAGAAAATACGTACGTACACTAGTCCAAATATTTTAAGTTCTTTGGCAGTTTTATTTTAGCCTTTAGCCCTAACTATAATTTTTATTAATTTAACCACTTTTTCCCACATTTTCTTCTATCTTTTCTACTATGTTTCCTCATAGTTCTCGTATTCTAATTTGTTAGTATCGTTGACAAGCAATTGGTTTTTGATTGTCTATCCACCTCATTTGCTACCACAAGCGGCTTTATTTGCCTCCTGAGGCTTGATTGGTTGTAGGCATCCTATCATTATTATAGTTTGGCAGAGGAATTGAAACTGCTCCATAGCTATACAAATTCAAATACATATTTGCTAGTAGGGTACCCTGCTGCCTTTCTAGGAACATGTTTATTTTTTTTATGTCAGCTTGTTGTAAATAGCATTTTCTAATTAATTTTCTTTTCTGTCTATTCTGTATATCTGGTTTAAGAACAGTTCTAAAAGATATAAAAATGATATCTGAAAATTTCAGTTGTTGGAAAACAAAAGACGAAAAATGTGAAATACAAAAACTAAATGATATTGCCAATTTTAACCTAATTTTGTAATATATGGGTTCATTGAAATAATATATTTCTTATTACCTGGAGCCAATCCTGTAGTATTTCTTAGTTTTTTTTTTTATAATTGCCTTTGTGATTAACTGAATCGATGTGGATACTTATAATCCCTCATGTTACTAAAAAAATATATTATTTGTAGTTGGCTACAGGTAAAGGGGGTGAACAATGTGAACATGTTCTATTTCCAGTTATTTTTTGTACAGCATTACGCGTAAACTTAATTTTTACCTACGAAATATTGAACTTTTTTATTTATTTATTAGTAGAATTTTATATTTTACTACTTTAGTACAGGTTGAATTAAGTTTGATAAATCTAATAGTTGAGGAATACAAGAAACCTATGCGGAATTATACTTGATATTAATTTGAATATTTTTCATATACTGACAAATTCTATTTTTCTGAATTTAATTCGTAAGTAAATTTAACCGAATTTACTTAACTGAATTGATAATAAAATATTTTATTGCGGAAATCTTCTTGAACTTTAAAATTAGTCACGGTCTACGTCTGCCCCACATCCATACGTAATAATATACAAAATAATTATCATAATAAAGTAAAAGTGGAATATTTAAACAATGCGTATTCTTCTTTCCACAGCCGCTAGACGTCTCAACTCTTCCTGTTCGGATCTCACCATCATCAGTTTAGAAGGAGAAGAAGCAGACAAGCATGGCCCTAACCTTGTAAACAAACAGCGAGTTCTTCCTTTCATCCCCCCTTCGTTTCCCGGTGCTGCTAATTCCAATAATCTAATCAAACCCTCCGAGTATTTGAGAAGCATCAGTGATAAGAGATCTTCTATCGGGTCCATCAGGAGTTTTTCCGAAAGTGAGGATACAGACAGCAAGTTTGAAGAAAAGAGAGATTTTGGAGTGAACGGTCCACCTCCACCGCCTTTGCCTGATAATTTTACCCAGAAAGAGGTAAGAGAAAATAATAATTATTAGTATTATACAGTGTGGAATAGCAAAATGAAATAAATTCGGTAATACATAAATGAGGGCGTGTTCGGAAAAACCTCGGACACATCGATTGGTATTTTTAGCTGCGAATTATTTTTTATAAAAACTTTTTATACAGGGTGTGTCATGTTACAGTGGCCAATATCAACTTTATTATTTTAAATGCAACACTCTGTATATTTTTCAATTTTTGCTTTCTTTAGGAAATATTAAAACCTAGCTGACTTAAAAAGACGCTTGCGATTAAATCGGTCACTTCTGAGATGTTGAGTAACGTTAGAAGACATTTTTATTTCAGATTAGGATGTTGACAAGAGGTTCGCGGCGAGAATTTTGAACATTTGCATTGAGATGTATTTTTTTGTTATATTATCAAGAAATAAACAGTATTACTTATTAGTTTTTGAGTGTGTTGTAACGAATTTCTCTATTCAAATAATTTTAATTTATTAATGTTAGTTTTTGCAATAAATCGGAAAACATTTAATATTTCCAAAACAGTTAGGTATAAAACAGGACATAGTACATAAAATATATCTGGAATTTTGTGAAGAATCCAAAAATTTAAAAATATACAGGGTGTTGCATTTAAAATAAGAAAGTTGGTATTCGCTACTGTTACATGACATACCCTGTATAAAAAGTTTTTGTTAAAGAATATGCGCAACTAAAAATACCAATCAACGTGTCCGAGCGTTTTTTCGAACACGCCCATATTTATTTATTACCGAATTTTTTCCATTTGGCTGTTCTACAGTGTATTTAAAAATATATCGTGGGTTTATAGTATCTTCATAAAACCTGCGTTTTACGCACTATTATATTATAGGTAATTTTTAATATTAATAGATATTTGACATATCGATAATGATTAGTGACATAAAATTTAACAATTTGTGAAGCAAAAAGATTCTGTATCGAGAAAATCGATCGTCAATACATATATAACGCTTATAATTCTGTGGTAAGAAGCCACAACTTGATAAGTCGACTTTTTACCAAAATTGAGTTATCAACACGACTGTGTTCGTCTCGACGAGATCTACAAGATGGTATAACTTTATAAGTCGAATTCCTAATAATAACGGTCATAGAAGTGATGCCCAAACCTGATATGTTTAAAGTTGATATTACAGACGAGGTAAGAACTTGATAAGTTGACATAACAATGTACGCCTCTAACTAAATGGTTTTTAAAAAGATGTCAACACTTGATATGTCGATTTATCTAATACTTCCACTTTCAAAAACAGCTAATTTTTATAGATTTTAAAGAAGACATAACTTGATATGTCGACATATCAAATTGTACCTTCCTTGAAAATATCCTTTATTCTGTAGTATAGCAATGCGGAATATGTTATGTGAACATATCAAGTTTTCGCATCTGAGTAAAGATGACTGCACTACAGTGATGTCACTTGTCAAGTTGTGTTATCAAGTTTTGTCACTCTTCAATATTATCGATTTTAAGGTTATTTAAAATAGGTGCTGTTGTTTAACAGTTCTGTTGTTGTGAAAAAAGTGTGTTTTAGGAACCAACAATGCCTTATTCTTGTACTAACTGTAATAAAATATGTGTAACTCGAAGTGAATTGATGGTACATTCCGGAAAATGTGGAGGTAAACTTCTACAGTGTGGTTCAAGTTATTCGGTCAAAAGTGAGGTTAGTGTTACTAAAAATGATCGTACGTTTGATGAAAAAAATCCAGCTACTGGCGTAATCTCTATGCCACATAATACATTGATGTGTAAACCTTCAACTAGTCGCCTAAACTCAACATATGAACCCCAGGTAAATATTATAATATTATTAACGTGAACCTAATGTCGTTAAAACTAATAGTAAGTCTACTTAAAACTAATGTTTATATGTTGTTGTAGGACTCTTTCGAAGAAGATTCCCATGACTCAGATGCAGACCCGCAATGGACTCCTGTCCTTAAAGACGACTCCAGGAAACGAAAGCTATTTAGTCTAGTACTATCAAAGGGGAAAAAGACAAGATCGGAAAGTGATACTGAAGGTTATTTTTTTTATTGTGTATGATTATTTTAAAGATTACAGATTATACATTTTTTTTTGAATTTGAGAAGGGGATTTAAAAGATTGAATGATTTAAGGATTTGTTTGTTTTTCAGATGAAGGTATGTTGGATAATGAACTTGATATACGTAGCAGACCACTAATAGTTTCCGAAAGCAACATATCATTGGAACCATCTCTTACTTCTACTTCCTCTAAACCAAAAAGAAAGAAAGGTGTTAGAGCGCGTGAACAAGAAAAAAATAAAAGAGATCACGGTTTGGCCTACAAAAATAGAAAAGGCCAAGTTAAAGGTCCCATCGAGTTCAAGCCTATTGAGAGATGTTGTCAGAGGAAAAAATGTTTCGAGATAGTAACACCAGAAATACAAAATCAAATATTTAAAAATATTTATTCTTTGCCAATGAAAGTAAGAGATCAAACGCTGTGTGAAAGAATGGAAATTTCAAATACAAAGTATAGTGCAAAAGGTAGAGGTAAGAGTGATCTAACTCACGACCGGCTTGTGACTGTCAGTTATAGTATTATTGTTGAAAATAAGAAACACAATGTTTGCAAATTAATGTTCATGAGTGCGTATGGCGTAACCAGAGGGAAATTGGACATATTAATAGAAAAGAAAAGGGCCTCTTCCTATGGTGTTATTGATGTTGATATGAGGGGTAAGCAAACACCACCCAATAAAACAAGTGATGAAGAGATAAATTTAATTTTACAGTTCATAGACAAATACCCAAGACACGAAAGTCATTACGCTAGGCGAGATAACTCATCAGAAAAGATATTTTTGCCTAGCCACTTAAGTATTAAAATAATGTACAAAGAGTACTTACAATGGAGAGAAGAAAATGGTTTCGAAAAATCGGTTGGCTACGACACATTTAAAAAATTTTTTAAAACAAAGGGCTATAAGTTTAAAGAGCCATTGATTGACACGTGCAAGACTTGCGATGAGTTTAATGTATTTAAAAGACATGCTACTAGTAAAGCTGACCGTGATGAAATCGATAAAAATCATAATGTTCACGTTCTAGAGGCACAAGAGGGTTATGACCGTAAACGTGAAGATAAAGGAAATGCAAAGAACACTGATTACCAAAGAGTTTTGGTTTTTGACTTACAACAAATTTTGCCTGTGCCATACCTCACAACCAATATTGCATATTACAAAAGACTATTAACTATGTACAACCTAACCATCCGTGATTGTTCACAAGAGAAAGAATCGTCAGACTGTTGTATGTGGAGTGAGCTTCAAGGAGGGAGAGGATCAGATCAGATTGCCTCTTGTATTTTAAAAAAGCTTCTTCAGCTACCAACAAGTGTAGAGCAGGTAGTTACGTACTCAGATACATGTGGGGGCCAGAACAGAAACATTAATATGGCAGTTATGTTTATGTATGCTCTGGCAAAAAACGAGAATCTGAAGGTCATTGATCAAAAGTTTCTCCTACCAGGTCACACACGTCTAGAATGTGACAGTGACCATGCCCGTATTGAGCGGGCAAAAAAAAGACTTGGGTCATCAGGATCTTCCAAAAGTGGGGGAGAAACATATAGGATTATGGTTCCTCGTGATTGGTGTCAGTTTGTAAGAGCTATCCCTGGGAAAAAAAGCTTTAATGTGATTGAGATGAACTTACCAGATTTTAAAGCGTTTTCATCTCTTTTAGTTAAGAATAATATTTTAGTTCATCGCAATCAAGATACTGAGAAAAAGCCAGTCGAGTGGCTAAAAATAAAATGGCTAAGATACACTAAGGATTTTGGAGTCATTCATTTCAAATATGATCTGAATCCATTTTCTCCATTTCGAACCCTAAATATTATTCGCGACAGAAAAGGCCGCAAAATCTCTGCTAAGAATCTTGAAGTTGGTAACTCATATGGGAGTACCATTGGGATAAATCCTTTGAAAAAGAAGGACCTGTTATCAATACTAAGTTTAATAGATACAGAGTTCCATAACTTCTACAAGAAGCTCCCGACAACATCAGCAGCTCAGGAGTTCGATGAGCTGAGCGACACCCAGGAAGACTCCGATTCTGAAACCTAGTTTTTTTTGTATTTTGTGTATTAAAGAAATATTAATTTCATGAAATGTTGAATTTTTTTCCTTAGGTATATTGATATCAAAACCTAAAAATGTAAGTATTTTCAGAAAAATAACAAGTTTTGGGATATTTTTAGTTCTGTTATCGATTTGCCAATTACATAAACATGCCAGAGTAAAAGATGGCAAAACCTGTTATGTTGAACAATCTTAAATAACTCCGATATTTTGACATATTTCACTTTCATACTTAAAACTCCCAATATTTGGTGTTCAAGCTCTACGAAAAGTATTAACTGTAAATTGTATGTTGAAGTACAGATTTACCTCAGACAGTTTTTCTTAAAATGGCTCTCCTGTAAAGTTAGCGGAAGTCGATATATCAAGTTATGGCTTCTTTCCACAGAATTAATCGTGAGGAGGAGTTGGAAATAGTTCTTTAGTAAGGTATTTGGTGAGACTACATGCATTATCATGGCACTTGAGCGTTAAGTTTGCTGGTGGCATGGTAACTGTATCTGTTTTTATTTGAGTCTTCAATTATCAACAATTCTCTCTAAAGCGTTTGACAGATTTAACCAAGGGATTTTCCTATAAGCTCTCACTAGTTGATGTATCAAGTGCTCTATATAAGCGTTTATGTTATCTAACAGACATAAAATACATGCAGCTAAATTGTTTTAAGTGTCTTGGATACCTAGCTACTACGTACAACCAGATTGTGCTTTAAGGTATTAATTTAGGACTATAACTTTTTAATATAAAGTGTGACAATTTAAAAACTTACAATAGGCTATATCTCACAAACGAAAGATGATATCAAAAATGCCTAAAACATTTTCTAGGATAGTAAGGGGGAACTAAAATTACATAAAAGAGAACTCACCCCCATCAACCCCTACCTACCCCAACAAAATAAGTTTAAAGAGCGAACCGCTTCTTGTCATACATCATTGAAAAGTCTATAAAAAATGCTATCCAATGGCATAAATAATAAGTGTACAGGGTAAATCGATAATTGTGAAACCTTGCCTTAAAAGGAAAATTTAATGAGGTTTTTGTTGATCTACAAATTTGTTAAAAATGTCAATCAAGTAAATGTTTAAAGTGCGTTCTGTTGTTTTGTAAACAATAATACAAATTCTGCACGAACTTTGACAAATTTTGTTTTACTAATAGCTTGTCATGCTTGAGAAATTCTTTCCCGCAATTCCCCAAGTGACGCAGGTTGAGTTTAATAAACAACTGATCCCATAAAAAAAATCAGGTGGCCTCGGTGACCACTCAATAGGACCTCTCCTTCCAATCCATTTGTTCGGATAATTAGTATCCAACCAGTATCCATCTTGTTAGAAGTGCAGCAAATCTTTGTCTAGAGCTAGATCGCTTTGGTCGTCCCTTTGATTCTCTAATTCATGCACAAAAAAAAAGGTTTGATGATATTTTCCAGCATATCCAGATAAATGTCGCCACTTAAATTGCCTGGTATAAACAAGGGACTAGTTAAAGCATCGCCTAATATTCCTGCCCAAACATTCAGTTCTTCAGGATATTAAGTGTGACCTTTTCTAAATCAATGCGGGTTCACATTACTCCAGTACCGCCAGTTTTGTTTAATTACATTACCATTCAGTATAAAAGTACATTCATCACTGAAACAAATATTTTTTAATAGTCTAGTTTCAACGCGAATTCTTTCAGTCATGATTTCACAAAACTCAATTCGTCGGTCTGGATCATCATCGCCTAGTTCTAGAAGAATTTGCTTTTGTATGGAAGAAACTTATGTAATTTTAACACCTTCCTAACCAACTTACATTAGTCTGGTCATTGCAGATACTTGATATGTTGATGCAGTAGGCTCTATTGAAAATTGTCCAAGGACCTCAATTTGGCTTACTTCATTCAGTAATCTTGGGCATCCTTTTTTTTTTATTTTGCACTGATCCCGTTCCTCTAAACTTTTTAACTAAACCGCGGATGTACACGTAACTTACATTTTGTCCGGATGGCTCTCATTAAATATTTGAGCACTGGTTCTGGGAGCCAAATATAAAAATGATCTCCACGCGTTCAGGTATACCGTTAACCATCGTGACAACTACAAGCTGAATGACAGTACCGATCGTACAAATGATAAACACTAATGACATTTAACTGTCTCAAATAAACAAAAAAATTTTTGACTGCGACATAACCCAAAAAACAGATGTACATAACTTGTTTTGCAAAAACGTTTTTATTTAACATCAAAAAGTACCTATGGACACTTACTTATCATTGAAAACAAGGTTGGATTGCCCTTTAGAGCTTTTTAACACTGTATTACAAGTAGGGTATATTTGTTTTTCAAAATGTTAGATATTAATTTGGTAATTATTATTCATACCATTGGATAGCATTTTTCAATGAAGTATCACAAGTAGGAGTTTGCATATTAAACTTTTTTAGATGGGATAGGTGGGACCTAGAAGGTTTTGATAGAGGAAATTCTCCTTTATGTCATTTTGTTCCTCCCTTCTATTCTATAAACGGCTTTAAGCATTTTTTGATATTTTTCGTTTGTGAGATATATATGTAAGTTTTTAAATTGACATGTAAAAAAGGATACAGTTTACACAAACGGAATCTTTTTTTTACATGTCTGGCAGTGCGGAGTTGGAGCAAGAGGCTGTGTATTTTGATACAATAGTTGAATGATGTCCTATTAACAAACTAGAGTAAATATGGCCCAGTGTAATAACGTCATATCTTGTAGTTTTAAAAAAGATTTGTTGATGTACTATTATGAAGAGAGATCCACAAAAAAAGTTCCGTTATACCTACGCACGGCTCTGAGTTAAGTCTAAAACTTAAAAAGAAAAAATTCTGTATTCCCATATGCCTGACTTTTCCAAGACCAACTTTAGAAATATTTTTTGTAGATCAGGTTATACTCAATAGTAATAATTAGGGAAGTAATTAAGCATCATCAAGAAGCGCCATACAGGACTGAAGAATTTCACACTACTTCAGTAATGATAAAATCTGAAACCTATTATGTTATGGCTACTTCTACATATTTTCCTCCAAGACATACCGTTAAAAAAGAACAATACCTAGACTTCCTGAATAGTCAAGGATCTAGATTTATCATTGGAGGCGACTTTAATGCAAAAAATACCCGTTGGGATACCAGACTAATAACAACTAAGGGTTAAAACCTAAAAGAAGCAGTGATATAGCTAAAATGTTAGTCGTATTCGACTGGCAAACTTACTTATTGGCCCACATGATAAAAATAAAATATCCGACTTTTTTTGTACAACTTATTTTAGTTATATCCAAGTTGATTAGGCAGGGGACATGAATTCAGATCATTCTCCCATTATTACTCTTAGTAACGCCATTATCCAAAAGAAACGCTCTCTTAGACTACTAAACAGGGGAGCAGACTGGCCAAGCTTCAAACTGGACCTTAAAAAGAATATGAATCTTTCAATTCTGTTAAGAACAACACCACAGCTAGATGAAGAAGTAGAACTACATGTGTTCAACATACAGCAAGCAACATGGGAAAATACCCCACCTATTGCTCAGCGAACAACAGAAAATAACTATCCTAAAGAAATAAGGGACCTATAATTTTTGCAAAAAGAAAACTAAGGAGGATTTGGCATCAGACCAGAACTCCATCAGATATAACCAACCTTAACAACGGCACCCAGCAGTTAAAAAGAAAGATAAAACGAATCAAAAATGAATATATTAGTGAGTACCTTAGTGAGTTGACAAACGATAAAGCTACTGATTATTATTCATAGAAAATCGCAAAGCAATTGAAAAGACCCACTGTGCAGAATGCTACAATCAGGAATACAGATGGCAGCTGGACTAGAAATAATATACAAAAAATAGATTTGCAGGGCACTTACAAAATACCTTCCAACAAAACGAAGAAGAAGAATTACCGAATTGGGATCTTCCAGAAAGATATGACTTAATTATCAGACCAACCTCTCCAAAAGAAATTTCAAGAGATATAAAAACATATTGATCCGAAGAAAGCTCCTGGCTTTGATTTATTTACGAATTACGAAGTTTTGTCATATAGGCCAATATCTCTATGGCCTATATTGTCACGTTATGCGTGTTTTTTTATGAAAAATGTCACGTCTATATTGACACACAAATATGGGCTCAATGTAAATAACAAGTACAGAAAAATGTAAACTCAAACTAATATTTGGAGCACATGTCACAACTCTTGCGTGACTATTGAAACTGATATTTAAAATACAAAAAACTTTTAATTTAAACTATGGAGATCCTGAGCTGGAGCTGCTACTAGAAATCGCCTACAAGGGTGGCCTCCTATGAGGAGGATCCTTCCCTGTAAAAAAGCCCTGCGCATCCCCTCGACATTACTTATATAACTTTCTCATAATGTATTGTTATTATAACTCATATTTAATAATTATTAATTAATCAACCTGGCACATTATTGCAATTTAAAACAAATTGTCGACATAATTAAACAAAGTTTTATGTACAGAATGTTTTCTAAATAATTAATTAAAATTAGGAAAAATAAGAATTTATTCGAATCGTGACAATATTATCGAAACTATTTGAATAGTAATAAAAAGACTAAAACCCCTCATTGAAGAAAGTAAACTTATTCTAAATTTTCACTTTGGCTTCAGATAAAACCATTTAACTATAGATCAGGTTTATAGAATCTCAAATGCGATTGAAAAAGCATTAGAAAAAGAAGTATGTTCAACCATTTCTCTCGATGTAGCGCAGGCTTTTGATAAAGTATGGTGATGGTTTAAAACATTAACTGAATGTGCTACGTTATATATTTCAGATAGATTATTTAGAATATAACAAGATGAATAATATTCTGAATTGATAGAAATTAAAGCAGGAGTACCACAGGATAAGATAGCTACATTTGCAAATAATACTGCCATCCTAGTGATAGGCAAAGATGATGAAGAGGCTGCAAATAAACTAGAAACATCAGTCAATCAAATAAATAGCTAGACCAGAAGATAGTAAAATTAAAAACCAAATTTGTTAATTTTAATTTTACTAACAAAAAAATGGTTAACGAATACTAAATAACATAAATAATGTCCAGGTCTCTTACGCAAAATATCTAGGTATTACATCAGATGAACGACTTCGCTGGAAGATCCATATTAAAAAGAAAAGACAAGAGTTAGATATAAAATTCAAAAAAATGTACTGGGTACTTGTTAGGCATTCCAGCCTACCTACACATAACAAAATTATTTTATATAAACAAGACATCAAACCAATTTGGACATATGGCATTCAGCTCTAGGGTTATGCCAGCAACAGTAATGTTCTAATATATCAGAGATTCCGGAATAAAGTATTGTCGATATACATTAGACCTTCATCGATACCTACAGATAGACACTGTTGACCAGACTATCACCAGAATCGCTAGAAGTCACGAACAACAGCTCCACCAACATGTGAACGTTGAGCCGATCCAGCTTCTTGACAACACAGACCGGACAAGAAGACTCAAGAGAGTGAAATTGTTTGAGTTATCCAAGTGATTGGGTTAATAACAAAACAAAGCATTGTGCAGTTTAGTGTTACACGTTATAGTCTATTTTTATGTATGAGAGAGTATTAAAATAATAAAGCGTTCGTAATCCATAGGGGTACCACTTCTTTTAGTAGAAAGTTAAAATATTTTTTGAAGTTATTCCTCGAGTATACACTTATATTTTCACCTAATTAACCTGCTTATAACTTCTAAATAGCTGAAGGTAAAAAAGTGCAATTTTTTCTAAAATGTTTTATTTTTCCACAAGGTATGTTAAGAGCATTGTGTCAAACGGGTTATGTAGGTATAAGGGTTTAAACTTTGACTTTTAAACAACGTTACGTTCATAAATAATAATTTTAATATAAAAACTACTTCTTACCTACAAATCCAAATCAGAATCGAAATCAGAAGATGAACTGTCGCAACCAATATTTACAATGAGTGACTCGATCATTTCATCAGTAATATTGTCCAACTTCCACATTTTCTCTTCTTCTTTAATCATATGATTTACTGCCTTTTCCCAGTTTTCAGGCTTCACATTATTTACAGCCTCCAAAAACAACTGTTTAACATCACTCATTTTAAAAGAATTATTTTTTCTTGAAACTTCTCCCTTTATCTGTGCCCATATCAGTTCAATCGGGTTTACTTCGCAATGATATTGTGGTGATCTAACCACCGTCATCCCACGATTTTTTACAATTTCATCAATTTCATATTTTTTGAATTTCTCTTTATGAAGGGAACACAAATGATACAGTTCTTTTCTCACAGAACCGGGATGGAACTTAATATTCTTTTAATTTAGCCAATTCTGTAAATCTTTTTAACCACTTGGTTGTGGGCATTTTTTCTATAAGTCTCGAGTGATAACTTTCATTATCCATTACTATTATACAGTTGTGAGGAAGAAGATCTATAATTTGTTCGAACCACTCTTTAAAGATATCAGCATTCATGTCCTCATGGTAGTCACCGGTACGAGTAGATTCAAAAATCAATAAACCACCTTTAACAAAACCGTTTGAACTACTGATGTGTACTATTATTAGTCTGCACCCCTTTCCTGATGGTGGATTTAAACCAGTAGATAAATTATTTAAAAAAGCCTGTCTTCGACTTGTAACAGTTTCATCTTGCCAAAATTTATTTGGTTTATGTCCCTCGTTGATCCATATTTCATCTAAATAAAATATATTTCTTCTTTGGTTTCTTATTTCTTTTATAGTCCCTAGGTAATTTCTTCTCCATATCGCTTCTTTCTATTAAAATAGACTTTCTGGAGTGCTTTTTCCATAGAAAACCTATTTCTTTTAAAAGGATCCATAATGTGCTTCGACTCATTTCAGGGCAATCCTTATCATCTCGAACCGTGGCAAGAACTTTGTCTACTGTCGGAAATTCTTTTCTAAAGAAGAACGCATGCACTTTCCTTCGAAGTCTTTCTTTCAAAAGATTTTCTAATTGAAATTTTGGTTTTCCTGGATCTTTACGTGCTGTTTGAAACTCGCCACATTTCTCTTCTTTAACAACTCTGTAAATCGTAGATTTCCCAACACCAAGCGTACTACTAACTAATTCCACTGTGTCATCAACACTTTTACATAAATGTTTGTCTGTAAATGATTTAAAACAATTAAATATTAATGTTTTTTTATTAACTGTTAAAGGACCGATTTTTTGTCGTTTACGCGGCCCTTTCAAATTTTCCATGATCACACTAGAATTCACACTGCACCTTGCAAGTTGCAACTAAACGACATTTAGTAAACTGTCAAGGATACACAACTTGGACCTCCTTACTAAATGGAAAACCTATAATCGCATTTTCGGTGAAATTTGTTGGGAAGGTATTTATCTACTTATAATTCGATTACTGTAAGAAATTCTTGGAATTAAAATAAAACAAAATTGGCAAATAGGTACTTATTAAAAATAATCTTTAATGTAATCTTTAATACACAGGGCTTTTGGCCTGTCCAAACCTTTTTCTATTGTTCTGTACAGCTTATGTTTATAAAGGACCAATAAAAGACCCAAAACTTGTAATAGCTCAGGTACATTTATTACAATTTTAGGAAATATTTAGATTATTCTGTAAAAATATTTAAAATGACCGTACTAAGTTTTGTATTAGAAATGCTATTTTATTACTCTCTCATACATAAAAATAGACTATAGTTTAGTGTTATTAAGCTATGAGACTAAGGTATACTAGCCAGTAGAACGTTAGTTTTTAAGATTGCATTCTTAGTTAAGTTAGGTTAGAACAAAATTACTTATTAATCAACTTTTGATCAAATTGTAATATTATTAAACGCCCCTTATAGTGTTTTTTTTAAATAGTACTTTGATCTAGACCCTAGTTATATAGATGTAAATTCTTAAATTCTAAAAATATTATCACATAGATTAGTTGGATGCTATTTAGTGATCTTTTACAAAACTATTAAACTTTGGTAATGACTATATTCTTACTATTGACATTTCTCACTTCACTTTGATGTTTTAAAAGTTTTTGCAAAAGATATTACAGATACTACTCGTATATACTGATATTTATTTCTATTTCAGGAACAAAACACTGAGATGGTGAAAAAACAAAACCAACCACTGTCGGCCATCAGCATCCAAGACCTCAATTCAGTCCAATTGAGAAGAACTGAAAAAGTTATTGCCTCAAAAACTTTTTCCGCACCAACAAGGAGCATGAGTCTTCAGTGTCTCCAAAGCGAACCATTTTTGGCTCAAAAAACCGACTTGATAGCAGAATTGAAAATGTCCAAAGATATTACCGGAATTAAAAAGATGAAAATAGAAAGAGCTAAGTGCGAAGTTAGCAAAGAAAAAGAAATATTTACAGAGATTACTAAGCAGTTTACTACCACGAAGTTTGTAGAAAAAGTAAGTATTTTTCAATTTTGATTCTCTTTTGTAGATATGCTCAATAAATCTTCCTCTCTTATTCGAAGGTATAAAACGCATAATATATTACGTAATTATATTTTTTCTGCCTCCACATTTATAATTTATTCTACGCACAGATACAGAACAAGAAAGTGAGGACACTGTATGGATATTAAATCCACCAATCACTGTTAATATTAACTGGTATACTAATGTTTTTAAATTTTAAATAAGTAGGTAACAATTTTGTCAAACTAATAAAAAATATAAATAAAAATTCTTGGAAAGAATCGATAAATAATAGTATTCCACAAGATATTCGTCTAAATTTACAAATAAATCGTAAATTTTAATAAAACCAATCTAATTGTCAGTATTTAAAAAATATGTTATTTGTCTCGTTAGCGCAGAGATAGAGTATTGAGTTCGCATGCAGAAGGTCCGAGGTTCAAATACAACATAAAAACTTATTAAAATGTTCACAATTAGCTTTTTTCTACACATATATAGATAATAGCTATTCTACGCACAGAGTACAAAACCAAAAAGTATGCTATTACGTTTAATTTTTTTTTAATATTTTAATAATTGCTAATTTACAATCTACTTCAATAAAGTAATAAGTAAATCTAATGGCTTGAGGCAGGTGTCGTCCACTGACAACTCTCTGGAATTCACCTAGCAACTAGGTCTTCTGGCCAAAGTCTTTCTAAGCGTCTATCAATGAGTGGAGGGTTAAAGAGTTCGACTATGAGGTGGTTTGTATGGTTTTCACTGCGATTCATATATTTTCTTGAGTGGTGGGTAATCTATGAATGGAATTTTGAGGTCTGCATGAAGGGTTTTATTGGAAACGTACCATGGGGCGTTAGCTAACATTCAAATAGTCTTGGATGGAACGTCTGTAGTATTTTAGTGTTAGATAGTTTGCTGCAGCCCCACAGCTCGATTCCGTGTCCAGACTGGTTTGAGTATTGCTCTATAGATGAACATTTTGTTTCCTAATGAAGGTTTCGATCTTTGTTGATTAACTAGCTCATATTTTTAACTTTTAGGTCGAGGTGCCGTCGTTTAGCTTTAATATGTGATTTCCAAGTAAATTTTTCGTCTAAATGAAGTCCAAGGTATTTTACTTCTTTATTTATTGGTAAAGGCGTATATCAAGGAATGCTGATATACAGATTCGTTTTTCTTCTAAGCTCTCTTTTATTCTGTTGACTAACCTGTGGCACTGTTATATGGTTGAGTGACTTGAGCGAAATCCAAATTGGTGATCTGGGATCAGATTTTCTAGAGGTATTGTTGCTTCTATTCTGTTGAGAATAAGCCTTTCAATATTTTATGATAAAGTCGGAAGGAGACTTATTGGTCGGTACGAACTAGCTTTAGTTGGAGATTTACCAGGTTTAGGTATCATTATTATTTGGGCGTACTTCCATTGCACTGGAAAATAGCATAGCCTAAGGATGCTATTAAAAATGATAGTTATTAAGACGATATCTTTTCTTGGGAGATTTTTTAAGATTTCGCCAGGTATAAGATCAAATCCGGGAGCTTTGTGTGGGTTGAGAAGTCTGATTTCATTGCTGACTTCACTCGGTGAGAAGTATTTCAGTGGTAGTGACAACTGACAGGGGGCATTAAGGAAGGCTCTAATTTCATCGTCATTGATATCGTTAGGTTATGGGGTGGATAAAACAGTTGACAAATGTTCTGCAAATCTATTGGATTTTTCTGGATCAGACCGAGCCCAAGTTCCGTCGATTTTTTTTTAATTGGAGATTTGGCTACTGTTGGTTTCTTGAATTTTTTGTGGCTTTATAAACGATTCGATTTTGACAGTTTGGATAGCACAGCGAAGTCTGCTTGTGAGTCTGTTTAGATTTGTTTTATCTAATGGATTTCTTGTTGTTTGCCATTTACGACGGGCTCTTCTTCTATCTTCCACTAGTGTTCTAATGTGGTAAGGTATACTACATCTTTCTTCAATTATTTTTTTATTTACAGGAGTAGCTTCCCAAGCGGCGCTTTGAATTTGTTCTGTTAGGTATTTTACAGCTTCTTTAATGTCATTTTTGTCTTTGAGTCGTATGTCTAGATATTTCTTCATTGATTTTATCATTATCATTATCCAATTTGTTTCTGGAACAGAACCTTGGTGCAGGTGTTTTCCAAATTATACTAGTACTTAAGATTATTATGATAGGACTGTGATCCAAGTGTAAATCGAAACTTTTCAGTTTTTTCGTTTTAATATATTTTATTAATCTTTTTCGGAACTCAATAGAATATCTCATCACTATCGCTAATTCTATATATTTATAATATATTTTAATTTGACATAATATGTCGAGGAATGAATGTACTAAGGTGTACTAACTTATTTAATTTATACACTTTAATGATTACATTTTCAATACAACATTTCCTTTTAAATGTATATTTTGTTTAGGTTCCGGAGAAAGACAACACAGGAAATATAATACCGGCTTGGAAACGACAGATGCTTGCCAAAAAGGCTGCAGAAAAGGCCAGAAAAGAATTAGAAGAACAACTGGTTAGAGAAGCTGAAGAAAAACGGCTGCAAGCTATACCCCAATGGAAAAGACAGCTGCTGCAAAAGAAAGAAGAAACGGAAAACAAAATAAAGTATGAAATACTATACCTATTTATTAATTGTTATTTTTATGTAGCTTACTTAATGAAAAATAATCTTAAAGGAAGTGTCCAGTATACGCTTTATTTTTCTGAACATTGTGCAACTAGCATACTAGAATATCTCTGTATATAATTTTAATGTCTCCGGTGAAGATCTTTACGGGCTTCCTTGGGCTTACTGTATTGATTGGTGCTAAGAACAATATTGAATTAGTTTTAGTTTTATTTTTTTAATATTTTGGATATTTTATTTTACCACTTTTTGTTTTTTTTTTTCAACTTTTAAGTTATTTCTACTTTTTAATTTTGGGCCATGCGTTACTATGTGATTTAATCCAATTACTTTAGCATCTTTTTTCAAGATTTGATCTTGCCCTAGTTCCCAACCTTTGTCTCAGTTGTTGTATTTAAATATTCCGTCATTTATCTGGTGTTCTAACTTTTCTTTCATCGCAGGAATTTGATTTTCTTTATCAATTTAAATTATTTCAGAGTTGTTTGGGTTTTTAGTAACTCTTCACAGGTAGATGAAATTATTGCAAGCATTATATTATGCATATCTGAGATGGCTCAGTGTATTTCCATTGATGTTTATTCCTACCTTTTGTTTATTTTATTTTGTAAACAATTTTGGGGAAATACCTAGACAACACAAGTCAATCCACTGGATGTCTATCGTAAGTCCATTGATGGACATATCGGCTGTCTAAAGGACGTCCAGCATTTTACCGAAGGATATCCAATGGACATCTAATGGACATCCATTGGACTATACAAATGTCCCACTCCTGGACGTCCATTTGAACTCCATGAAAGGTCCATATATGGGCTCTTTTTGTATTGCTTTTGGACAATTTATGGACATCCGATGGACATCACCACCTACATTAATTAAGGAGGTCCTTTCGCCACCAATGTTAAATAAAAAAATATTAGATTATGACTAAAATAAATTTTTTTCTAATAGTAGATGTCCTTATTTATCTAATAGTGAACTTTTAACTATACCTTACCGTGCAAATTTTTGAGAATTTTTTTTTTAAAAATGTGTGTGTTTGTACAGTGTCTTATGAGAATTATAATTAATTTTACTATTATTTATTGATTAGATGGAGTAGAAAAAAAACTAAAAATAAGGTTTTTGAAATATTTAGGTTTTGTTTTTTACAATAAAATATATAGGTTACCGTGGAATTTATTGAGAAATTATTATTAAAAAATCACAAAAAATTTTCAACTAGGTTACTTGAAAATTTTTTGTGATTTTTTAATATTAATTTCTCAATAAGTTCCACGGTTTACTATATATATATTTTATTGTATAAAACAAAATCTAAATATTTCAAAAACCTTATTTTTAGTTTTTTTCTACTCCATCTAATCAATAAATAATAGTATAATTCGAGAATTTTTGTTGAGGACTTACTTTCTCGTGAGGCACTGTACAAATACTCACATTTTTAAAAAAAAAATTCTTAAAATAGTTAAAAGTTCAGTATTAGATAAATAAGGACTTCAACTATTAGAAAAAAATTAATTTTAGTCATAATCTAATAACTTTTTTTTAACATTTGAGGCGAGAGGTGTGGCGAAAGGACCTCCTTAATTAAAAAATATATTTTTATTGTCATAAATAATATCAAGCATGTATTGGTTTTATACGCACTTCTTTCTGTTGACCATTTTCTTAAGGTTATTTCGCTTACTTTTTAAGCAAAACCATTATCGCTCTTAGCAGCGGGCTAAAAAAAGACATTACATTTTATACGAATTTGAGTCTTAATCAATCTTTTAATAAATGTCTGATAGTTAAAAATGTAAAACTAATATGAAAATATGCATTAACTAATGTACTTCACACCTATACTTACATATGGCGAGCACAATGGCGTAATTTTTAAATAATTTGCTTTATAATTACTATTATTTGTGGACATTGGCATGTCTATAAATTACATCTCATGGATATAAAATAGATATCCACCATGGACTGGACATTCAGTGAATATTGGGATGTACAGTAGATATCCAAATTTGGTGTGCTGTCTGGGCATGTCATCATTTGTAACATATCAGAGACGTTTCACAGAGACGTTTGTGGAACAGCCTGCGGTGTTGCTCAAACGTCTTAGGTAAGTTTTTAATACTATTGCTGGAACGATCCTGAATTGACCTTAACGTTTTTCTTACTGAGCTTAGGTAAACATGCGACAGTGTTTCAGGAAGAAATACCAACAATACAGCACTGCGTAAAAGAGGTTTTAAGACAAAAGGTAAACGGAAAAACCATTGTCATATACTCAGACAGTCAAAGCGACGTTAAAATCACTCAGTTCTATGCAAGTACACTCAAAGCTTGTGTGGGACTGTTTGGAAGCCCTAACAGAGCTGGGTAGTCAAAACAGACTAACCCTAGCCTGGATGTCAGAGGACATAAGGGCAACGAATAGGCTGATTTAGTAGCCCAAGAAGAAGCATCAAAGGCTCTTATTGGCCCAGAACTCTTCTGTGATGTCACAAAGACCACTATCCGAACATACACAAAGCAGTGGATGTTCAAAAATTCACCAGGACAGAGACAGGCCAAAAAGTTCTTGAAAGGACCATCGCCTAAACTCACCAAGCACCTACTAAGCCTTAATATGAAAAATACTAGAGTGCTAGTAGATATATTAACAGGGCATTGTAGGCTTAGCAAACATATGTATAATATCAGTCTGACAGAAGAGACCTTGTGTCGATTCTGTCAGGAAGAGGAGAAAACTGCAGAGCACGTATTGTGCTACTGCGAAGGTAGAGCAAGACTGAGTTTCCTCACACTTGGAGAAGAGAAACCAAGGGCAACGTGCTATGCCGGAGAACTATTTCCTAGTCTGTGGAGTGTACTACAAAAGACCGAATTAGACAAAGTTCTCTAAACAACGATTAAAGGATATCCACAAAAGATCTGAAAAGGTTGAGGTGGGGAAGGCCACACGGCCCACAGTCCTAATTAAATCTAATCTACTCTACAATTCTCCTAATAAAATTTGGAATTTTATTCTATTCTAATTGTACTCTAATTGTTCCATTTTTAAACATAATATTGTTTATTATATTCTGATCTATTTTGCATCCTTATTTTCAACAAGAACTACAGTTCTATATAATACACCAACCATTTTTTAAATAAAACACCCTGCATTCCATCAACTCTTTCAAAATACACATTTTTAAGTTTTTGCTCTCGATTGAAGCTTAAAATTGATTAACGAATATCCCCAAAGATAATGTTGCAAAAACGATAGAAATCCATGAACTACCTCCAAAATCAAATTTGTCATGACTTTAAAAAATGCTGAGTAAAAAGTTTAACCATTATTTGTTAATAACACAGGACTGTTTGAAATGTTGAAGCAAAATTCATTGAGTTCAAAGTATGGTATACTCGATGTTGGAGAGATTCCTTCTGCTTTGGGATCTTCAAAACAAGGTTCTCCATAACCGATTTTAGGATTCAATATGGTAATGGAAAGCTATAGCATCTATCTTTGATAGGAGTTCAGGGATTTCTGTTCAAGAATTGTAATTATTGTATTTCTAGTCCAACCAGAAGTGCTCAAATATTGTACAGCCAGTCGATAAACTGAATCAATTCTATTGTTATTTAGACAATTTTTCTTTCACCTATAAAATTCATTCTTATCAAAGTTCTTTTCTCAACCAATACAGGTTTGGTATAAATCTAAGTGATACTGTTGAACAGTAGTTACAAACAAACACTACAAACATGTATTTTTCAGGTCAACTTTATATACTCCAAAAGTGGTAGACGAACCGAAAATAACGAAAATCCAAGATTGCGATGCCACTTCGAAGAAAGAAAACACAAACGAAGAAACTAATGAAGAAGAAAACTACAACGATGAAAGCCTAAAACTTGAAAACGAATTCAACGATACCGAACAGTCAGACGAGGAACCACCGAACTTGATACCTTGGAGGGCACATTTGAGGAAAACAAACAGCAAGTTGAATTTGTTAGAATAAGTTTAAGTTAGCCATTTGGAGTTAGTTTTTTAATTAATATTTGAAAGTGAATTTGATGATGCTAGAGTATTCGAGTATGCTTGTAATCATTCATCGGTTAGTTTTCAGTCTGATAGGTAATAATTGAGAAATGTGTTAATGTTTTCAAGAAAAAGTTTCGTATAAAAATATTTTTTATCTCGTATTTTTTATTTATTTTTAAATTAATTTCAATATTTAAATGGAATGTTTTTAATGGACCATCCAATGATATTGGATTGGGTATTGGCAAAAATGTAATAGAAATATGCTAATGGAAACTTCCTAACTTTATTTTGTGATGAAATTTTGATCGTTAAATTTAGTAAAAATAACAGGGTTATGATTTTCTAAAAATTAAATTTTGAATTCTCAAACACAATATCAATATATAAATAGTTGGTTAAAATCATTACTATTTTATTTAAAAATTTTCTTCCTTGTATATAAATATTATTATATAAATGAAGTACATAGATTTATTATAAAATTGCAGAACTATTAAATTCGCATTTTTATATACAGTTGTTATACATTTTAAAGTTTATTAATTATGCAAATACATAATATAAAATCACATAAAATTCTAAGGTATAAATAAGTTGTTATAGTATGTGAAAATTTGTATGGTATTAAATATTAGCTACACTCATTTTGTAAAAAGTAAATACAAAAAACACAAAAAACGTGAGATCTGCAATTTTTCTACACAACTGATTATCATAATAAAAATTGTATATAATAAGATATTCGGGATATGAGACAAATTGATATACTTTTTGATCTGTAGTTAGGTAAACTTATTTAATAAGTAAATTTATTTTATAAGAGTACTGGTTAGACTATAATTTAAAAAAATCAAATTAAACATTTAAAGAATAGTTACTAGGGAGGTTAAAGTACGACATGTATGTTTAAAACCATCAATTCTAGTTCTAATAATACCCATTAAAATATATTCTAAACATTTTATGGTTTCAATTTTACTCGTAATATTGTACAGAAGATTTGTATTTATTATTCAGATAAAACTTGAAAGGAATATTATCAATTTTGTTTCAACTTAATGACAAGACTAAGTGGCTCAAGGATTGTGGTCCGATTGAAATGGTACACATAAAATGAGGTATTTTATACGTATATTAAAAGATTTACAAATATTTTATGCAAAATTAATTTAATTCCACATATTTATTTGAATATTTATATTAAATGACTATCATAAATATTTTTGAACCAAAAATATAAAAAGGATAATACTCTCTTAATATATTTATTCTGTAAGATGTCAATAATTTATTAATTAGAAATGACAAATCTGTAACGCCAGAATGTTAAAAAAAAAATAAAATAATTCTGGATATTTTAAAATAAAATATTTTTTCTAATTTTGACATATATAAAGTTACATTTTTTATGATCGCAGCAAGTGTTAAAATGATCTGTTTTACACAACCAGTTGCATGATGTTGACCATTATGAAACTAGTTACGAAAAGTTCGTTATGTCACCAGTTGCGAAAAGAAAAATAAAAACCTTATTAATACAAATGTAAAACTCCAGAAACTTTGGTTGTCATAATCTTGATGTTGAATTTGATTTTTTAGTATTATACTAGCAAGTATTCTACGCGTTATTTATTTTATGTTGAGAAATATATTGTTTATAGTAGTTGATAGAGATGATATTTTAATCTATTATTTATAAGAAATCCCATTTCGACTAACGATTTTTCAAAATGTTGAGGAAGATGTGGAAAATTCATCTAAGTATTATAGATAACTAATTAATAATTAATCCACAATGAATGATATACTGAATTGCTAAAGATTGACAGGAGCAACACGAATCAATATGTTGTTTTAACATTTTAAATCAGATTTTTTAGATACAAATTTGGGTAGTGGGTAGTTTTTGAATAATTAAATATTCATTTAATTTCAACTCGTCTGCAAATAACCTTAAATTAAATTCGTATGAATTACATCGAGTTTTAAAAACAAAATTTAGTCAAAATTATCAACATTACCTGTTCTATCCCTATTGGTTCTTGATTATTCATCCAAAATATTGAATAAAATTGTTGATTCATTCTCAAAATCATCAAAAGCCAACTTAACTGGTCAATGATAAACATATGGATTGGTCATTTATCCGCATGTTTTATAAAGGGTTTGTCACTGTTTCCCAGTACCACTTTGGTCGAAGTACTCTTAAATATAACAAAATAGTAAAAGTTCAAGTAGGATATCTCACTCAGGCGTTAGAATTAATGTAAAATTGAAAAAGTTAATATTTTTTAATATTTTCTTTGGGATTTTCATGAAAAATCAAACCAAATCAAATAGCATAATGTCTACATCTCTACTTATTTGAATCAGTTTTTAATAATAGTAAACCAAAATCAATACAAAAATCGTGCATATTTAGGCACATGTGTACAGAAAATACAGAAATATTTTTATAATGATAATTAAAATATCATCTTTAATTTATATATTTTATTTCGTTTTATAGATACTAGTGTTAAATTATATTTAATGATTATTTCTTAAATCGTTCAGTCATTATATTGTGATTTTTGTATTTTTATATTATCTTTCCGATAACTATACCTATATTATCATTTTGACTCTTTCTTCTGTTATCTTCTGTTCTTGCCAATAGCAAAACGTTTTATGTATTTAAAAATCTGCTTTTAAGGGTTGGGACTTGTACAAAAATATTATTTTTTTATGTATAATTGTATTCTATTGTAAAATTATTTTTATGGATAAAGAATAAAACGTGGAAAATTGATTTTTTGTTTATTTTTATTCTTAGTTTTATATTTTTAGCCACTGTTATTCCTTTTACAATAATAAAGATTTTATTTCAAATGAATAATAAGGTGTGATATATAACTAACAAGTCGAATAGAAGATACAGATACTTTAGAATTAACACAGTTTTACCAAAAGATCAACACAGTTCAACCAGAAGAGTAAGTATATATTAGGCATATTTGCCTTAACTAAACCCTTATAATAATAACTCCAAAGTAATACCTAGGGAATCTAACATGATGTTAGAAGTTAGGAAGACGCTATAAGAACATTCAAAACAGTATCAATAGGGGTGGCTAATTTAGATTCAATTTGGCCGATTGCCAGAACCGGACTATTGGGGATGCAATCCAAATCTATATTTTTCTTTTTTTTAGGAAATATAAGGTATATTTAATTATTGTTATAAAACGGATGATTAAGGTTATAATAACTGTTTTTTTTACACCCACATAGATATTAGCTTATCTACGCAAAGATTTCAAAACGAAAAAGTATGCTATTGCCTTCAACTAAACAAATATATTTCATATCCATTTTAGGTAGTGAGAACACGGCAAAAAAATTAAATCCATTAATCACCGTTCATATTTTGAGCAACCGACTGCTATTGGCTTTAAAATTTTAAATACCTAAGTGACAATTCTGTCAAACTAATTATCAGTATAGTTTTTAGTTATTGAGATTAAACATACATTAAAATGGGTTATTTTTCTTAGCTAGCACATAACGTTGCCAAGCTTTTCGGCGATGTTGTTTTGAATAATAACATTACTATACAACGTAAATGCAACGTTCATGAGAAGTTGTTGAGGGAAATCAAAACCTTGCGAAACATCTATTTGTTACTTACGTATTTAACCTACCTGTTATGATAACACAACGTAATAAAGTAATTTGCTAAAAAAGTATCCACGAGAAGTATAGGGTGTCTCAGAAACATTTTCGTTTATTAATCCGTTCGCTGGCACAATAGGCACATTCCCGAGAAAGAAATCAGTTGGCAAACGGTGATCGACAGTGTTAAGTTTTAGTTGCAATGGAGCAATTTACGGACCTCTCTTAAACTAGCAGGACCAACTGGGCAGAATCGATTAAAATCTATTACATTATTTAGTACCTATTTTGTACTAATTTGTACCACCAATAAAAATTTTGTACCATGTGCCGTTTTCAAAAAAAACGTGGTGCTGCTAGGTTAATATTAAGCGTGCAGGATCACATTAAAAAAATAAAATAAAACATAAAACAAAGGTAGAATTAAAACGAACTGAATTTTTACCAATTTGTACCACCAATCAATTTTTTGTACTATGTACAGTTTATAAAAAAAACACATGGTGCTTCTAGTTTAATATTAAGCTAGCAGGACCACATAAAAAAATAAAATAAAAAAGGAATTATAAAGAACTAAATTTGTACCAATTTTTACCACCAATAAATTTTTCGTACTATGTACCGTTTACAAAAAAACACAAGGTGCTTCTAGTTCAATAGTAGGCTAGCAGGACCACATTGAAAAATACAAAGGTACAATTAAAAAAGACTGATTTTGTACCAATATGTACAATTAAAAAAAATTTAATTTATTTAATCAAACTGCCTGAAACAACTTTCAAATTTCAAATCTGTTGTAATTAAAAATAAAGAGATTTTTTCCAGAAAAAGAATCTATTGCAATTTTTGCATAAAACACAACATAATTTGTACCGTTAAAATATAAATTATCAGAATATGCACCCCTGCCGTTCCTTAGAAACTATCCTAAATTCATATTCCTTTTAAACAGCAAAATCAATCGTTACTTCTGCAATAAAAGTACGTTAAAATGTAAATTGTTAGATTCTGTACCCTTGGGGTTCCTATAAAAACTAACCTAAATTCATGTTAGGCTCAAGAGTAAAGTACCCTTTTGCAAGAGCAGAATCAGCAGTTACTCCTGCAATGAAAGTAACATAATTTGTACCACTAAAATATGAAATTTCATATTTTTTACCCCTGCCGTTCCTATAAAAGTTAACCTAAATTCATATTAGGCTCACGAGTAACCCTCAATGTTCTATGAATATACTAAGAACGTTCTGTTTATGTTCTTTTTAGTATGTCCTTTTTGGTATGTTCTTAGAACATACCTAGTATATACTTTGAAAGTATATTCTAGAAAGTATATGCTGAGCACGTGTCTTAAAAGTATATTCCAAAAAGTATATACTGAGCACGTGCTATAACAGGACATTCTGAGAAGATACTAAAAGTCATATACCCAGCTTGCAGGTAAAAATTAACACCAAATACATGTAAAAAAAAACGTTTATATACATATCTATATGAATTTTTCCCAGATACCGATCTATTAATTAATTGGTTAGCAAACGCACTAATGTTTAGGCCAAAAACAATCTTAATAAAAGATAAGAAGAAGAATAACATAACCTACAATTCCTACAAATTTCTTTGATCTCGTTTCAGTAAGTAAATTAGTAAAAATTAATTGCATCGTGTGTTCTATATAAAAATAAACAAATTTTACTATATTTGTAGTTTTTAGGACCTATAAGTGATGTTAGAACACAGGATATCCCAAATATTAATTGCCAGTGTGAATTTATTAATATGGTTAATACTAATGGTGGATTAAAACTAAAATTTAGTGTTACCAGAATTACATACATACTTTCTATGAAAAAAAATCCTGTAAGGCCAGAAATTGTCCTGGAAGAACTAGAAAATAAGCTAAAGGAGGAGGAAAACTACAAAATGGTGGTAAGTAATTAACAAAAATATATTTAAACTTTCACTGAACATAATATTCATTTATGTAACTCTTGTTTTTGTTAGTGAAATGCCATGTACAATTTTTAATGTTTCACGTTTGACAAAAATATTTAAAATATTCCATTAGCTATGTACAGTTAATTTGTATACGTACCAAGTTTGTTGATTTTTTTTATTTTCTAGGTTTAATGAAGATTCAATGGAATCAAGCAAATGAAACTCAAGCCATTGATACAATGAAATATTGGTTAATTAAGGCCAAAGAAGAATTTGTATTAAAAATAAGAATAAGCATGATTTTTTTGAAATAAAGATTTCATTATATACACTTATTCTGTATTGTTCAATATTAATGAAACATCCTTTATTAGGGTGTTTAGTATATGCCTAGCATATGCTATATTTAAATACTAAGCATATACTTAGAACGTACTATTAAATTAAAGTAGATACCTATTGCATACTGTACACATACTCGAGTACATTCTCATAATTTGTACCACTAAAATATGAAATTTCAGATTGTGTACCCCTGCCGTTCCAATAGACATTAACCTAAACTCATATTAGGCTCAAGAGTGAAGTGTCTTTTCTATAGGAACGGCAGGGGTACAAAATTTGAAATTTCATATTTTAGTGGTACAAATTATGTTACTTTCATTGCAAAAGTAACTATTGATTCTGCTTATGCAAAAGGGTACTTTACTTTTGAGCCTAATATGAATTTAGGTTAGTTACTATAGGAACGGCAGGGGTACAAAATCTGAAATTTCATATTTTAGTGGTACAAATTATGTTACTTTCATTGCAGGAGTAACTATTGATTCTGCTCGTGCAAAAGGGTACTTTTCTCTTGAGCCTAATATGAATTTAGGTTAATTTCTATAGGAACGGCAGGGGTACAAAATCTGAAATTTCATATTTTAGTGACACAAATTATGTTACTTTCATTGCAGAAGTAAATATTGATTCTGCTTGTGCAAAAGGGTACTTTACTCGTGAGCCTAATATGAATTTAGGTTAGTTTCTATAGGAACCGCAGGGGTACAAAATCTGAAATTTCATATTTTAGTGGTACAAATTATGTTACTTTCATTGCAGGAGTAACTATTGATTCTGCTTGTGCAAAAGGGTACTTTACTCTTGAGCCTAATATGAATTTAGGTTAGTTTCTATAGGAACGGCAGGGGTACAAAATCTGAAATTTCATATTTTAGTGATACAAATTATGTTACTTTCATTGCAAAAGTAACTATTGATTCTGCACGTGCAGAAGGGTACTTTACTCTTGAGCCTAATATGAGTTTAGGTTAGTTTCTATAGGAACAGCAGGGGTACAAAATCTGAAATTTCATATTTTAGTGGTACAAATTATGTTACTTTTATTGCAGGAGTAACTACTGATTCTGCTCTTGCAAAAGGGTACTTTACTCTTGAGCCTCATATGAATTTAGGTTAGTTTCTATAGGAACGGCAAGGGTACAGAATCTAACAATTTACATTTTAACGTACTTTTATTGCAGAAGTAACGATTGATTTTGCTGTTTAAGAGGAATATGAATTTAGAATAGTTTCTAAGGAACGGCAGGGGTGCATATTCTGAAAATTTATATTTTAACGGAACCAATTATGTTGTTTTATGCAAAAATAGCAATAGATTCTTTTTCAGGAAAAAGTCTCTATATTTTTAATTATAACAGGTTTGGATTAATTTGAAAGTTGTTTCAGGCATTTTGATTAAATAAATTAGGTTTTTTTAATGGTACATATTGTTACAAAATCAGTCCTTTTTAATTGTACCTTTGCATTTTTCAATGTGGTCCTGCTAGCCTAATATTGAACTAGAAGCACCTTGTGTTTTTTTGTAAACGGTACAGAGTACGAAAAATTTATTGGTGGTACAAATTGTTACAAATTTAGTTCTTTTTAATTCTACTTTTGTTTTATTTTTAATTTTATTTTTTAATGTGGTCCTGCTAGCTTAATATTAAACTAGAAGCACCATGTGTTTTTTTATAAACGGCACATGGTACAAAATTTTTATTGGTGGTACAAATTAGTACAAAATAGGTACTAAATAATATAATAGATTTTAATCGATTCTGCCCGGTTGGTCCTGCTAGCTTATAAGAGGTAATTTACGGGGCTGCAACGTGCTTTCTGTATTCGTGTGTTTCAAAAAAAAACAATGATTTTTATATTATTGTACGTCGTTTGTACAGAAATCATTATAACATAGCAAGAATGAAAGATATTCCAAGTGCAAATTTAACTTCCAATACTCTCAAACTTTCTTAACCAATATTTAATTAAATTTACAGTTGGAACATCATTCATCCCAGCTAGCACATAACGTTGCCAAGCCTTTCGGCGATGTGACATTAAGGGATCATAATAACATTACTATACAACGTAAATGCAACGTTCATGAGAAGTTGTTGAGGGAAATCAAAATCTCGCAAAACTTCTATTTGTTACTTACCTAGATAACCTGTTATGTTAACACAACGTAATAAAGTAATTTGCTAAAATAGTATCATCGAGAAGTGCTTCTGAAATCGGAACGTTTGTTTATGTCAATTGTCACTTGTCAGTTTTTCTTGTCATTTGTCATTTTTTTGATGGTTTATTTTTTGACTTCCAGAATTTATTTTATAAATAATAATTATTTATACATTCGAGTAGATTTGGTAAGGGTCCTCTATAAAATAGAAAACTATTTTCTAAACCATTGTCTTTGTTTATTATTTCATTCATTAGGTATACAAAATGGTTTAACTACAAAAAAAACAAATAATTGCAGATAAATCGTTGCAAACGAGAAGATAAACATTTAACCGAATGTCCAGTAATATTTTACACCAAATATTTATAAAAGATAATTATACTTAATCAAACTAAAAATACATTTTAAAAATATTATACTTTAGGTTTCCTTTGTACCTAATTACATTCCAGGAATTTTAGAAGCAAAAGTAAATACTACAGAATTGTCTAAAGAAGATTATATAACACATGAAATTTTATAAAAAGTGAATCTATAGGTACATGGTATGTCAGGTATATCAGAATTTAAGCAGTTCATTCTCTTCAACAGGGTAGATGTGCCTGGAAATATAACCATCAGTTCAAGTGCAAACACAGAAGAAAAGTTCAGAGAAATCACAGATGATACTCTCAAGTATAATAGAATATCTTGCTAAACAAACCTGTATTAAAAATGTTATAATTTGAAAAATTCTTATTTTACTTGGACATCAGTCGGTCTACAAATAAATTCTGCCCATAGTTAGTTCTATGAGTATTTACATAAAATAAATTAATCTGCCTAGTAAGTTTGGCAGGAACAAGGAATCTAATAAAATGTACTAGGCTGTCACTATCAATCAAACCGTTCAATAACTTATACAGGAAAACAAGCGATGCTTCTCGACGTCTGCATTCCAAACTCTTAAGTCCGCACAACAGAATTCTGGTTTGGTATTCTATATTTTGCGATGGAAGCCTATATTTATATAGTAGACACTTCGAAAATTTATTTTGCACTCTCTCTAATTTATCAACATGACAATTGTAGTTAGGTGCCCACATCACTGAACAGTATTCTAAAATGCTTCTAAGTAGTTGTAGAGACTCTTCAGAGCTGCCGTGTCATAAATGTGCTTGGTGTTATTTTTGACAAAGCCCAGCAGTTGAAAAGCTCTATTTCTAAATGAGGAATAAACGATAGGTCCCTGTGAAAAATAACATCAAGATTTATAGTTTGCTCAACACTTATAGTTCAGAACCTGCAATGACATAATCATGCACAATGATATAAGCTGTTTTATTAAACCTTACGACATTTATAGATATTCAGTTTAAGCAAGTTATCGTATTAAAACCATCATTAGTACTAGTTGTAGGTAAATATTTTTTTTAGCATCGTATAACTGCCATCTTAATAAAAATCTAGTGACCTTTGAAATATACCTTGTATTAATACACTTTTTACTACTTTTGAACAATCGTTTACCATTTTAGCTACTAGTGAACCTTTGCAATATAGGTACATTATTATACTGTTTCGTGCATTCGCTGTGTTTTCGATTCTAATGAACCTTTGAGACATTCCTTATATACCCTTCATACCTACTTTTGTTCAATTTGTTTTATAGCTACCTTGTGGTATCACACATGTGTAATTGTGTTACCTTTATTATTAATACCTATCTCTACTGGTATTATATTGATACTTGATTCCAAAAGCTTTTTAATAATAAATTTATACAATTTTTTATGGTTTTCTTCAGATTTTACTGTATCCTCAATATACTATTTTACATATAGTGTATCCAAGGATAGACATAACTCTTCTTGTAAAGGTATTTATTTTAAATTTTTCAAAGAAGGTCTTTTTCATAATTTCTCAACGTTAATGGTATTTATTTAACAAGCAAAAGAAATTATGAAGTACTTTTTTTAAATTTAAAATAAATATTTTTACATGTATTGTAAAAGTATTGTCCGTCCGTGGACATACTGTATAATGCTGCAAAATAAATTCACATTATAACATCTATAAAACGTTTCAGAGCACCTTTCGGGGAAAGAAAGTGCTAGTGTAATGTTTTCAGAAGTCTTGCCATTGCGGACATTCGACGATTGCATGGATATTAAGGTTACATTAAAAGTACATTGCATGTGAGCTTAAAAAGCCTAAAATTGCAACTCATTAACGTAGATGGAATGTTTTTATGCTAGCTGGGTTATCTAGAATCGATAAGTAATAGCATTTCTGTTTTTATTTCGTCTATAATTACTGACTTTCCTGACTTTTCTATCTAGTTATTATAGGCTTTTTCCGGTTATTTTGTACAACCTATTGCAGCACCTCTATAAATGTTTAGAGGATAAACTAAATATATACAGAATCACTGAATTACTTGAAAGCGATGATGGTCTACTTGAAGGTCAGCTCACCTTTCAACACATTTTGTTGCACCTGTACGTCAATTTTTAGATGACAATTTCACAGGGAGATGGATTGGAAGGCGAGGACCAATAGAATGGCCGGCTAGATCTCCTGATTTATCACCATTAGACTTTTTTTATGGGGTAATTTGAAATCCAAAGTTTATATTACACAGCCAAATTCTCTTGATGATCTACGCAGGAGAATTGTTGTAGAGTGTTGTGCAGTGACTCCAGAAATGATGAGAAATGTACGAAGACATTTCGAAAATCGCTTATACTTCTGTATGGAACTGAATGGTTCACATTTTGAACCTTTCATATGATTATAACATTTTAGGTGATGAAAAATAAAAATATCTTGATAGAACTTAGTTTTCATTAAAACTTCAACAACACTTGATCGATCCTCAATTTCATTCAGTACACCGATGTATTTGGGATTAAATTCCCATTAAAATGATGTATCACAAGTAAGTAGTCCCATTGAAAATTTTGAAGTAGGTGGTGCTGGGGATGAGGGGGTTGACAACACAATGATGATGTATTTGGTTTGTGTCCCCCCTTGAAATAAAAATCGACGGGTCTGAGCGATTTTCAATTTTTTTTCACGAGTTCGGAGATTAAGGGGGTGACAAGTTTTAGCTGGGACACCCTGTATACTTATGTATGGATTATTAGATATTGATCAATTGTCCAAATTAACATTTTGAAAATTTTATTAACTATGTGCTAGAATTGATTCGAAAATATCGATAGTAGGGTGTGCCGAAAAAAATATGATAATTTTTTTTGCTCTCCGCCTAAAATATCGTAGAATATGTCCGAAAAAATATCCTGTTAAAAGCGGAGCTTATAATTACAATTTTAAAAAGTCCTTTATCGAATTTGAAGTTTTACCACTTAACATAGAAAAATGATTTTGTTACCTTATTTATTCTGGCAACCTAGGAAGAAATTTTTTTTCATAAAATACATGACTCTATCTTATGAAGCATTAAATTTGAACGAAAAAATCTCATTGAGCCGAATTTCTATTTTCATTTTTTGATTTTTTACAGAGCTTTAAATTAAAAATTTTCAGTTTTTTGCCTTTTTCAGCTAAACTATTGAAGTTAGACGAAAAAGATAATCAAAATTTTGTAGCTTGTCTGACGGACCACAAAAAAGTTTTCAACGAATTTTTTGTATCGTCAATATTCGAAAAGTTATAGGCGTATAAAGTTATCATTTTTGTATTATTAATTTTTTGTAAGTGAAATAACAATGTTAGCACAAAAAGTCAATAGAAAATTATAAAAAAAATTGATTTTTCGGAAAAATTGTTCTAGTCAAATTTGGTGTATTGTCAAACATTAAAATGTACAGACTTATTTAAGCTTATTTCGATGGTTTTTTACGTAAATCAGATAAACAATTAACAAAAGACACAATAGTTATTTATGTACCAAGGGTATAAATAAATGTTTATGCCCTGAGAGCGACGTCTTATGAACCCGAGGGCCTCTGGCCTTAGGGTTTGTAAGTCGCCCGAGGGAATACACATCTGTTTATGCCCACGGTACATACAAACTTTTATGTCATACTAGTTCCTTATTGCAATCCAATCTCAATATAAATCAGTATTTTAAAAAATCCGGTTTGAATTAATAAAATTAGGCATTCCAAACTGAATGGCTACCAGTGGGTTTTGACCAATGACATATATAGTTTATATAAACTGCTTATCCATATATAAACAAGACAACGAAAAGCGGGTCATATTGCTCGTCTTGCCGAGTGCTCACCAGGCAGAATCGGTCTGGCCCAAATGAGTTTAAAACTCATATTTCATTAAAGTAGGTTTTGATTTTAAAAATAATAATTACCTGAATGATTACTTCAAGACAGGAGCTTGGTTAGGTATTTTGAAGAAGAATATTTATTTATTTAAGTCTTAAAGTTTAGTTCCATATTTCCAAAACATTTTAAGAGATCTATACAATTTTACACTCCTGTATAAACATCTTATAAAAACGATGTGCAATTAACATACCTCTTATATTATCAAATTTAACAGTTATAATTAAATTTTTTAAATTTGCTGGAATACCTATAATGTATTCATTCTTGCAAATTCAAAATGGCCATACCCAGTTGAATTTGACCATAATATTGGTGTTTTTTTTAAATAACTTAATTTTTTACATTTATAGTTAAATATTTACATGATTTGTATTTAAGTATTTGATAATGTAACAAGAAATGCATAATTCTTGATATTATTATAAAAATAATGTACAAAATACAAACCTATAAATGGACATTTGATTTCTAATAATTTTATGGGTTCACCTTTATTGTTTATTATTTTTATATGTTTATTTTTGAAATAATCAACCCTGTCTCCTCTACAATAATAAGATCATTAGTTGCATTTATGCATGCCTGTCGAGCCTCACCTTCATGCTCAATTCTATGTAGAACAAATCTAAAAAATATCAATTTAAAACAGTATATAATAATAAATATCTTGTTAACCATTAACCATTAACCATTTTTTTTTAAATGTCTATGTATTTAAATAAAGGATTTAATATGAATAGAAGTTCACTTTATTTATATGTTTACACTCATTTTTGGAGTGTCTTTAATGTAAGTATAATTCTTTTTCAAAATTGTTCATAAATATGTCTGCTAATATTGCGCTAAGTGGAGATCCCATGGAAAGTCCATTTGTTTGTGAAAAAATTTCATTGTTGAATGAAAAAAGTTTAGTTCTAAACAAACCTTGAGAAGGTTCAAAAATTCTACTAGTTCAAGAAAAGAAAAGAAAAAATCCTTAAAAACAACCTTTTCCACTCAAATGTGAAATTTTATTATAGATATGTTGATGATATTTTGATTTTGTGGTCAGGTAACTTAGACTCATTAAATGACTTCTTGACTTATATTAACGACTTACATTCTAATATTAAATTCACATTAGAAATTGAAATAAACAAATCTATTAACTTTTTAGATCTTAAAATCTCACACAATAATAACAAGTTCAACTTTGACATCTATAGAAAGCCAACACATACAGGCACAGTTATAGACAATACCTCTAACCATCCAGCAACACATAAATTGGCTGCCTTTAATTGCTACTTAGAGAGGCTATTAAACGTTCCTCTGTCTACGGAAAACTTTAATAAGGAACTAAATATAATTAAAACTATTGCTATAGATCACAACTTTGAACTAGATATTATTGATAAAATGCTAACACATAAACAAAATAAAATTCAACAAAATTTAGTTTATATTAACAATCCTAATATGGTACATGAACTAACCACCAGTAAGAAATACATTTCTCTTACCTTTATTGGAAAAGCATCCTATAAAGTGGCTAGCTTACTCAAAGACCACTTTAAAGTATCTTTCAAAACCCCCTCTTCATTACATAAGTTATTTGTTCATAATAAAGATAAATTAGATCCCTTTGACTTATCTGGAATTTATAAATTAACTTGTAAATCTTGCCATTCTTTCTATGTGGGACGCACATTTCGAAATTTCAAGATCCGTTTAAAAGAACATTTACGTTGTCTTAACCAAAATACAACAGGTTTTTCACGTTTTGCCAACCACCTACTGGACTCAAATCACGACTTCGATTCAACTGAAGGTTTCGAAATCCTTCATAGTTCCTACAATAGATTTACACTTAATAGCTTCGAAAACCTCGAGATATTGAGACATTTAAAATTAAATCCTGTTGGTTGCTTAAATGCCTAGATATTGTCAGAAACTCCTCCTGTTTTCTCAACACTAATCTAAATTTATCGTTCTAACTTCCTTTTTAACCCCCCCCCCCTTTATTTCTATTCACATATCTTCTTGCAAGGGGTACATTTCAGTAAGTAATTTTTATATTTTTTTCCCATAAGAAACCAACGAGCACGTGTAAAAATTAGGTTAGATTGTCTGATATCCACATGCGTCATTTTCTTCTTTTATTCTTCAGTTGCTTCACAACAGTTAACCCAGTCATTTCTTCTTCTTTCTTCTTCCTACAACATCACATACACTTGGTGATTGGTTCATGGCCCAAATCTTATATAATAGATAATAAATAATTCTTCACTCATAGTTTACATCTTATTAACTATACCCTGTCATAAGTTTACCCAAGAATTTTTTCGTTATAATACCACCACCTGTAGAGGCCTTAACTTGACAGGTCTCTTTTCAAAAAATGTTAGTTTTTTTAAAAAACAACAATGTTTAAAATAGGCCTTATCTTTTAATCTGTTTAATGTATGTGATTTGTTTTTGTATAGTCTTGAATATTTTAAATTTTTACTATAATTGACTAATATTTGTTTTTTCAAATATTTTTAACTTTTTATTACGTGTAAATCGGTTCATTTTACAATTTATTTCAACCCAAAATTGATGAAACTTGTTTTTGTAGTATTCCCTAGTGGATGGAGAGTATGGTGAGTTTTCTCTTTTTTATTATTTTATATATCGTTTTGTTTCCAAGTTAACACACCTTACACCACATATTCTTCTTTCCACTAGGCGAGCCTGAAGATGAAGTGATGACACTTCGAAACCGGTCGCACTCAATGTTTTGTTAAACAATTAAACATTGACTTTCCTTGTGAGATATAAAGGACTTTTTCTCACCCTTCACCTTAAATTACCTCAACTCACACATGGCTACCCCCCTTGTCAACGTATAGAACCCACTCACCCAAGGATCTGTACAAACTTGTACAACGTACAAAGGTGACAGAGTGGGTGCTATGAACTAACATGGGGTAAAACACAATAAGCCAATGGGCTTCAGTGTTAATCGGAGACACATAGTCAGACGAGCCCAGAAGAAAAAAAAACTCGGGCCTCTGAATATATTATTTATATTTATGTAATTGTATTTACAATAAAGAATTTGTTATTAATATTATCATTATTATAATTAATTATTATAATTCATAAATGTATTTACCTTGTACCTACTTGTATTGATACTTACGTGAAAAATAAAATGTTACTTTTTATATTTCTGTAGCTTATCTTATAGAGCAGATTTATACAGCAATTCACCATTTAAATTCAAAAACAAAACAATTTTTTATATTCATTTAATTAAAAAAACCTAAAACAGAACATAAGTATAATTAAAATTTAATAAAATGAATAATTAAAAAAAATGTTCGACTGAGCAATGACAGTGACAACAAAATTTCAATTAAACTAAACTTTCTTCTAAACCGGTTCTGTATAAGGTTTGTTTACCAGTGAGCACTTACAATTGAGACAAAACACAAACATTGCATGTACTAGACAAAGAGAAAACATCTCCCAGTTCGACCCACTTTTCATCGCTTTATTGACATATGAATAAGCAGTCTATATATCCTATATGTCATTGGTTTTGACGGATTATGATATGGCAAAATTATGGCAACCCTGTAGGCCTGGTGATTTGACAAGATCAATGAAATAGATAGTTACATAGATTGATCATCCATATTTTTCAAAATGAACATAAGCTTATGCCTTAAAGTAAAAATATAAGCAATTATTTTTTTTAAATACATAAAGGCTAAAAGTTGGTTTTAAAACACATTTTTGCTAAACCGATTCAAATTAATAAATATTTACCAGACAATATGGCCGCTCGTAAACGACCAGCTTTGAGCAATCTATATAACTATATATGTATCATTGACCCTGTTAATGACAACATGAAAACAGTGTTGCCATATCTAAACTGTCATTACCCACTGGTAGCCATTTGGACAGGTCGTTGGAATGCCTAATTGCCATTTTATCATAGTAGACACTATCGTTGCTAGATGAATGTTGACAAACGTAAATGTCATAAAATCACAATAATGTGTGTCAAAGTTAGAAGTCAAAATGAACGAAGATTTTGGAATTCCTGACGAAATTATTGAAAAAGCAAAGAAAGCAACTGAAAATCTGTTGCCAAAAAAGTCTAAAGAAACTTACGACATGGTATACGAAAAATTATTAAATTGGTTGCAAGAAAACTACGTAAGAGATGTTAATGAAACTGTGTTGCTTGGATACTTCGGTGATCTCGCTAAAATATTTTCTCCGAGTTCCTTGTGGTCCAAATATTCCATGGTAAAGAAGACTTTAATAGTAAATAAAAATATTAAAATTGCTTATTACCATAAATTAAGGGAATATTTGAAGCAAATTTCAAAAGGCTACAAACCAAAGAAGTCTAAAATTCTGTCTAGAGAAGATGTTTTAAAATTTATTCATAAGGCACCGAACGAGACGTTTTCAATGAACAAAGTTGCATTAATATTTGGAATATTTGGTGGATGTCGACGGCAACAGCTTGTGAACATGTTAGTTACTCATGTAGAAGATAGAATATCGGTTTTTGTGGTAAATATACCAGAGACAAAAACCGATAAAAAACGCATTTTTACCATTATAGATGAGAATGAAATGAACATTTTAAAGCTAATAAGAGATTATATGTCACTACGGCTACGTGGTTCCTCAGAAAAAAGACTTTTTCTGACCTATAGACAAGGTCGATGTACTGTACAGCCAGTAAGAAAAAACACATTTGGAAAAATCCCGTCCATTATAGCGAAATATCTGGGTTTAAGTTATCTTGAGAAACAAACAGGTCATTGTATGCGCCAAACGTCAGCAACTTTTCTTGCAGAGGCTGGAGCCAGTATGACCACCTTGAAGCGCCATGGTGGATGGAAGAGTACGTCAGTTGCTGAAGGATATTTAGAGGATAGATTATCTTCAAAAAATGAAGTTTCAAGTGTGCTGGCAGGTGTACCTTCCGGATCTGGCGTTTCGGTACAGAAATTTGATACTCAAACAATGAAACATGAATCGTTTGCTGCAGGCAACTTAACTGTCACCGGATCTTTTCAGAACTGCCAATTTTATGTTTATTCGTCAAAATAATGTTCATCGAATATTTACATATAGTACTATATTCCGCTTGTAATTTCATTAATAGAGGCTATGAAATAAGTTAAACAAAAAATTATTAATCTTTATGCCCGCGCGGGCCATAAAGTACGACATTAGATAGTTGGTAACTAAGCAATAAAAACACAATAATGACAAAATTTTATAAGAACTTTATTTCTCGTTCCATTTTTTACAGTCTTGTTCCAGGAAACTTATTTTTTATCTTTAGTAATCAAACATATTATCAGTTCCGCAGCTGTTATTTAAGCGGTAAAACTTCAGATTCGATGAAGGACCTCTTAAAATTAAAATTATGAGCTCCGCTTTTAACAGGATATTTGTTCGGACTTATTCTACGATATTTTGGGCAGAGAGCAAGAAAAAAAATCATGTTTTTTGGCACACCCTAATCGATATAATAGAAATATTTTAAGATATTAGAGAGTTATTGCAAGTTCACTTAAGGTCAGTCACTATTAGTGCCGCTCTTATTTTGACATCTGAGCATGCGTAGATCACTAACTTTAACAAAGATTGTGCCTGTCCTTAAAAGAGAGTTATTGCAAGTTCACTTTGGGTTAGCCACTATTAGTGCCGCTCTTATTTTGACATCTAAGCATGCGCAGATGTTTATGTTCTAAAACTGACTTTATTAAGGATTGTGCCTGTCCTTAATTGTGGATGTTTAAGGGCAGCAGGTAGTGGCGACTTTATAGCTTTCGGATGCGCTCGTTTTAAACCTTCTAAAATTATAATTTCTAATGCCTCTTTAATATTAGGTACTATTATAGAATTTATTTGACTCTAATTACGATTTCACTATTAGTGGCTGGCTTTATAGAAATTTGCAATATCTCTCTATTAAGGATAGGCACAATATTTATTAAAGTTAGTGATCTGCGCATTCTCAGATGTCAAAATAAGAGCGGCACTAATAGTGACTGACCTTAAGTGAACTTGCAATAACTCTCTATTGTGATAAACATTACAGTAATATTACTTACCTACTTCAACGCATCTCTTAATCACTTTAGTTACAAATATATACACACTTTCTCTACATTTTTCCGTTGCCGTTTTTGTACTGGGAGTTTTCCTACAGACCTCTAAAAAATAAATAGGATTACTTAGTGCCTTGTGTGAAATGTTATTATAAACAGCTTATATTTTGATTTCCTCTAAACGTCTAAACTGTTACATTGATCAGTTACTTTACTACTAATAATAATTGGCGATTAATTTTTTAATTTATTTAAAAGGAAAGTGACTCAAATTCTATTACATAACTCCTTATACTCTAGACCTGTGATTCTCAAACTTTCTTGGCGACAAAAACTTTTTGAAAAGCGAAATATTTGACGGAGCCCTAAACATTTCTAAAAAAACAAGTCCTGAAGCAAAATAATATCCTCCTTCCTCCTAGTGATTCCAAAAAAAAAGTCAAGTCCTTCCCTCTTGTAGCGATAGTACTACTACTTCTTTTTTTTATTATGACTGTTATTTTCTTCGCGGAGCCCTCACAAAAGCTTTGCGGAGCCTTAAGGCTCCCCGGACCACATTTTGAGTAATGCTGCTCTAGACACTAGATCAGCTATCACCTTTATGACGAGTCTTATTGTTTCATTCACGTAATTTCATATCTGTATGTGTCATCGACTAGACTATTGCCTATATACTTGTTTTATGTTGTTAACTAGATTAATGATTATTTTTGATAGAATTCAGTGATTTTGATTAATGTCAGTTTTTGGGAAATAAAATACGTTTTACAGAAAGGAGCTTAATTTGATTTTAAATAGACTCAACAGAACATTTTGGTGACCCCGACGTATTCTGATGCATAGACCAAGAAGGAGTGGAGCCGGCGTTAACAAAAGTTTGTCCACCGATTTCGTCTGGCCGGATAATTTTGGCAGACAAGAAAATAGGACAACTCAGTCAATACCCGACCAACGACTAGAAAATGTCCATTCCAAAGCAGGTTCCTCATCATCTAGTATAAGTATTCAAAGAAAAAGGCTAGAACTAGATAAAGAGAAGAAAAAACAGGAACTTGAAAGACAAAAAATCGAAATAGAAAATAACATGAAATTATTAGATCTAGAACATGAACTGCAAGAAGCAGAACTTAAAGCTTCAAGTGAAAAAAGTCAAAGAGGTTCAAGAAAAACAACATCTAATGCTGAATTTCCTGAGATTCCTAGAGCCAACTCTACCTCTACAATTGCAGAGTGGCTGAAGGATAATGAAAAGATAGGCGCTAATATAGGCAATAGCGATGAACTGCCAGACAATGATATGAAAGTACTTTGCCAAACGCTTATAAATGCATTAAGCTCAAATCCAAGTGCAAACACTGAAAAATTTATTGCACGACAAACCATTGATAAAGACTTTCCTTACTTTGATGGAAAACCAGAGGAATGGCCACTTTTTTACTGCCAACTAAATAACATTATCTCACTAGGTAACTATAGTCAAGCAGAAATCATGACAAAATTACAAAAATGTCTAAAAGGCGAAGCAAAAGCGTCAGTCGCAGGGATGTTACTAACGGCTGAAAACGTCGAATTGGTGATAAATTCCTTAAAAATGCGATTTGGTAGGCCAGACCAAATAATTGAAGTTTTGATCTCCAAAATAAAAGTCATTCCCTTTATTAAAGAACACAATTTAGATAAATTAATACAATTTTCAAACGAAGTTAATAATCTAGTCGCCACTATGAGAACACTTAGGTCTGTAGGCCACATGAATAATCCTCAACTGCTAAAAGATCTTCTGACAAAACTTCCTGACATACTCAAGTTAAAATGGGGAGAAGAAGTGGCAATGAAAAGAGGTAATGTCGATTTACAAGACTTTAACGAGTGGGTAACTGGAATGGCAGTAGCGGCGAGCTATATCGGTGGGGGAGATAAATTTGTTGAGAAGAGTGGATACAAAACTCCATACCCTAAAACAAAGCTAGAAAGAGTCCTCAGCACTATCGATACATCCCAAAATAATATACAATGTAGATACTGTGATGGAAAGAATCATGAGGGAGACTGTCCGAAAATGATGGCTGACGATGTAGACACTAGATGGAAGGTGATAACAGAGAAAAAATTATGTTTCTGTTGTCTGAAAAAAAATCATCAAAAGACTAGATGCAAAAGTAAGAAACCGTGTGATGTTGACAACTGTAAACGACTTCACCATCCACTACTTCACAAGTATACAGCTAGACAGTACGAAAATGCCCCAGAGTGTTCTTCAAACAGTACGAGTAATGTATATACCACGAAGCATGACACAAAAAATGTACTACTAAGAATGTTACCTGTAAAACTCTATGGACCAGATGCTAATTTAAGAATATTGGCTCTTTGTGATGAAGCTTCTACAGTAACATTAATTGATTCTAAAATTATTAATAAGCTGAAACTCTATGGAAAGAAGCAGGAACTGTGCCTTCAATGGACAGGAGATATAACATCTAATCAAAAGAACTCAGAATGTTTGGATATGCAGATTTCGAATAATGGGCCAAAGACTAAATTGTATACTTTAAAAAACGTTCATACAGTAGAAAATTTATCTCTGCCCACACAAACGGTTGATTTGTCCAATCTTATACAGTATCCGCACCTAAAAGATATCCTACTAGAAGACATCTCCAACGAAAAACCGATGCTATTGATTGGCCAAGACAATATCAACCTGATTCTTACCGAACAAGTTCGTAGCGGGCCTGAAGATGCACCAGTAGCATCAAAATGTAAGTTGGGTTGGGCTTTGCATGGTCCAAACATTGCAAATGATACCAATCTTAGAAGCAGTTGTCTATTACACGTATGTAGTATGTCTAGTTTTTCAGAAGATAGAATAGAAACAATGCTAAAAGAAAGTTTTTCCATTGATAATTTTGGAATTGAAAAGTCTAAAATCCTTATGACATCCGACGAAAAACGAGCTCTGGAAATAATGAAGCAAACAGCTAGGCGAACAGAAGATAGATATGAGATAGGCCTATTATGGAAAGATGAGAATCCAGTCCTTCCAGCTAGTAAAGCTACAGCCCTCCAAAGACTTCGCTGTGTTGAAAGAAAATGTAAGAAAGACATCAGAATAGGCGAAGAGTATTCAAAGAGAATTCAAAGTTATATAGAAAAAGGGTATGCAGAGAAACTATCTCCCGAAGAAGCTTCTGTTGAAGGGCCTACTACTTGGTATCTTCCACATTTTCCGGTTGTAAATGTCAAAAAGAAAAAGCTCAGACTAGTCTTCGATGCGGCTGCAAAGTCTGATGGAAAAAGTTTAAATGATTACTTACTTGCGGGACCAGACTTATTATCCCCTCTTGTAACTATCCTCTGGAAATTCAGACAAAGAAAAATAGCGTTCTGCGGGGATATACGTGAAATGTTTCACCAGGTTCAAGTAAGGAAAGCTGACAGATGTGCACAAAGATTTCTCTGGCGAGATTTGGAGAGCCACAAAAGTCCAGATATCTACCAAATGAAAGTTATGACCTTTGGAGCAACATGTTCTCCAGTATGTGCTCAATTTATAAAAAATTTAAACGCTCAAAAGATGGCAAAAGATCCCGAGATTTTAAAAGCAATAACCACCAAGTTCTATGTGGACGACTACTTAGATTCGAAAGACACTACCGAAATGGCCCTCCAAACGATCAACGAAGTACGAAAGGTACTGAAACTTGGCGGATTCGACTTAGTAAGTTGGATAACTAATTGTAAAGATATTAGAAAACTGCTTTCCTCCGATTTACAATCTACTTCCAAAAACCTAGATGAAGAAAACCTCCATAGAGTATTGGGCATGTGGTGGGACTCCAATAATGATACATTTCTCTTTAAATTGAATGAAAACAAAAAACTGATAGAAGAAAAACCGACAAAAAGAAATATCTTGAAATCCGTCATGGCATTATTTGATCCCCTGGGACTTATAACATGTTTCACCATCAGAGGAAAAATATTAATGCAAGATATATGGCGTTGCGGAAGTGGCTGGGATGAGGAAATACCTGAAAATCTGAAAGGGTTTTGGATAAAATGGGTCCAAGACCTTAAAGAAATAACGAAAATTACCATCCCGAGATGTTACTCAAAATACATACCGGAAGCTAAGAAAATTGAACTACATGTTTTCTGCGATAGTAGCGAAAAAGCCTACTCAGTAGTTGCATATCTTAGAGTAATCAGTTGCAGCAAAATAGATGTCTCCCTAGTCACAGCCAAATCTAGGGTAAGTCCTCTCAAACCCCTCTCGATCCCTCGTCTTGAGCTACAAGCAAGTGTGTTAGCTAGTCGTCTAGCGAGTACGCTTCTTGAAGAATTTGAAATTCCGATTCATCAAACTTTCTTCTGGACTGATTCTAAATGTGTACTTAATTGGATTCGCAATGATGGAAGAAAGTTCAAACAATTTGTAGCTCACAGAATAGGGGAAATACAAGAACTTACAAAAAAAGAAGATTGGAGGTGGGTTCCCACAGCCTTGAATGCCGCTGATTTAGCAACAAGAACCTCAGATTCGCAAACGGTAATATTTCCGAAAATGTGGTATCAAGGGCCCCCTTTTCTTAAAGAAACAGAAGAAAAGTGGCCAAGGGAAGAAGAAGAGAAAAGTGAGATAATGGAACAAAACGAAATAAAAAAAGAGTTTAAATATATGTTTACTACAATTACGAATCAAAAGGCTAATTTACTACCTGACTCACGACGTTTCTCAAGATGGTCACGATTAATAAGAGCTACTGCATGGGTAAAAAGATATATCGACAAGTTGAAAAAGAAGACCTGCCCACCATATCTAACTGTAGACGACTTAATTGAAGCAGAGAAAAAATGGATTCGATTTTCCCAAGAAGAATGCTTTCCAGATGAATTGCGATTAATGGAAATAGGAAAACCGATTTCCAAGAAAAGTCACATCCATCCCCTAACACCAGGTCTACAGAATGGACTCCTAGTTCTGAAAGGTAGGACAGACTTGGCAAAGAGTCTCAAAGAGGAAACTAAAAACCCAATTATCTTAAGCCCAAAGAGCAATTATACGAATCTTTTAATTAGCCATTATCATGAACAGTCTAGACATTTTGGAGTGGAACTAGTTCTAAATCAGCTGAGACAAAAATTTTGGATTATAAATGGAAGAGCAGCCGTAAAAAAAGCTTTCTTGAAATGCCAGCTTTGTAGAAATAACAAATCAAAGCCGAAGATTCCCTTAATGGGACAAATTCCTTTAGTTAGACTAACAAGAGAAATTAAACCATTTGTGAATACTGGCATGGACTACTTCGGACCGGTTCTTGTAACTGTTGGCCGAAGAAAAGAAAAAAGATGGGGCGTAATCTTCACTTGTCTCGCCGTGCGAGCAATACATTTAGAAGTTGCACACACCTTGAACACTGATTCTACTCTTATGGCACTTAGAAGATTCATTGCACGAAGGGGGGCCCCAAAAACTATCGTTTGTGACAATGGAACCAATCTACAAGCTGCTGCAAAAGCATTAGGAACCGAGATTAATGAAAAACAAGTGCTTGACTCAATGACTAATAAGGGAATCGAGGTAAAATTTAACCCACCAGGAGGAGCACACTTCGGCGGTGCCTGGGAGAGACTTATTGGAACCATTAAGAAAGTGATAGGTAAAATTTTATATGATCAATCCATAAAGGATGAAGTTCTTTTAACGCTTTTGGCCGAAGCAGAGAATATTATAAACTCTAGACCACTAACCAAAGTATCAACGGACCCAGATGATCTAGAAGCACTTACCCCGAATCATTTTCTCTTGGGAGATAACAAAAACAGTTTATTCGACTCAAATCCCAATCCAAAATGCCTGCGTCAAGACTGGAAAAAATCTCAAATGCTATCAGATTTGTTCTGGAATCGCTGGGTTAAGGAATACCTTCCCTCACTTACCAAGAGAAGTAAGTGGACATCCGACAACAAACAAATAGAAGCAGGTGATGTAGTTACAATCGTCGATGACAATGCACCAAGGTACAATTGGAGACTAGGAAAAATTGAATCCGTATATCCCGGACCTGACGGAAGAATTCGGGTTGCGGACGTGAAAACATCGACAGGTCTCCTAAGAAGGCCAGTCAGTAAACTATGCAAGCTGGAATTCGAACAGTAGCAGCTGCAAGGGGCGGGAGGATGTCATCGACTAGACTATTGCCTATATACTTGTTTTATGTTGTTAACTAGATTAATGATTATTTTTGATAGAATTCAGTGATTTTGATTAATGTCAGTTTTTGGGAAATAAAATACGTTTTACAGAAAGGAGCTTAATTTGATTTTAAATAGACTCAACAGAACAGTATGCTTTGTGTATTTTTAATTTTTATTTGTACCTTATTCTGTAATCTTACCCGTCCTGTCCAATGGCTATCTGACTATAAATTGTAGCCTATAAAGAATTTGAACTACTTAAGGATATTGTGTGCTCATCAGCTTCAGAGATTAAACCTCGTAATTAGACATTTGCCTTTGTTAAATAAAAAATCTGATGTGTCCAACACATGACTTTCCCATGATACTATTACTCGAGAAGATAAGCCCACTTGACGATCCAATTTCGACCGCGTTAGCGCATGACGTCACCCGTTGACAACAATCCATCTCGTGGGCATGGAAAAGCATTACGCTAGAGCGGTTTTAATCAATATTTTATGTTTATTTATTATAATATTGATATATTATTTATTATAATATTGATATATTATTTTTATAATATTAATATATTATTAAATTAAATATTTTTTGGCTTGCCTAATCATCTTAAAATATCCCAAAACGTGTAAAAAAGTATTATGAGCAAAAAAGAAAATTTTTGTCTATCGGTATTCACCATAACTTTTAAAGTAATTGCGCTATAGATAGGTGTTATTCCATTAGGGGTCGAATTGGAATATTTTTGAATAAAATTGGTAAAGGGGAAGGGGGTGAAATTTCGGGGTAAAATGGTAAAAAATGCAATTTTTTGTAAAAAATCGAGTAATATGTCGTTTTATAGGTTTTTGGCGATGGACATTTTGATTTTATAATCCATTTAATATTTTAATAGATAATTAAAAAAAGAGTAAAAAGGGGAGGGGTAAAAATTTTAAATATTTAAAAAATCGAGTAGTCTCGTATTATTTTAATTTTAAAATTCATATAGTGATTTAATAAAAAAATACAGGTAGAGGTATAAAGGGGAGGGGGTAAAATATTTGAAAAAAAATTGAGTTATTCCAATTTTAGAGTTTTTAAAGTATAGACATTTTTATTTTAAATCAATTTAATATTTTTATAAAAATTACGGATGAATATAAAAAAGAGGGGTAAAAATTAAAAATGTTTGGATAAACAAGTAATAAATCGTCCTAAAAGTTAAACAGCAACAGAAATTTGGAAATATTGATTCAATTTGCAGCAGTATGTTTTTGGTTGTTATTGTTTGAACAACCTACCACTGCACAGTATACCATAGTAAATGTTTAAAACAATATTTTTAAATATAACATATAAAAAGCTTTACGCACGTTTACTTCTAATACCCAACAAACCAAAAGAACAAAAATTAAATAATCAGTATTACACGCAAAACCGCTTTGCGCCATATAGAACTGGCTGTTGCTGAGTCGGATAGTCTCCCAGTGACGTCAGGCGTGCGAGAGAGATGGGCTGATTGCATGCGCGTGGTTTATCTTCTCGAATAATAGTATCATGTGACTTTCCTATCTAGTTATTGTAGGCTTTCTCCGGTTATTTTGTACAACCTATTGCAGCACCTCTATAAATGTTAAGAGGATAAACTAAATATATACATTTTTCACCTACATCTACCTCGAAACATTTTTCTATAGATATTAATTGAAAACGAAAATACTGAAAAATTTAAATTTAGCACTTTTCCTACAATTTTTCCTTTACGGTCCATTTTAGAAAAATCATGTATAAACAAAAATTATAGAGATCGATATCGCAAACAACTTTTAGTTCAACAATTTACAAAAATTAGAATTTTGCACATTTTGTCAAATTTCTCGAATACGGACCATTTCAGGAAATTTTGACATGAAGCAGAAACTATAGATATTAATATTAGAAGTAACTTTTAATTGAACATTTTTTTTCTCTACACATAAATAATAAATATATTCCATAAAATATAAAAACGGCTTCCCATAAAGTACCCCCCAGATGTTCCAACGTTGTCCACAATCTAATCATTTCACGTCAGGCCGAAATAAAACAAGTTAATTTAATGTTTTTTTTCTTTATCCGTTTTTGAGTTTTCTTCAAATTTCGAAATTTACACATTCTCTCAAATATCTCGAATACGGTCCATTTTAGAAAAATTATGTATAAAATAAAAATTATAGAGAATTATTTTACAAACAACTTTTATTTAAACAATTTTTATAAAAAAATATTTTTTTACATTTTATCAAATTTATCGAATACGGACCATTTTAGAAAAATTTTGTATAGAACAAAAATTATAGATAATAATAAGAGAAATAACTCTTATTCGAAGAATTTTCTTCTCCAAACGTAAATAACAGATATACTCCATAAAATATAAAAATTACCAGTTATAAAGTACCCCCCCAGATGTTCCGACTCTACCCAAAATCTAACCAATTCATTGGACGCTGGAACAAAGCATAGGTTTAAAATTTGGTGTTTTTCTGTGTATCGGTTCATGAGTTATGGTGGATACAGACACACACACAGACACACACAGACACACACAGACACACACACAGACACACATATGTACGTCATCGCGAAAACAGTCAAAATGGATTCAGGGGACCTCAAAACGTAAAAATCCGTCGAAAACTCGATGTCGAAAAAATCATGATTCCTATACTATCCTTATATCTGTATACAGATAGGAAAGTAAAAAAAGAGGTCAAACATTCCAAAAATAAAAATTACAGCTTACATTTTGAGCCTATGACTGTATTTGTCTTCGAAATAGATTTATTTTAGAAATAGTTTAATTTTTCCAATTTCGTCCCCTTATGTGACTATTGAAATATGTTGTAGTTACATTATATATTACATAACATGTTTGAAAAGACATTTATTTTCCTTATCAATCATTTACACCAAATGTTGGTTACTCGTAAAAGTAATGTATGGTCTCATTGTTACAAATCGCCTTGAATTTCGTTTAAAGTCAATATTTAAAATAGAAAAAGACCTCATTGGTTTAAATCGCGAATACTGAAATAAAACGGTTTGATAAAATTTTCAACGTTGAAGAACTTTCTTTAAAGTTAGTGAATTTTTTTAAGGGAGAGGTGATTCTGAATTTTTCTATTTATAGGTAAGTTTTTGAAAATATTTTTGAAAGAAAAAATCGCTATAAAATAGGTTTTTCTTATCAAATATTTATGTCAAAATTACAAAACTGACAATTTTCTAAAACAGAGAAACATTTTTGTGAGGATAATTTATAATTAGCGGGTATTCACAATTTAAAATTATGGGGAAATAAAAAACACATTTTCAACATATTTTTGTTTATACAGGGTTTACCATTTTTATCTGTTAAATTATAGCTATTTATGTAACCAGTTACGAAATGATCTATTTTATGTAACGAATGAATCTTTGCGGAACGAGCAGAGTGAGGTTCCGCAAAACGAATAAGTTAGACAAAACGGCATTTCGTAACGTATTACATACAATGTTTTTCTAATTTTTAGTAAAATAATAATTTATAAATTTGGTAAAAAAATTACTAACATTTATGCAACCAATATTACTTTCGTACATTGTTAGTTGCATAACTTCATTTATTTCATCGATATTTTTGTGTAGAATTGACATTAGACTTTTGTCTCTTTACCGCAAAAAAATTAAAAGTTATCTACATATATTTAGATCATTTTTAACGACTCAATATTTCTAAATAGTAGGCCCGTGTCAAATTTTTATTAGTTCGTGCATTTGACAAGATCTTGAGAGATAAAATTAAAAAAAAAATAAAGTAGTTTTTGATTTGTGGGAAATTTTGAATTTTGATTAAAAATTAACACCCTGTATCTTGGTAACTAAGCCCTTTAAGGGTTTACGTTCCTATATCAAAATTCATCAATTAGGGTAGACCGTTGTTTGTCCAATATACTAATACCCTGTATATTTATTTTAATTTTTCGCAACTGGTGACAAAGAATTTTTCCTAACCAGTTACATAATGTTCAACTTAGTGTAACTAGTTACTGCGATTAGAAAAAAAAATTCAACAGGGCAACTAGCGATTTTTTTTATTTTTCAGTGACCTGCTAATACTGTATTTGTTTTAAAAATATTTTTGACTATGTTACATGGCGACCAAACAGTTATATTTTTGTAAAAATAGAAAATTGGACAACTAGGTAAAATTACCATTATTAAGTTAGATTAGCAATAACTTCAAATTGTTTAAATTTCATGTATTAAAGATTTCAAGCTAACGAATAGTCATAAAAAAAATGTTTCGGGAATCATGTTCTAAATGTAAGAATTAATTTTATTTCATTTTTCAATTAATTCCATATAAAACTGTCGATCAAACGAACCAAAAAGGCGAGATTATTGTGCATTCACGTTCTTGCAACAGTTTAGCAGTGATCTCTTCGGTCACGTCGTGAATGTTTGATGGCTAGGACCCTCTAACATGAGCCGTGTCACTATGGGACTTGGAAGTGGAATGAATGACAGTGAGCGAGTGAGTGAATGGGAAAGTAGTATAACCTTTAAATGGTGGTAAAATTATGGTGATAGCATGTTGGTCCAAAGGTTGTAAAAATTAATAAAAGAAATCGCTTATTATGCCTCTTTTGAATAACTATTTTTAAGCCATTGCATAGCTTTTATCGCGGGCTTTGAGCGCGACGACCGAATCAAGAAAAAAAAACGAAACCATAACGAAAAAAAAAAACCTAACACCCCCTACTCCGACCGGCACAGCGGTACGGCGTTAAACAGTATTAACCACTCATTTATTCAATAAACGAAAATCGAAAAATCGAAAAATCGAAAAATTGAAAAATCGAAAAATCGAAAAATCGAAAAATCGAAAAATCGAAAAATCGAAAAATCGAAAAATCGAAAAATCGAAAAATCGAAAAATCGAAAAATCGAAAAATCGAAAAATCGAAAAATCGAAAAATCGAAAAATCGAAAAATCGAAAAATCGAAAAATCGAAAAATCGAAAAATCGAAAAATCGAAAAATCGAAAAATCGAAAAATCGAAAAATCGAAAAATCGAAAAATCGAAAAATCGAAAAATCGAAAAATCGAAAAATCGAAAAATCGAAAAATCGAAAAATCGAAAAATCGAAAAATCGAAAAATCGAAAAATCGAAAAATCGAAAAATCGAAAAATCGAAAAATCGAAAAATCGAAAAATCGAAAAATCGAAAAATCAAAAAATCGAAAAATCGAAAAATCGAAAAATCGAAAAATCGAAAAATCGAAAAATCGAAAAATCGAAAAATCGAAAAGTCGAAAAATCGAAAAATCGAAAAATTGAAAAATCGAAAAATCGAAAAATCGAAAAATCGAAAAATCGAAAAATCGAAAAATCAAAAAATCGAAACAGTATTGTAAAATAATAAAAATATTTTAAACAATATAAACTTCTCATTTATTCAATAAAGGAAAAAAATTTGTGTTCTTATCGGTCACCACGCTCAAAAAGTGTAACTTGAATTAATATCAAAGAAAAAACTTGAATTAATATCAAAGAAAAAAAAAATTCTGCATAAATAAAATAAATAAATAATTATAATTATTGCATAAGTTGATAAAAAATGCTATGCAATAGCTTTACCGTGGCAGTCCCAGAGTGCCACACGTATTTTTTTCTTATAAAATTTCAGTATAACTCAGGATTTTTCGAATAAATGCAAACTTCAATTCCTCTATCAAAATCAGTTTCCAGAAGTTCTTTTATCAAAGTAACTTTATAGGGATGCCACTTGTCCTTTTCTTATTGTTTTAAGACCTATATTGAATGTTTGATGTTATCATGCAATGCTACTTGCTGTGAACGGGTATGTGGTATTCTCTTCAGAAGCTTGTAGAGCATCTAGTTTCTTGTTTTCTGCTATTTGTTTTCTACAATTTATGAATTTCTATTACTAGGCCCATTTGTTCAAAATTCTCGATTTTGTTTATAGTAGACTGCGAAATAGGTTCTTCTACTACCCGATTCTCTTTTATCTCTCCTAATATTATGTTCATATGCTGGAACAATAGTCTCATTATGGGGAGCCTGCCGTAACCCCTCAGGAGAAGCAGATGGGCGCCTTAGTAGTGACAAAAAAATCATTCGTTTATTGTTGTAAACACTGTAATGGAAATTTTTGGGTATTCAGAGTACCTAATATTTTTTGTATATTATATCAATTGTAAAATAATTTAGCGATTCTAAGACACTTTTGTGGCCTTAAAATAAAACAAATGATCAATTCTATAGTCTTTCTATATTTATGCTCCTAACTTTTTTTTTCAGATAACAAATATGAATTTCTTGGTAAAAATAATCTTTTACTGTATGATAGTAAGTCAAGCGATGTCTTATTACTTTTACAATGCAAAAACCAAACAAGTTTTGTCCACACCTTCATTGAAGGTTCCCGAAGGATTCAGAATTATGCAGCCACCAAAAACTCTGAAACTCAACAGAGGTAACTATTTTTTAAATAAATTACATACCTTAATATCTTATTTTCTTAAAACGATCATTTACAACATTTTACAATTATGTTCTTACATTTGTCAAATTTTTTTATCTTCCAAAGACAGCTTGGTATTAAATCAATTAATTTTATAATCGTAAGAAACGCAAAAAGTTCAAATTAGATTATATCGAAAACGGTGCGTTATAAGGATTTCAAACAAGATTACACTATTTTTGAAGGTATCTTACAGTTTACATATTAATAAAAAATGTTAAAAAGTAAAATATAAAAGAAAATATTATTAAAGATTGTTTTTCCCCTCCCCTTCCCCTATCTCAGTCCCCTTTATTTTCAATAGAAAAATCAAATTTGGTCTATTGGCGGAAATGTCATATTTTGAGTGTGTTGAAAAAATGTAGGGAAGGCGCCAAATTCAAAGACCTTAAAGATGCGTTTTAAGCATTATAGACCGTCAGATAGTGACACGTTTAGGTGTATTCCATTTTCGCATGCAAGCCTCAAAGAGGGTTGAAAAGTACATCGATTATAAGTAGAATGAAAGTAAAATTACGAGTGGCTCCTGAGGATAACACATGGAAAATTCGATTTTCCCCAACAAACATGAAAGATTATTTGTTGCCCATATTTCCACGTAAGCCGTTTTCACTATGTGATTAATTATTAGAACTAGGCTTCGGAAAATCAAAGGCTTTAATGTTGCAAGTGGCTAAAGGGTTAAAATAAGGGCCCAATCTTCTAAGGAAAAATCGAGATTTTACCAGTTTTTTCCACACAAGCCCATCGTCACTAGTCCGAAAAATATATTTTCTTGAATGACCTGAATGTATAAGTTCATTTTGGAGTCGAAACATTTTTCCGATAAGGAAAATCGAATTTTTCATGTGTTATCCCCAAGAGCCAATCTTAAATTTTCTTCTATTCTATTCAACATCGATGTACGAGAAATATGGACAAAGCGCCCTACGCTTTTTTCACAATAATACTAGTATTTTCCATTTATTATTGTTTTAAGCTTATTTGAATAAAAGCGTGGTAAAAAAAATTATTTTTAACTTTTTAGTTTGATATCCTCTAAAAGCGTGTTTTTTAGTTTTTTTAAACTATATTTTATTTTTCACTTTTTAGTTCGATGTATTATAAAAGCGTGTTTTTTAGTTTTTTTTAAACTATATTTATTTTTACTTTTTAGTTCGATTAATTATTAAAAAAAAAATTTGTAAGTTGAAATAGGTGAAAAAAAAAATTATTTTTTTTTGTGGATTAGAACCCACGATCGGTGATTCTGGCAATCGAAAACCCGCGCCTTAGACCGCTTGGCCAACAAAGGAACTTGACTCAGTGGGATGTACTGACAGTAATAAGCCACTTGGCTCCAAAGGAGAGTTACATACATACATACAGGTGAAGCTAATATAAGCGTGTTAAAAACGAACTTATATTTATTTTATTAGTACTTCATTAATCTTTTTATGTATAAAGCAAGTTGAAAGCGTAAAATTTAAAATAAATAAGTACCAATAAATAAAACACAAGGATAAAATATATAGAAATAAACTGAATGAAATCGTTTACATAATAAAATGAGTGTTTTTTTTTAATTCCGCAAAATAAAACATAATGATCTACATGTATTACAAAATGATTTATTTTTACTTAATAAAGAATGACACTACCCAGATAGCACAGACACGTTTTAAAAACATCTTAAATACGTTTGTTCACGACGTTCGTGACGTTTTGAAGATCTACGTTAATATCCAAAAGATATTACGTACTTTGTTACAAAACAAGGACGTCTTTAGGACATCTAATTTTGTACGTCTTTACGACATCCAGTTTTGTACGTCTTGAGAACAAACCGTATATGGACGTATTTAAGTCGCCTCTATTTGCTTGATGGAAATTCATTTAAAAAAAATAAATGAATACTTATCTATTATATTTTTTAATACTGTTTATTATACATTATTAAACTATTAAAACTGACACAGAATAAATATTATTATACAGTGTTGGATAAAAAAATTAAAAAATGACTTTAAGTATTTGTTGCTATGAGAAACTATTCCAGTTTGGTCAATTTAAAAATTTCTTCTATGGTATTAATTTTAGCCAAAGAGTCTGTAAGTAATGTCTCCATAGCATATAATTTTGTTTTTGTTTTAAGGTGTTTTTTCTAAAAAATACGACATTATTAAAGTGAGGTTATGTAAAGAAAAGGCAAATAAATTAAAACTTACCGTTTTTAAAAATAAAGTTTACTAGTTCCGCTATACCACAGTTCCAATAATGGCAAATAAATAAAATAAAAAGACAATATATAAAAACACACAACCACGAAAAAGTAATGACAATGTCCACAGACTGACGCTTAAAATATTATACAATGGCTTTCCCGAGAAGAAGGCAGCTAGAGGAAGAACACGACTCGATACGCGTGCGCGAGACTCCAATCAGCCAATAACAATGACAAATGACGATCTACAGGCGCTGCAGGCCGCGCCAAGAACACTGTCGTAGCGCTATATTCAAATTTAGTGAAAAGAGTTCAACGTCCAAATTACCGACATATTTAAAACGTCATAAAAACATCCCAACAAAGACGTTTTAAGCATGTCCTGAGCAGGGCGTCTTAAAACCGTCCGTTTTACGTACCAGGACGTTTGGACGAAAGTAAGACCTGAACTGGATATCTTTAAGATGTAGTGTGCTATCTGGATATTATTAAATTAAGCTAGTAAGAAATATTATATATAAATGAAGATAAATTTATTACTGACTCTTAAATAATACTAATTTGGTACAATAACAAGAAGTTTTAGCTAATGACTCTTTTTTTAAATTTTTTAAGTTTTTGTTTAAGAACTTTGATTTGTCTTGTTTTTTTCTTTATTCTTTTCTACCTGTTGTAGAAGTTGTCTTTTAAGCCGTTTTATGCTGGGGATTTCTAGGATAGATTCCTTATTTGAAGTTCTATTTGAAGGGCCCGGCTCAGCTTCCAAATGCAATGCTCTTGTTTTTAAGTACTACAAACAATCAATTATTACGGTAATGTTTTGAATTATACACAAAAGGGTTGCTAAATTCTTAAAAGTTTATAACATAGTAATGAAAAGTAATTAAAAAAATATATATGTTTAATTATGTTTATTAGTATACAGGGTGTTAAAAAAAAGTGTCACAAAATAAAACGGGGGGTAGTATGGGCCAAAATATGCAGAAAAGTCTTAATAATCATATGTCCGCAAATGAATGGTTTCAGAGATACGGAGTGTTTTGTGTTTTGTATCATTTTTTGATTATCTTTTTTCATTCTCAAAAACTTGCTTTTCTTATCGAAGTCTACCGATGTTTTTTCATAGATACTATTTGCAGTTATTATTTTGTTGTGGGTGAATAATTTTATAAATTTTCGTTATGCCTGTTTACACTAATATTGAATTAGCTGACATGCATTTTATGTACGGTCGTGCAAATGGCAATGCGAGGGAAGCGCTACGTCAGTATTTGAACATCTCATTTAACTCTATGTTGTTATTGATTGTTTATAAATATCATTGTTTTTTTATAATAATAAAAAAATGTTATAAACACAAAATGGTCCGTATCTCCGAAACCGTCAATTTGCGGTCATATATTTATTAAGACTTTTCTGCTTATTTTGGGTCATACTATTCACCATTTCATTTTGTGACACTTTTTTTTTAACACCTTGTATACACCTTCTTCGGCTGCATGTATTTAGAGAATAGTTGGAACTGCTCCATTTACTTAACTTCTTTTAAAGTTCGTCCCATAAAAAAATGTCTTTCAAAATGTTTTGAACACTATCTATCATTTGGCGTAGGTATCCAATTTTCAATTTTCGTTACCTGAATCCAAAGATTTTTTTGCTGGATCCACAGGAAATCTATATATAAAAAAAAAGTGTCACAAAATGAAATGGTGAATAGTATGACCCAAAATAAGCAGAAAAGTCTTAATAAATATATGACCGCAAATTGACGGTTTCGGAGATACGGACCATTTTGTGTTTATAACATTTTTTTATTATTATAAAAAAACAATGATATTTATAAACAATCAATAACAACATAGAGTTAAATGAGATGTTCAAATACTGACGTAGCGCTTCCCTCGCATTGCCATTTGCACGACCGTACATAAAATGCATGTCAGCTAATTCAATATTAGTGTAAACAGGCATAACGAAAATTTATAAAATTATTCACCCACAACAAAATAATAACTGCAAATAGTATCTATGAAAAAACATCGGTAGACTTCGATAAGAAAAGCAAGTTTTTGAGAATGAAAAAAGATAATCAAAAAATGATACAAAACACAAAACACTCCGTATCTCTGAAACCATTCATTTGCGGACATATGATTATTAAGACTTTTCTGCATATTTTGGCCCATACTACCCCCCGTTTTATTTTGTGACACTTTTTTTTAACACCCTGTATACTAATAAACATAATTAAACATATATATTTTTTTAATTACTTTTCATTACTATGTTATAAACTTTTAAGAATTTAGCAACCCTTTTGTGTATAATTCAAAACATTACCGTAATAATTGATTGTTTGTAGTACTTAAAAACAAGAGCATTGCATTTGGAAGCTGAGCCGGGCCCTTCAAATAGAACTTCAAATAAGGAATCTATCCTAGAAATCCCCAGCATAAAACGGCTTAAAAGACAACTTCTACAACAGGTAGAAAAGAATAAAGAAAAAAACAAGACAAATCAAAGTTCTTAAACAAAAACTTAAAAAATTTAAAAAAAGAGTCATTAGCTAAAACTTCTTGTTATTGTACCAAATTAGTATTATTTAAGAGTCAGTAATAAATTTATCTTCATTTATATATAATATTTCTTACTAGCTTAATTTAATAATATCCAGATAGCACACTACATCTTAAAGATATCCAGTTCAGGTCTTACTTTCGTCCAAACGTCCTGGTACGTAAAACGGACGGTTTTAAGACGCCCTGCTCAGGACATGCTTAAAACGTCTTTGTTGGGATGTTTTTATGACGTTTTAAATATGTCGGTAATTTGGACGTTGAACTCTTTTCACTAAATTTGAATATAGCGCTACGACAGTGTTCTTGGCGCGGCCTGCAGCGCCTGTAGATCGTCATTTGTCATTGTTATTGGCTGATTGGAGTCTCGCGCACGCGTATCGAGTCGTGTTCTTCCTCTAGCTGCCTTCTTCTCGGGAAAGCCATTGTATAATATTTTAAGCGTCAGTCTGTGGACATTGTCATTACTTTTTCGTGGTTGTGTGTTTTTATATATTGTCTTTTTATTTTATTTATTTGCCATTATTGGAACTGTGGTATAGCGGAACTAGTAAACTTTATTTTTAAAAACGGTAAGTTTTAATTTATTTGCCTTTTCTTTACATAACCTCACTTTAATAATGTCGTATTTTTTAGAAAAAACACCTTAAAACAAAAACAAAATTATATGCTATGGAGACATTACTTACAGACTCTTTGGCTAAAATTAATACCATAGAAGAAATTTTTAAATTGACCAAACTGGAATAGTTTCTCATAGCAACAAATACTTAAAGTCATTTTTTAATTTTTTTATCCAACACTGTATAATAATATTTATTCTGTGTCAGTTTTAATAGTTTAATAATGTATAATAAACAGTATTAAAAAATATAATAGATAAGTATTCATTTATTTTTTTTAAATGAATTTCCATCAAGCAAATAGAGGCGACTTAAATACGTCCATATACGGTTTGTTCTCAAGACGTACAAAACTGGATGTCGTAAAGACGTACAAAATTAGATGTCCTAAAGACGTCCTTGTTTTGTAACAAAGTACGTAATATCTTTTGGATATTAACGTAGATCTTCAAAACGTCACGAACGTCGTGAACAAACGTATTTAAGATGTTTTTAAAACGTGTCTGTGCTATCTGGGTAGTGTCATTCTTTATTAAGTAAAAATAAATCATTTTGTAATACATGTAGATCATTATGTTTTATTTTGCGGAATTAAAAAAAAACACTCATTTTATTATGTAAACGATTTCATTCAGTTTATTTCTATATATTTTATCCTTGTGTTTTATTTATTGGTACTTATTTATTTTAAATTTTACGCTTTCAACTTGCTTTATACATAAAAAGATTAATGAAGTACTAATAAAATAAATATAAGTTCGTTTTTAACACGCTTATATTAGCTTCACCTGTATGTATGTATGTAACTCTCCTTTGGAGCCAAGTGGCTTATTACTGTCAGTACATCCCACTGAGTCAAGTTCCTTTGTTGGCCAAGCGGTCTAAGGCGCGGGTTTTCGATTGCCAGAATCACCGATCGTGGGTTCTAATCCACAAAAAAAAATAATTTTTTTTTTCACCTATTTCAACTTACAAATTTTTTTTTTAATAATTAATCGAACTAAAAAGTAAAAATAAATATAGTTTAAAAAAAACTAAAAAACACGCTTTTATAATACATCGAACTAAAAAGTGAAAAATAAAATATAGTTTAAAAAAACTAAAAAACACGCTTTTAGAGGATATCAAACTAAAAAGTTAAAAATAATTTTTTTTACCACGCTTTTATTCAAATAAGCTTAAAACAATAATAAATGGAAAATACTAGTATTATTGTGAAAAAAGCGTAGGGCGCTTTGTCCATATTTCTCGTACATCGATGTTGAATAGAATAGAAGAAAATTTAAGATTGGCTCTTGGGGATAACACATGAAAAATTCGATTTTCCTTATCGGAAAAATGTTTCGACTCCAAAATGAACTTATACATTCAGGTCATTCAAGAAAATATATTTTTCGGACTAGTGACGATGGGCTTGTGTGGAAAAAACTGGTAAAATCTCGATTTTTCCTTAGAAGATTGGGCCCTTATTTTAACCCTTTAGCCACTTGCAACATTAAAGCCTTTGATTTTCCGAAGCCTAGTTCTAATAATTAATCACATAGTGAAAACGGCTTACGTGGAAATATGGGCAACAAATAATCTTTCATGTTTGTTGGGGAAAATCGAATTTTCCATGTGTTATCCTCAGGAGCCACTCGTAATTTTACTTTCATTCTACTTATAATCGATGTTCTTTTCAACCCTCTTTAAGGCTTGCATGCGAAAATGGAATACACCTAAACGTGTCACTATCTGACGGTCTATAATGCTTAAAACGCATCTTTAAGGTCTTTGAATTTGGCGCCTTCCCTACATTTTTTCAACACACTCAAAATATGACATTTAGAGAATATTTAGAGAATAGTTGGAACTGCTCCATTTACTTAACTTCTTTTAAAGTTCGTCCCATAAAAAAATGTCTTTCAAAATGTTTTGAACACTATCTATCATTTGGCGTAGGTATCCAATTTTCAATTTTCGTTACCTGAATCCAAAGATTTTTTTGCTGGATCCACAGGAAATCTATATATATATATATATATATATATATATATACTCGACCAGCGTATCATGTGACATCCAGCAAAAATTTTGACTTTGTGACATCCACCCTTTGCAAAGACTTTAGGAAAAAAATAAAAATATGACTTCTTTTAATTAAAAAAATATTATGGCTGAGCGAAAAATATCACAACCATACACATTTTAAAAAAATAAAACGTCCTATCGTTGTGAGATCCAAAGTATACACGGTATATATTTTTATTAACAACACTTTGTGACATCCAGAAAAACCTTGCATCTTGTGACATCCAGTTGTTACGTCACAGTATACCATTTTTACAGAAAAACTGCCATTCTTATAACATCCAGCAAGTATATAGATACATTTTTAAATTAAGTATCTTATTACATCCTAAACATTTAACACGTTCAGCGCCAAAGCCGACCCTCAAATTCTACGATTTCTTATTGTTTTTATTCCAATGTGATTTCTATTGTTGTTTTGTATGTGATAAAATAATTCATTCCATTTTCAAATTATTTTCTTTTTAGTTTTCGATTGTGTATATTTTTAGATACACTGGCCCAAAAAATAGTTTTCGATGAAGTAACTTCTTGATATTTTTTTGATATGTGGAAATCCCTTATAGAGATTCGGTACAGGTTCTCCCTTTCCCAATAGTTTTACCCTTTACCCACTAAAATCACCACCTGAGCAAGTTATCGCCGGCCTCCTGCTAATATCTTTTACATGTTCGTTGGAACTACTTTAAGTATCTATCGACCTTATATGGTTGATTCTCCAGTTTCAAGTGCATTAACACGACCAGTTTGCAAACCTAACCTAACATTACCTGAGAAGTGCCCAAAACATAAATCCAGCGGTCTTTATTATTTTTGCGCATAGACTACACTCACCGATTTAAAATTCGATCCATTCAAAATAATGATTTATTTAAAAATGCTCTAACTTTCAAATGCGGAGGCTGATTTATTTGAAGTTTTCAGCAAATTTTAGATAAAGTACTGTAGTTTTAACATTATTATTCGGACATGTAAAAGTAATTTAGTACTCGCCGGATATACAGGGGGGAAAAGAAAACAATTTTTTCCTCTACTTTTGACACACCGTGTAGGTTAATTCTGCTAGCAGATCTGCACACAATTAACTTTATCAAGAAGACTGATTTGTTTACAACATTTTGTTTTTTTATTTACCCCGATATCTTAATTTGTTTGTGAAATGTGACGGTTTAAAGAAAATGCAACAATCTTAATTTTTTTATTCAGTTTTAGCAGAGTAATACATAATTTTATAAATAACTCAAACAACAAATACACTAATAATTATTACAAATTAATAACGAGTATTTTCCCCACAAACGCGAATAACTGCCTCAATGCGTCATGGCATACCCTCTATTAGATATCGAATCTTCATCTGGTCAATCTGATCCCATTCTTGGACCAAAGCATCTTTTAAAAAATTTAAAATACTTGGAGAAGGAACTCGGTTATGAACTCGTCTGTCCATCATGTCCCAGACGTGCTCAATTGGATTGAGGTCTGGGCTACGTGATGGCCAGTTCATCCTCTGAATTTCTGTTTCGTCTAAATATTGAGATACAATCCTCGCAATATGTGGTCGAGCGTTGTGATGCATAAACATGAATTCGTTTCCTATAAATGGTGCAAATGGAATTACATATGGATCTAGCACATCACGAATATATTGGAAAGCTGTCATTGTTCCGCCGCCAACAATGACTAAATCAGTACGAGCTTCCATGCTTATGCCGCCCCACAAACCATTACCGATCCTCCTTCATAACTGAGTCTTGTGGAAAAATTTGCTTGGTCAAACATTTGGCCTCTTCTTCGGTATATTCTTTCACGGCCATCAGGAGAACGTAAACAAAACCTTGACTCGTCAGAAAATTAAATCTTACTCCATTCATCGATATTCCAATGTTGATGCTCCCTGGCAAATCGAAGACGTGTTGTTCTGTAATTCCTAAGTAACTCCGGACCAGTTGCAGGTCTTCTGGAGCTACTTGACGTACTTCTTCTAAACGATTTCGAACCATGACAGCAGTAGTATTTATTTTTCGCAAAACATTTAATGTTACAAAACGATCATCTCGAACATTTGTAGAACGTCGTCTGCCAGATCCTCTTCGTCTCGAAAAACTACCAGTTTCATTAAAACCTTGTACAGCTATCTGGACGCTACACCTTGTAACACCCAATATTCTAGAAGTATAATACTGAGTCCTACCGTCTTGTACCAGAGCAACTGCTCATGTTGCATCAGTAAGCGTTAAAACCATGATATTATGCTGATAATGAATAATAATGAAACTGCAATTAACAAGTAACGAATATTTGACAGTTGTCATATTGTGAGTTGGCCACAGCACTCTACTTATTTTGTAGTTTATTCTCCACCGTCATTTAAATTATGATCGTTTCTAAAATGTAGCATTTTCTTTAAACCGTCACATTTCACAAAAAATTAAGATATCGGGGTAAATAAAAAAACAAAGTGTTGGTAACAAATCAGTCTTCTTCATAAAGTTAATTGTATGCAGATCTACTAGCAGAATTAACCTACAGGGTTTGTCAAAAGTAGAGGAAAAAATTGTTCTCTTCCCCCCGTATATCCGGCGAGTACTAAATTACTTTTAGATGTCCGAATAATAATCTAAAAACTAAGTATTTTATCTAAAAGTTGCTAAAAACTTCAAATAAATAAGCCTCCGCATTTGAAAGTTAGATCATTTTTATATAAATCATTATTTTGAATGGATCAAATTTTAGGTCTGTGAATGTATTTTACTACAAACATTTTTACCTTCAAATTGTTACTTTTGAGTTAAACAAAAAATTACATTTCTAAATTAGTTAAGTTCGTTTCCATATTTAAAGAGACCAGAAAAAACTAAAATTAGTCATGTTTTTGTACAATGATTTTACAGCTAAAATATAACGTTTAAATTGTTATTTTTGAGCAATTTGGAGATAAAAAATGAAACTAAAGGGGTTTTAAGTAACTTCAATACGTTATAATGAGGATAATTTAATTCCATCTGAATTTTTAAAAGTCATATATTATGTTGGTACTTTTATATATCTGTGCCTATCAGTACCTACCAAAAGTAATGCTTTAAATCAATTTTGCCTAGATTAATTAAAAAGTAATGATTATATTTGGTCATAAATATGGACTTGTAAGTACATTTTATTGTAGTGTACACGCATAACATGTAACTTTTAAAAATGTGCTTAGTTTAAAAATAATATAAAAATAGTTAATTTTAGTAATAAAATCATCTAGTAAAAATTAATAGCATATAATTATTTTTTGTGTGCTTTTTCCAAATATGGATACAAATTTAACGACTTGTAGTGTATTCTTATAAGGATAGACAAATTTTTAAATTTTTTGAAAAGATGGAACTGCATTTTGTTTCTTATTAATACCTTAATAGATTATGGTAAGTTGTAGAGAATACATGTGCCAAATTTTAATAACATGTAAGGGTGGTTGGTAAGTTATGAAACAAAAAATAAATTGGCAAAGTTAATAAAACTACCTGTATCTCGGTTATAAATGACGAAAGAACCATTAAGTAAAGTTATTTTGAATAATATCAGTAGCATAAAAAACTAAGTATTAAAAAAAGAGTGAAGTAAAACTTCTTATATTAATTCACTCTAAAATAAAAAAAGACAAATAAAATCCGCGTACATCAATATTTATCGCTACTCGAACATACTATTAACGTTATAACTCTAAACAGCAAGGCACCGACGATGCACGAACGACGATCGTTTGCAGTCGAAATTGGAGTTCAAGTGGAGGACTAGGCTGTTAAGGTGTTAGGAAATCGAAATTTGTCGTTTTTATGAATTAGCTCATCATATTTTTTATGTTAGGACGAATCGTAAGAAGTGTTAATTATTTATTTTAATCTGTTATTAATTTACTTAAACTTATTCAAATTTATTTAAATTTATTTAAATTTATTTAAATTTATTCAAATTTATTTAAATTTATTTAAATTTATTTAAATTTATTCAAATTTATTCAAATTTATTTAAATTTATTTAAATTTATTTAAATTTATTTAAATTTATTTAAATTTATTTAAATTTATTTAAATTTATTTAAATTTATTTAAATTTATTTAAATTTATTTAAATTTATTTAAATTTATTTAAATTTATTTAAATTTATTTAAATTTATTTAAATTTATTTAAATTTATTTAAATTTATTTAAATTTATTTAAATTTATTTAAATTTATTTAAATTTATTTAAATTTATTTAAATTTATTTAAATTTATTTAAATTTATTTAAATTTATTTAAATTTATTTAAATTTATTTAAATTTATTTAAATTTATTTAAATTTATTTAAATTTATTTAAATTTATTTAAATTTATTTAAATTTATTTAAATTTATTTAAATTTATTTAAATTTATTTAAATTTATTTAAATTTATTTAAATTTATTTAAATTTATTTAAATTTATTTAAATTTATTTAAATTTATTTAAATTTATTTAAATTTATTTAAATTTATTTAAATTTATTTAAATTTATGTAAATTTATTTAAATTTATTTAAATTTATTTAAATTTATTTAAATTTATTTAAATTTATTTAAATTTATTTAAATTTATTTAAATTTATTTAAATTTATTTAAATTTATTTAAATTTATTTAAATTTATTTAAATTTATTTAAATTTATTTAAATTTATTTAAATTTATTTAAATTTATTTAAATTTATTTAAATTTATTTAAATTTATTTAAATTTATGTAAATTTATTTAAATTTATTTAAATTTATTTAAATTTATTTAAATTTATTTAAATTTATTTAAATTTATTTAAATTTATTTAAATTTATTTAAATTTATTTAAATTTATTTAAATTTATTTAAATTTATTTAAATTTATTTAAATTTATTTAAATTTATTTAAATTTATTTAAATTTATTTAAATTTATTTAAATTTATTTAAATTTATTTAAATTTATTTAAATTTATTTAAATTTATTTAAATTTATTTAAATTTATTTAAATTTATTTAAATTTATTTAAATTTATTTAAATTTATTTAATTTTATTTAAATTTATTTAAATTTATTTAAATTTATTTAAATTTATTTAAATTTATTTAAATTTATTTAAATTTATTTAAATTTATTTAAATTTATTTAAATTTATTTAAATTTATTTAAATTTATTTAAATTTATTTAAATTTATTTAAATTTATTTAAATTTATTTAAATTTATTTAAATTTATTTAAATTTATTTAAATTTATTTAAATTTATTTAAATTTATTTAAATTTATTTAAATTTATTTAAATTTATTTAAATTTATTTAAATTTATTTTAATTTATTTAAATTTATTTAAATTTTTTTAAATTTATTTTAATTTATTTTAATTTATTTTAATTTATTTTAATTTATTTTAATTTATTTTAATTTATTTTAATTTATTTTAATTATTTTAATTTATTTTAATTTATTTTAATTTATTTTAATTTATTTTAATTTATTTTAATTTATTTTAATTTATTTTTTAATTTATTTTAATTTATTTTAATTTATTTTAATTTATTTTAATTTATTTTAATTTATTTTAATTTATTTTAATTTATTTTAATTTATTTTAATTTATTTTAATTTATTTTAATTTATTTTAATTTATTTTAATTTATTTTAATTTATTTAATTTATTTTAATTTATTTTAATTTATTTTAATTTATTTTAATTTATTTTAATTTATTTTAATTTATTTTAATTTATTTTAATTTATTTTAATTTATTTTAATTTATTTTAATTTATTTTAATTTATTTTAATTTATTTTAATTTATTTTAATTTATTTTAATTTATTTTAATTTATTTTAATTTATTTTAATTTATTTTAATTTATTTTAATTTATTTTAATTTATTTTAATTTATTTTAATTTATTTTAATTTATTTTAATTTATTTTAATTTATTTTAATTTATTTTAATTTATTTTAATTTATTTTAATTTATTTTAATTTATTTTAATTTATTTTAATTTATTTTAATTTATTTTAATTTATTTTAATTTATTTTAATTTATTTTAATTTATTTTAATTTATTTTAATTTATTTTAGTTTATTTCATTTTAATTTACTTTAATTTTAAATTATTTTAATTTATTATAATTTATTTTAATTTATTATAATTTATTTTATTTTATTTAAATTTTTTTAATTAATTTATTTTAATTTATTATAATTTATTTTATTTTTTTTAATTATTTAATTTTAATTTAATTTATTTTAATATAAATTACAGTCATCGTCCACTCACCCATTGTTGATACACCTTGTAATAATATAGCTGCATATATATTTATTAGTCACAGAGAGTAAATGCATTTAAAAAACTTATTGGCTCTATGCGAAACCCAACAAAAAATTTTGGCAGTTAATGTGTTAACATAAAATAGATCTTAAAATGAGAATCCAAATATATCTAAAATAAATTTTTTGGATGTCACATAACCTAGTGTGTAAAGTTCTAATATACTCTACGGTGGATGTCATATGGTCGGGTGAGTAAGTTTTAATATACTGAATGTTGGATGTCAGAGAGTCGAGTGATTAAATTCTAATATACTTAATGGTGGATGCCAGACAGTCGAGGGACTGAAATATTTAATATACAAAATATACAAAACCAACTGACGCGAGCGCCACCTTCGCATCTATACACTGGAACTAAATATATACATAAAATTGAAAATTAAGCATTATGACATCCAGCTGAAATTTTTTTGGCTCCCTTTTAAACCTCCTTTATGATGTTTGAACCCCAAAAACGTTGTGACATCCGAATTTGGATGTCACATCGCAGACGGATGTTAGAAAGATAGCAACATTTTTGCGACATGATGTCACAAAGTCGGCAGGACGAATCTATATATATATATATATATATATATATATATATATATATATATATATATATATATATATATATATATCTACAAAGTATTACTGAGCCTCCCCCCATGTTAAATTTCAGGTTCACTAAGACTCCGCTGTTACTGGGCTTCCGATATACGGATCCCCAGTGACAACCCATTGAAAATTGTTCCAGATGATGTAGACACCCTAAAACACCCATTAACACAAAAATCTCGAGGACGCCCATTTGAGCCGTTTTTTGATCCTGTATAAAATATTAGTTCAGGCGTTCGTCGCTTGGTGCGCTGCTAATATACATTTCGCTGTGTATAAGATGTTTAATGTTACGTGTCAACTGGGCGCCTTAAGCTATTCGCTGCGCGCTTTTGGTTTGGCAACGTTGCAGTTGATTATATATACGTACTAGGAGGCTTGGTAGTTTTGTCTCTCGACTCGGGTCAGTCTAAAAATTAAAATGAACTATTTTCGATCTTGAACGCGACAAGTACTACAGAGCGCCGTAGAAAATAAAATCCCACAATAAACATTTTTGTTTTAGAAAATGTTTAATAATTTTTTGGTTGATATTATTTAAATAATAAGGTTAGCACCTTGATTAGTACGTATATTTAGGCATTATTATAAAAGTAAATAAAAAGAAAATTCCAACTCAAATGTGATATATGACCAAGACGTAAAATAAAATAAGTAAACTTTTTATTTTAATTTAGTTTATTTTCTCATAATTCAATATATATTGTAATCATCTTGTAATGACGTCATTTTATAAATAGAAGACCCTATATTTTTACCAATTTTACAAGAACAAGTTACGTATTGTATCAGGGATCCTTACTGGGCATTGCCCACTAAAAGGACACCTTAAGTAAACTAAGAGTAGTAGAATATAGTGTGCAGATTCTGTGAAGAGGAAGACAAAACCTCCATTTACATTCTGACAATGTGTAGCACTCCAAAATCCAAGGACACTATACCTAAGAGCATATTAAATAGAAGAGTGATATTTACCTAACTTGAAGCCACTCAAGGAAGATATGATTGGAAGGATCGTTGTAGGCATTGCGACATTTCCTTGCTGCATTAGCGACAAAAGGGGTAAAATAAATATTTTAGGTCGTAGTGTTTTAGCACCCCATTCCCAACATAACATACAAATTTTTAAGCTTCCTTTTATTATGCTGATTTCAATTGTATCACCACTTGCTTCAAATTAATACAAAGAATTGTTTAAATTAGGTCGATTTTTATTCTAAGGCTGGCACATTTTTATCACATCCTAAACTGACACACAACATTCCCCTCTCCTCCTTCCCACTACTAACCAATACAATTTAAATAGAAAACGTACTAAGTATTACACATCAACGCAAATGTAATTTAATGAATAATTTTTAGAAATGTGACTGTTTATAGTGTTACTTTTGATTTTAGCGCCCTTTAGCACGATAAAAAAGTGGTACATATTGTTAAGTGTGACAGCTCATTTGAAAGCTTATTATAATAGTAATTTAATGTGCAGCATAATTTTGTTAATTTGGTTTATTGGGATTTTCATTACATTTATTTATTCTTAACCTTAATGGCAACAATCTATTTAAGTTCATGTTCCTTCGAATTGTTTTGTTACGTTGTCCTATAAATCATTAAAATTGACTTTCCACTGAAGTGTCGTATTGTGGATTATTCATTTTCATACATCCAAAATTAAAATATACCATTTCGAACTTTTCGTGTGGAATATAGAGATTTAAATAAATATAAGTATGCTTACATCCTTGAGACTCATTGCGATATGAGCTGTGCAGCGCACTACCTATTCAATGGCCTGACTCACGGTATGTACGACTTCCACCTCACTCCAACTTAAGTTCGTCCTTAATGGATTTCGCTTGTATGGTCCGCGTTTAGATTTTTGAAGATGTATACGGTACGACTAGGCCTCCAGCTGTGTTAATTTTCAGGTTCACATAGCCTCTGCTCTCGATTATACAATGCGGATCTAAAGTCCCTCCACCTCCTATTTATTTTTTGATCCGTCATGAGATATGAATTCATAAAAATCTTTGATTTTAAACAAGAATAATACAGTGCCAAAGGTTAAATATTTGTGGTACACCAGTTGATAGCATTGTACATTTAAAACAAAGAATTCATTATGAGTAAAAAGAAAAAATATTTTAGTTATATTGATATTATTGGAAAGGGTTTCAAATAATATATCACTTGCCATAACGGCTCCCGTCTGCCATTTTTAATGATTACGTCACCTAATATAATTAAAAAGGTAGTGTACATTCCTTGGTTTAGTTTCCCAAAATTTCAAATAAAAAAAAATATATATTCAGGTTTAAAGATACTAAATGGGGCAGTATACAAGTTTGTAATAGGTACACAAAAATAAATAAATATTTTTTAATCAAACTGTGGTTCTTTGTATATTAAGGTACTATAAGATACGTTCCTAATATACACTTTATCTAGCGCTATATCTGTAGAGTGCGACTGGGCCTCCAGCCTTGCTAGTTTTCAGGTTTATTGAGACTCCGCTATCAATTATATACGAATTCTACAGCAGTCTCAGTTAACCTAAAAATAATTCATTTTTAAATATAGGAAATGGGAGAATATAAAAGTGTGTAATCGGTACGCAAAAAAGTGTTGAATATTTGCTACATAGGAGTTTGAATTTTTAGTTTTCTTTTTATGGCTTTTTTTTAGTGCAAATATGATAGACATGTTTATTTACGTGTTTGTTTTTATTTTTTCATGAATTTTTTATAAATAAATATTTTTTAATGGAACTGTGGTTCTTTATATATTAAGGTACTATATACGTCCTAATATATATACCTAAACTATATATCTCGCTATATCTATAAAGAGCGACTGGGCCTCCAGCCGTGTTAATTTTTAGGTTCACTGAGACTCCGCTGTTAATAATATATGGACTCTACAGCAGAGTCTTAGTGAGCCTAAAAATGAACAAGGTGGGCCCAGTCGTACCGTATGGATATATAATGAGAATGTTTACTCATCAGTAAGCTTTAAGGATTTTTTTTGAATTCGTTTAAAAATTTATATTATGTAGTAAGAAACTATTAACAGATTTCAATAATTTTTTAACCAGTTTTAAATATACAGTGAGTCCACTTAAGTACGCAGTATATTAAAAACTTTTTAATTATTAAATTAACGAGAAAAAGTTATTCTTCATAAAAAGTTCTGCATTGTTTAAAACCTAAAACCATCAGATATTTTATTTTATAAATTATTTTTGTACCTTCTGGTAATCTATGTAGACGTAAATGTTTCAATCTATATTTTTGTTCTTGTTCATCAAATTTATCATATAGATTTTTATTTTCTTTAAAGCGTACTGATATATTATTCATTGATGTGATTTTATAATTTACTTCTTTTAAATGTTCTTCAATTGTTGTTAAAACAATATCGGTCATTGTTTAGCTAGATCTTTTAAAACTTTATATGTAATAATAATATCGGCGAAAAATTTCTGAGAGGTATCTGTAACAACATTATTTATTTTTTTGTCATTTTGTAAACACCATTATTAAATTTATGAAAATAAAAATTTTAATTTTAAACTAGTATTGAGCAAAAAAGTCATTATAATATATACACACAAAACTTGAGAAGATTTAAAAAGAATAGAACTATTGGAATTGGTTTGCCGGCAGAAACGACGAATTCGCATACTACTCGCTAAGAAGGTTCATCTTCAACGGGTTATTATTATTTTAACTTAAAACATATGGTCTGCGTAATTAAGTTTTTCTTCCTTTTGCTAAATACATTATTAAAGCGTGGCAACAGTGCTTGGAGCCTCAGTAAATACGTTCTCTCTAGTTAGAGGAGGCGCATTAACATAAACAGCTTCAAAACATATGTCAATAGTATATAGTGGACGTTCAGTTGACCTATCCAACTAATGGTGGTTGAATTAGTCTTTACAAATAACGCTGTATATATTGGCGTATATACGGTGGAGTTTTGGTAGGCCATTTATGGAACGGAGTCCCAGTAATGCCACGTAGCTAGATATATATATATATATATATATAAAATTGTTTGTCCTGACTGACTGACCAGCGTACAGCCAAAACTACTGAGCCTAGAAAGCTGAAATTTGGAACTTAGGTTTATTTTATAACGTAAGCATCCGCTAAGAAAGGATTTTTTAAAAATTTAACTTCAAAGGGGGGAAATGGGAGGAAATGGGGGAAGGGAGTTTTTAATGAAACTCTTTGTTCTTTAAAGTTAGAATCATGAAAATTTAAATTACAACTACTTAGCATAAATAAATAATGACGTGTTTCAGGGTTTTTAGATTTTTCACATTTTAAGGGGGGGAAACGGGGGGTGAAAGTTTGTAAGGGACTATCGATTTTTTTTGTTCTCTAAGAAGTTAGAAACATGAAAATTGGAATTGCAGCTACTGAATATAAATTAATAATAATGTGTTTTAGGGTTTTTATATTTTTGCATCTTGAGGGGGGAAAACGGGGGTAAAAGTTTGTATGGGAGTATGACTTTTTTTGTTCTCTTTAAAGTTAGAAACATGAAAATTGGAATTATAGGTTCTCATCATAAATAAATAATGAAGTGTTTCATATTTTTTGGATTTTAACATTTTTAAGGGAGAAAACGGGGGTAAAAATTTATAAAAATTAATACAAATTAATAAAAATTAATAAAAATCAATAAAAATCAATAAAAATGAATAAAAATGAATAAAAATGAATAAAAATGAATAAAAATGAATAAAAATTAATAAAAATGAATAAAAATGAATAAAAATGAATAAAAATGAATAAAAATGAATAAAAATGAATAAAAATGAATAAAAATGAATAAAAATGAATAAAAATGAATAAAAATGAATAAAAATGAATAAAAATAAATAAAAATGAATAAAAATTAATAAAAATTAATAAAAATGAATAAAAATGAATAAAAATGAATAAAAATGAATAAAAATGAATAAAAATGAATAAAAATGAATAAAAATGAATAAAAAATGAATAAAAATGAATAAAAATGAATAAAAATGAATAAAAATGAATAAAAATGAATAAAAATGAATAAAAATGAATAAAAATGAATAAAAATGAATAAAAATGAATAAAAATGAATAAAAATGAATAAAAATGAATAAAAATGAATAAAAATGAATAAAAATGAATAAAAATGAATAAAAATGAATAAAAATGAATAAAAATGAATAAAAATGAATAAAAATGAATAAAAATGAATAAAAATGAATAAAAATGAATAAAAATGAATAAAAATGAATAAAAATGAATAAAAATGAATAAAAATGAATAAAAATGAATAAAAATGAATAAAAATGAATAAAAATGAATAAAAATGAATAAAAATGAATAAAAATGAATAAAAATGAATAAAAATGAATAAAAATGAATAAAAAATGAATAAAAATGAATAAAAATGAATAAAAATGAATAAAAATGAATAAAAATGAATAAAAATGAATAAAAATGAATAAAAATGAATAAAAATGAATAAAAATGAATAAAAATGAATAAAAATGAATAAAAATGAATAAAAATGAATAAAAATGAATAAAAATGAATAAAAATGAATAAAAATGAATAAAAATGAATAAAAATGAATAAAAATGAATAAAAATGAATAAAAATGAATAAAAATGAATAAAAATGAATAAAAATGAATAAAAATGAATAAAAATGAATAAAAATGAATAAAAATGAATAAAAATGAATAAAAAATGAATAAAAATGAATAAAAATGAATAAAAATGAATAAAAATGAATAAAAAATGAATAAAAATGAATAAAAATGAATAAAAATGAATAAAAATGAATGAAAATGAATAAAAATGAATAAAAATGAATAAAAATGAATAAAAATGAATAAAAATGAATAAAAATGAATAAAAATGAATAAAAATGAATAAAAATGAATAAAAATGAATAAAAATGAATAAAAATGAATAAAAATGAATAAAAATGAATAAAAATGAATAAAAATGAATAAAGATGAATAAAAATGAATAAATATATAAAATGAAAAAATTAATGAAAATCAATAAAACTAATAAAAATTAATAAAAAGTCGTGTATTTTTTTATATTAATAACACGACTATATGCGAGCAAAGCCGCGGGCAATAGCTAGTCTAAAATATAACAACAAATATACATTGCTGCAATTAAATAAGAAGCAAAAGTAAATTAAGATTTAATAAAAGTTAATATTTAGAATTGTACGACACGCCACTGGAAAAAATTACATGTTTGGCCATGTTAGTATCATTAATTGCTTAAATATCAATGAAGCCGATATAAGAGAAGCACCTCTTGGCGGCGTTGTCAACTACATTAAATCTGTAGGCTGGCTAACGAGCTAGGAGGTGCCTTCCATTTTAGGAGGATGTACAATGAGCCTAATGAGGCCTAAGTGCCGTGGGGGTAACCCAGCCTTCACACGTTACAAATACAGACAGAAATATCAATGAAAAGCATAAAATAAACAAACGTGGTGGGTAAAATTTATTACTCTGGAGTGATACATGTACAATATGTAAATACCAAGTTGTATAACACCAAATGAAAAATTTAAGAAAAAGTGAAAACGATTGATGTTTACCATTTACCTGTAAAACGTAATATCTGCTTATTTATTGTCGCTATAACTTTAACACTGATATGCCACACAATAAACCATTGTAATAAATCAATTATTAAATGTCGTTTAATTTAAAAATCAGAAATAAACAGAAACAAAAACTTTGGTGTCACAGAAATGCTTAGCATCAAAATAATGGCGGCCAATAGATAATCGGCACAGAATACTACGTGTGCTCGACATACTTGTTACGCGTTCTCTCTTTATTACCTAGTCTAAGAGATGAACAATCCATTCCTTTAACAGCAAAATTGCCCAGTGGTAAGGTATCTTTAGTAATTACGATGCTATCTAACAGGTTTTTTTTTATCTTAATAATTTATACGGTCATTGATACGATTGAGTAATTAGTAATTACTATTACTACCAGGGCCAGAGATATATGTCTCTTATCTCTGACCAGGACGATTAGAGTCCTAGATTGAAAGAAGCGACGCGTAAGGAAGGCATCAACAGTATTAAACTGTACGATCTAATAAAATTTAATATGAATTATGACGTGTAAATAGAAATATAAATTGTTGGAATCTTTATTCTTGAAGTATGGATGTGCAAATGATCTTATTTGGTGAGTTGAAATTTTGTTATTGCTTTTGTTTGTTTTAGTAATTGCTGTAATCAGGTTCTTTTATATGTAAAGAATGCTGGCGGTACAAGATATTGGTAATTACTGATTTTGTTGTTTTCTTGGACAATTATGGCCCTTAAGAGAGAACATAGGATAATAATGTGCTATAGTACATTCATTTATTTCACACCAATTTTCATTTAGGTGCTGAAATAAGCTGCGAATTGCTTATAATTCTTTTCATTTTTTCATGTTTTTATGATTTAAAATTAGACAGGCAGCTACAGACTTCTGCCTGTCTTTGATGCTATCACTTTCTAACATTTTAAAAACATGGCAAATACTATAAGAATGAATCTAAGATTAATTAATATTAAGAATATGACAGCCAGCTTTAACAATTTAGCAATAAACTTCTCATAGAGGTATGCACTGAATTCTAGAAAGAGAGAGTGCCGCGCATGTGTTCATAAAATCAAGTCTTTCAGTGACGTCGCCTGGTAATGAATCAAAAAGTACGATTAATTGGCTAAAAAACAATGAGGTGAAATTTTCAATAGAAATAGCTAAAATCATTTTGCTTATCAAACAATACTGTAACAATAAAACTATTAAAATATTCATTCATAGAAAACGAGTACGTGAAAATATTCCAAAAAAAATGATATAACTAAGTTTTATCAAGATATTGTAAGCGAATTACGCCAATTAGGTAACAATCCTAAATTCGCGTGGGTATTGTAATGTATATTCTATCCATACATCGAATTGCTATTGCTATTATTTAACTAGAATAATATTAAAGAAAGTGAAGTGAGAAAGTCTGTTTGGATCCCAAAAACTAAATGCAGATTTGGAAATTTTGAAAAAAAAAAACCGTAATTCCTCTTACGAGAATCGAACATAGAACTTTCGAATATGGGCCGTCCACGCACTAACCAATTAAGCCACCTCAGCACAAATGCATTCGTAAACTTAAAGTTATCAGATTCATACTCCCATCCTTATGTCGGCGTTACATCGACGTAACGTACTCGAAAACTTAACACTGTTGAACTAATGAAGAAACTTAGATATTTAGTTCTGTCTGCAATAATGGCCATCAATTGCCGTAAATATATTGATATGATTACGAACGGAGTTTAAGAGACCCATCCAACTTGGAGTCTTTACAGGCTTTACTTCTTTAGTCTTCGTTGACATTTCCAACAACATTCATTTGGTTGAAAACTGTTTGGGCCCTATTGCATAAAGCATTTAAGAAGTTATTTTGCAAACTCGGATTTTAGATATTTCATTTTGTAAATGGCAAATAAAAGTAAAATTTCATCTACTATTATTGCCATTTTCCTTCTTTTCCTCTTAATCTTCAGTTTAACGTTGTCGATTTCTTGCTTTTGTATATGTATATCCTTTAAGTCCCAAAAAGTTTTGAAAATTAAATCTTTGTTCTTTACAAATTTTATCAAAACATTTTAATCTACAGTTTAAACAAGTTGCTATAATTTTCTTCTCACGTCTTTTATTTCCCTTCCACTATTTTTTAGGCTTCTAATTTTATTTATTTTCCACTTATCTGGAATGCGTAGACATTTACGCATTCTCATTTTTTCTTGTGGATCTAGGGAAGAAGTTGAACTGTCAGAAAGAGTCTTGTAACTTTACTTAGGGTCTTCATCTTCATTATCTCCTCCAAATGGATCCGACCCCGAAGAAGAAATATGCAAATATTCCTCACAAATATTAGAAATTTTCGGCATACCCCCTATTCTAGCTTCTGTCAGGTTTAATTGATTTAACATACCAAGCATAGAATTTTCATTATAACTTGCTAATGTATCTTTGTAAGAATCCTAACATAAAATATAAAGTGTAAAGTATTTTTTAGTATCATAAATTATCCCAAATAAACCCAAAAGCGTGCATCTAGTGGGCTTCATTAAATGAGATTAGATTATGTCAGATTTTATTTTGAATTGTCAAATTAATAAAATTGTTTACAATTTTACCTAAAAACAAGTAACACGAACAGAAAAAATTAAAACGTATTGTCTGGAAAACTTACGTAAATCTTCTTCGGTAAATACTAAAGATTCTTTAACTTTCTGACCTTGGCTCGCTCCTTTCATACACGAATGCAACTTGTGATAAAATGCCAAATCTATTCCAATTTTAACCCTTAGCTTATAGCTAAAGAATCAGTTAGCTCACTCGGACCAATTGGATGTTCCAGAATAACATCCACTCCAGGGATACAAATTCAGGAAGCGCAGAAGACTGCTGTTTGAATATAGGCGGTTGTCACATTGTACTGGTTATTGTAAGAGAGCCTACTACAAATATTCGACCGTCATCTGATAAGGAAATGAAACATGCTTCAAAGGCATGTAACAACATTATACTTTAATAAATTGCACCTGTGCCAATCTCTATCCTAAGCAAAGTGGTTAAAAAAAATTATTTTATATTCAAAAAATTACATAAAACATGACAGGGACAATTGACCTTTCCCGTTATTCGACAATTTTACATTACTTGCCGCGTTTGAAAACTGCCTCGTTTTGCTCTTTTTACTCGAAGCCGTTCTTTTAATACATCTGCGGCTTCTCGATCGGATCTTCTTCATGGTCTTTTAATGCAGAGCTGGTAAATCGAGTAAGCTCTATTTACTCCGAATTAAATTTTAGAGCTTTCGGAGTAAATGTAATTTCTGTGACAATTCACAAAGTAGATGAACTTTTCTAAGATATACAGACATCGTTCGTTGTCTCTTGTGTTGCAGTTTATTCTTTTTCAAGTGTTTGGTTATTAAAAAAAAATATTTATAAAAAATGTTGGACAGAATTGAGAACATGGTTTATTTTCTAGTGAAAGCAGAAAGCGAAAAATACCACAGCTAAAAATTAACTTTACTTTGCAACTTGCAACAAAAACCACGAGATGAGAGATCAAATTTGATTTAAAAAAAGTTTTACGTTTGTTATTTTAATGAAAACCGGATACGGGAAACACAAGCAAATCCATAGCCGTTCTTTTATTCTACATAAGCTCGATTTGCTCGATGATCAAGTGACTAAAAAATCTACTAGCTCTACTCCGCTCCGTGAGATGTTTTTCAAATGTAGCAACTCATGTGCAAAAAAAAGTGCGGGAATATTGAATCTAGTACTTTTTCAAACAACTTAAATTGTTCCCTTTCTTATCCTCGCTTTACAATTATTAGGTTGGCTACCACGATTATGCCCTGTTTGGCAACTAAAAATCGTCTTTATAATAGAATATCCTACTAAGTTGATTTTGTTGAACATTTTTCGTAACTTTATACCTCTATAGTAACCTATTTGGATGCTTTGTTCACTCTGTTTTAAATTAATATTAGGTCGATATTGTAGAAAAATTATACCATCCTTATCTACTTAATTTCAACCAAATAGTCGATTACTCATTTAGTTGACTTAAAAGTCATCCTGAATAAATAAATATTAACTTTATTGTAGCAATTACCTGAAAATTCTACTACAAAGTAATTTCGACTATAAACCACTAATTTAAAACCTAACCATAACCATTATATTATTTAGGTTATTTTAAATATTAAGTTGTTCATTTATTGTCGTTGTCATTTATTGTCGTTGTCATTATTCTTAAGAATTTCGGCCATTTTAAAAACCGTTACAATGGTAAACTTAATTCTCTTGCCGTATAGATAAAGCTATAAATGTAAAAAATAATAAATAATACACTTTCAATTTAGGCCACGAGCCGCCTCTGATTGGGACCCTAGGGCGCTTGCACGAACTGCGTACATATCCCAGTTCACCGTGATTCCAGCACCTGATAGTCTTCGTCTTTATCTTTTTGTCTGCTAACTGGTTGGTCAAGTTTATCTTTTATGTTTTCTTCTTTTACTGTATCCTCCAGAAGCCTGCGTAACTGCCTCATACTCTAAAGCAGCAGAGAATATATCGACCAATGTTTTGTGATGGGCTAAGCGGAGTGTTTTCTGCACCTCGTGGTCACGGAGTCCATTAACAAAGTCCATCATCTTTTCCGGAGATGATAGGTAGGCAAATCGCACCAACCTGACAATATCTACTTCATATTCTTGAAAAGTGTTTACTCGTTTCTGTTTGCGATTCTTTAACTATAACTGGTGTAACTGCTGTAAGTGTTCATGGCCAAATCGCATATTTAGTCTCTTTTTCAGTTGTTCAAAATCATCTGTCTTTTCCACGGGTATAGTCTAAAGTACATCTAAACCGTCTTCTCGAATAGCGATGGTCAAATTTACAGCCTTCTCTCGTTTAGATCATTCGTTTGCTCTGGCAGCTGTTTCAAACTGTTTAAGGTAGTTGGTCTATGACATCTTCCCGTCGAAAGTTGGGGCTTTAACACGAGCAGAGTTTACAGCTCCTTCCAATTTCAACTTTGACTCTACCTAATGGCACTTTATTTCACCGTTCTTGGCCTGTTCTGAATGTTCCAGTCTTATATCTTCTTTTCCATCTGTTTTATTTTCTTCCCGACGGAAAACATTATTTTTTCCCCAACAGAAAAAATTCACTTCTTATAGAAGATTAGAGGAGACCTTAATTTCCATAGAAGACATTTTAGCAGGCACCTTTTCTTTTAAGGGGGAAATATGAAACCAAACAGTAAAGTTTTGATATTTCTAAAGAAACTTTATCATCCAAGGAAGATATATCAGAAGAAACTTTAGTTTCTAAGTAGGAAATATCATTTTTTATAGAAGAAACTTCAGAAGAAATTTTATTTTCTATGAAAGACATTTTAGTTTCCAAATCGGATGAAATTTCGGTTTTTAAAGCAGACATGTTAGAGGAAATATTAGTTTTGATAGAATTCATATCAGAAGATATTTCAGTTTTTAAGGAAGAGATCTTACTTTATAGAAGATGCATCATCAGAAAATGGATAGGTTTCCGAGTCAAAACTTTTACATTTTTTAGTGCTACTTTAAACCGTTCTGCCAATTCTGCTTTCTTCCCTGTCGTCTCCAGATCATGATCATCTGGTTCTCGACGCAACTCAGGCACTTTTATTTATTAAAAACAGTTCATTTATAATGTACTTATTAATTTATTTAAAACTTAGTCACTATTACAACTTACAATTCTAATTTATTACAATTTATCTTTTCTATGCGACACTTATATTGAAACTTAACGTCTATCGACAAACTTTTGCTATTTATATGAATCTAGCTCTGCACCGGAACATTCTCAACCGTCTAAATACTCTAGAATTTCGTCATTTATGACTCGTCATGTATTAGACATGGGTAACGCAGCGCTGCGTTGCGTTATTGCGATAACGCAGTTGTATACGTTACGAGCGTTGATACACCAGCTGTTACTATATCAGCGCAACGCAATTTTCGATACTGAGTCGAAAGGATCGCGAGTTGTTGGTGCGCCATGCGCCAGGCACTGATTCCGTTTTCCGTGACGAGTTGAGAATTTTAATTTACGTAATTGATGTAACTCGTAATGCAGATTACCCAAAATCTATCAAGTAATTATGTTCTTTGCAACATGTCGCATCATTTGTAGGATTGTAAGTCGAATTTTAATCTTGTACACTGTCAATTTTTAGTTCTTCCCATTTTGATTGGCTACTAGTACCTATACAAAAGTTATATCCTTTTTATAAAATTGGAATTTTTGTATTTTTTGTAAAATCCGAACACAATGAAATAAAAAAATGGGTGCATTACACTGTTATATTTTCGTTTATTTTTAAACATATAATAAAAAAAATTTAGTTAAATTCCCAATTGCGTTATTGCCTTGAACATGGTTTGACCCTTATAAAAGGACAGCCCGCGCTGAATAACACCGGTATCATGCGATAAACCGAGGTGAATCGACTTCATTCGGCGCAGGCAGTGGTGTGAAGCAATAACGCAATTGCGTTAACGCAATGAGTTGGCGCAATACAGTGCGCCGGAATTAGTGTATCAACGCAAAGAATTTTAGTGCGTTACCCATGTCTATCATGTATTAGTTGCCGCGTAACGCTTTCTTTGGTAGCTTCTTGAAGGAGTGCGTTTGTTTCTGTCCTGTGGTGTCAGAACAGACGAAGCGAGAGCTGTAACGGCAAACGTGATCAGAGTCGGCTTAGGGTAGTTCACGACAATATTATTAAATCTTGTACGATGGTGCGGAACCCTTTATGAGTGAGTCCGACTCGCACTTGGCTGGTTTTATTGTAGTATCCTAATCTTTACCTACTCTACTCATTTCAACCTCTATTATTATTTATTATTACATATATTATCTTCTCCGACTTTATCTAGTAAGTTTATAAAAAATTCTAGTTTTTCAGGTCTATAAGTTTATATGTTTATTATCATCCATTTCTTGTTATAATACGTTTGAATAATATGCTATTCTTCTTATTTCAGAAATATTTACGGAAGGCCTCTACTGTCAAGACATTGGTTTTTCCTGTACCCAACAGTTTAATTATTCATCAACTTATCAGTTCGAATGCGAAAATGACAGCAACTGCCCTAAATCGTTCATCTGTTGTCATCAAAATTGTTTCAAGCACAGGGTGTGTATTAAAGCCGCTACAAAACTAATTTCTAGAAATTTAAAGAAAAACATACTGGCCCCTTCAGTAACACCACAAAATAGGCTCGATAATAATCGTTGTGAAAAATGGCCTTATAATTGTTATCAGCCTTATCCAGCCTATCTAACTTACAAATTTAAATGTGATTATGATGGACAATGTCCTAATGGGTTTAAATGCTGTCAACAAGAGTGTTTTACACATAAAATTTGCTCGAAGTCTTATAAAATGGTTGAGGAACTAAGAAGGGACGATAATAAATTAAAAAAATTAAATAGTATAAAATACGGAAACGCGGAAACAATTCATACGCCATTATATCGTAATGGAATGAATGATAATAGAGAAAATAAATATTTGCCATCCAACTATCCTGCAGAAAATAAAACTGATTTGATTAGGACTACAAGGGAGGTAGAAAGTGTAACTGAACAAAATGAAAGTATAACAGAAGAAGAAGAAAAAGAAGAAACAGAGGAAGAAGAAAATTCAGCCGAGGAAGAAGAAAATTCAACGGAAGAAGACACTTCAACAATTGATCCTAATAGTATTAATTCAGACTATAGTGTTTATTATGAAAATGAGGAAGAAGAAGAAGAAGAAGAAGAATAAAAGAATAGCTAATCACGTTGCTTTGTCAAAATAATGAAATATTACTATATGTTTTGTAATGTTATTGTTGTAATATAAGTAAATTGTAAATTTTTCTGATCAATGATAGTTTATTTTTTCTGTAAATAGAGGTTATCAGGACATTTCTAACATCACTACATCCGAGAAAAATTGATAACCATTGACAACGTTTTGGAGATAAAATAAAAAATGATTTATTGAGGAAAAAATTTCATTGTCACAAAGGGAGTGCAAGTTTGAGCTCCTTCTGGATAGGTTAAGATCGAATATATTTGTTTACTTTTCAACTAGAATAATTTTTGACTTTATGCATCATTTCTTTATAAAAGAGTTATTTTGAAATAGACATTTAGAAAAAATAACAGATAGTTTTTTACAAAACATGTTGTTTTGTAAGGCAATAACCAGGAAGATCCAAACAACATCATGTACAAAAATTTTATACTGTAGAAATGAATTTCAGAAAAAAAATTTCTAGTTTAATATTAGAAGTTATGTCCTTACATAACAAATATCGAATAAAAAATATTTGTTGACAGAAATTACATTAAAATCCGTATATACAAAGCAATTTTTAAATAAACATTTTTTATTGATATTAACGTGTCTTAAAATCGACGGTTATTGACACAGGTTGACAAAAGGTTAGAGGTTGTCTATAAAAGTATACATAAAGTTAGGAAATAGTTTGAACAAATCTAAAATGAAATAAATGAATTTAGCTCAAAGCCAATATCAGATAAAATACAACGACCGTTTCCCTTTCAAAAACAACTACTTCTTTGGCTAATACCGCAACAGGCATTGAATTTAAAATAGGTTGTATAGCTTAGTCTCATTTTAAAACTCAATTATATTTAGGTGCCAAGATTTATTTATTGTTCCTTTGTATACAATGTTTTCTTCGCGCATGGTATGAAATAGTAAATAGGGTAGAATAGACAGTCTATTAGAATGAGGTTTACTGTGATTTGGACCCTGTCGCACTGTTCACATATTGGAGGGTTTTCCGTAGCCATCAGGTAACCATGCGTAAGACGTGAACGGCCGATCCTCAGTCTTCTTTTGATGACTGTGTCGTTTCTGTTTATTGTGTGCATGTCGCAATCTCTGGTGAAATGTTGGACAGCATGAAGTTTGTAGATTAGCTTTGTAAAGCTAAAAATTTATAGAGGGCCAGTCGGTTGGGGATGCTTCTTTAGATGCTGTATCAGCTAATCAATTTCGGAGAATTTCTACTTGGGGGATAGTCCCCGGCCAGTGTTATGGATATGCTTTTGGTAGAAATTTCATGGCAGGTCTGGTGTATGGATGGCAATATAGGATGTTGTAAAAAGATGTCAGTAGATACCCAGTAGATACCCATACGGGTCTTCAGATATTGCAAATATTTCTCAGATGGTAGGAAGCCTGCGTTTTGTTACTACTGTATGATGTGTGACCACTGAGCACCATAAACCATTTTCATTCTTTAAAGCATCCATAAAAAAGGTCTTATCAAAAGAGTTTGAGTTGATTAGTTCGAGGAATCTTTGATTTAGAATTTTATATTTACTTGAACGAATGTTTATAATTGGGAGTATTTTAAGACATGGTAGGATGTTTAAACTAATGATGTGGGAGGTAGCAAGTTTTTCTCGAAGCAACTTTTAGACTTTACTTTACAAATTCCCCGTAAACGCAGTCCGCGTTTCCAATAAACTATAACGAAGTCAATTTTTCCTTAATTGGTTTATTTTAATTTATCATTTTTAATAAATAATAGGCGCGCTCTAACTGCTTGTCTAGGCGTCGGAACAGCTGCGCACCGCCGATAGAAATATCGATGCGCGGTGGTACTAGTCGTAGAGTGGGAATTACTCTCGCTTTCGTCGAGAATTAAGAGTAAGTAATAGGCTCGCTCGAGCTGCAGTGTCTAAACGACCCACATTGTTCGAAAAAGCATGAACAGAGAAATTTACGTGAGAATAATGTTGACTTCGCGTCAAAAATCTGCTCTAATCGTCAGATCCAGTCTTAAGCGAACTAGAGAAATTCATAAGCGTGCCAGCCAAAAATTATTGTTCTCCCAGGCCCTCGAATTTAATTGAAGTAACTGAACACGGTGCGCGCGTCGTAGCCGTAGCTACATAATTATTTTAGTGAATTCTACGGGGATGTTTTACCGACCACAGAGAGCGCCTATTCCCGTTGCGAGAGATTTTTTTATTTTCAGGAAACTTCAAGTATTTTAATATATTTTTTTTATGTTTAAAATATAATTTTGTGAGCTGACCTTTGCAGACTTGATCTTAATCATCAAGCATTTGAACGTGAATTAGATCGGATGACAAAATGTTTAACTACAATTTTTTTTTAATGTGAAAAGATTAAGATACAAAAATATTATAATTATATTTATAATCTTCAGATATTTAAGAACGTAATTATAGTTTTCATTCAATACTTTTTAAATAAACGAAATAAGATAGAAATGTGCGGTTTCAATCACTGAGTTAGAAATTTTGAAAAGTTTTTTTCCGAAGCACATTCATTTTTTTTTCCATTTATACAGAACGAAGAAAAAAATTTGCCTATTTTCAACTAAAAATAACTTGACTTATTTAAATATGTATTATGTATATTTTTAAACCATTCGAAAGCTGAGTTCTTTTGCTTTTAAAAAATTCTCTATCATGTGCAGTTTAATTTTCACAAATAAAGAAGATACGCGACTTTTTGTGAGTGCGTGCATTCTCATTAATTTCCATATTGGTAGTAGATATTAAATTTTTTAAAGAACGCATTTTCTGCTTTTCTTTATTTTTTTTTCGTTTGTACTCTGAAATAAGTAAAACTTACCAAAAGATTTCAGTATATAAATGACCAAAAAAATTAAACATGCAGAAAATACGTACTTTAAAAAATTGAAAAGCTATGCGATAATCAAATTAATGTAATTATAAATTATTTGTACAACTTAAAATGCACATGCTGGCATTTTTTAAAACCTAAAGAACTCAGCTTTCGAATGGTTTAAAAATATGCAGAGTGTTATATTTAAACAAGTCAAGTTATTTTTAGTTCAAAATAGGCAAATTTTTTCCTCGCCCTGTATAAATGGGAAAATTTGCTAATGTGATTGGGTAAAAACTTTTTAAAATTTAAAACTCATTGGTCAAAACCGCACATTTTTATCTTATTTCTTTTTAGTCAAAGATTATATAAATTTCTCCCTTAAAATATTGGGAAGTGGCAGTAAATAATTGAGGATTTTAATATAAATTGATTTAATACTGCCTATCGTTTTATTAAAAAATATTTTACTGGGAGTGTTTTTTCAACTTTTTTAATTCTTCGAGTATCCAAATTCAGATTGTTTAAATTCGTTGAAATAAAAATATCTTTAGGTAATTATTTTAAATATATTAGGCATTATTCTTTTTTATAGCACATCATTTTAACCTATCTGTTTAAGATTTTTATTCAATATATTGCTACCATAAGTTATGTATATTATATAAATTTAATTAAATACGGTATAATATAGGAAATAGGAATTTCAAAAACCACATAGAAGTTATATAACATCTTTAATTATTTCTGTTAAATAAGCATCTTAATAAAAAAATTATTTTAGGATACATTTTGTTCTTTGAAAACTCATCATCTCTGCAAATTTCTTTAACATGGATAGGGCTTAAAGGAGACCAGACAATAAAATAACAATATTCTTTGCCTAAAAGATGTAGCTGTCCTTGTATTTGCTAGTAATACGGATGAGTGTTTTTTAAATACAACAACTTCTCCTCATCATAGTCACGCAATTTAATTTTCTTTACAGCTACTCCTTGTTCTATTGAGCAGCTTTTCAGGACAAAGGGATATTTCACTTCAATAGTAAAATTGTTGTCGGCTTCAATTAAACCATCTGGACTAGCAGCTAGGAAATATTCTTCTTCAGTTCCAATGAATAAGCCACAAGTTATAACAGTTAAACCTGTCAAGTCCTCAAATGCACGAATTGCTGTGGCTTCATTGTCCTGACCATATCGCGTAGCTCTATTACCAGTAAATCTTGTTCTGTACATTCTCTTTGCTACTGTAAGACGATCCGTCGTTTCTCGCAATCTTAGATTAAAGAGACCGAAGATGTAACATTGCACACTGTGCATGTTGTCTATTTTAAGCCAAAGTAACCCACCAATTGAAAATCATTGTTGCACGACGCCACCCGAATTGCTCCGATTTCCATTCAGCGATCACCTCCACCTGAGTTTAATCACCATTGACAGCTGTTTTTTGATTTATTTGTTGGTATTTTAAAAATTAAAAGTGTTCTAGTTATTCAATTTCAAGTTCAAAATGTCACGATGTATCTTGAAAAATTGTATGTACTTATAATACAAGTACTACTGTTATGAATATATTCGTTTTCAGCGGTAAATATTTATTAACGTTTTGACATAAAGCGCCATGATTCTCTGGGCTGAATACTTCAGATCCGCATTAAGGGGTTTCAATAAATATTAAGCATCAGAAATCAGATATAATATTACTTACATAAATTTACAAAAGGGTAAAATTTTGAACATTTAATTTAAATAAATAGTAAATAGGCATTATTGCTAACGAAATTTTGTATTTAAAAAGTAGTTTTATAAGAATGTTTTCTAAAGGTAGTTTTTAGTCCTTTTTGGTAGATAAATAAGAGGTAAAGAATCATAGTTGCTAGCTAAATTTTATTTTTATAAGGTATTTGTATAAGGTATTTTTATAAGAATATTAGATGAAATACAGGCTGACCTACTTAAAATTTCAAGGTTCATCTTATTTGCGGTCAAATCGAAAGTGACATTTAATTGTAAGTCTTAAAACAAAGTAATCTAGTATAAGCAAAAAAAAAATACTAAAGTTACAGGAGTTAGGTCCGATTCCACCGTTGTGTTAAACGGAGATTAAAATGACAGTGTTAATGTAAAAATGTCATTTTAAACTTCGTTTAACACAACGGTGGAATCGACCCTTAGTCACGTTAATAAAATGTTACATTACAAACCCCTAAACAACTCGAACATAATTTTCGTTTAGTAAAAAAAATCCAAAATTTAGCAATATTTATTTATTATACAATCGAATGCGATTTCAAAGATAACTGGATCAAAAAATCCGAATCTCTAAATTTTGGAGCTAAATGCTCAGATAAAAGCAAGCGACCGATAGGGGTTACAAAAATAATCGATTTATCGATAATTCTGATATTTTTTAATGAAAATTGATTTATCCGCTGTTTTTAATAAATTATTTTCGTTTTTTTTAAGATAATGTATTAATCGATTTTAAAGGAAATACAAAAAAGTAGATTTATTCAAAATAATCGATTTATCGTTTAATCGGTTTTTTTAATTATTTGATTATTTTCGATTTTTCAAAGATATTATATGAAAATAATCGATTGGATATAATCGGTTATTTTACATAATCGATATTTTGGTTATTTTTTTAAAATTATCGATTTATTGGATAATCAGCTTTTTAATAATCAATTATTTTCGATAATCGAATAATCAATTTCAAATAAAAGGAAATATGAAAAAAGGATTATTAGAAAATAATAGATAATTCGTTTTATTTTTTGGAAAATCGATTTATCAGTTAATCGACTTTTTAATTAATCGATTATTTTTGAAATACAATAAAATAGATTATTGGTAATAATCGATTTATCATAGTATCGGCTTCTTAGTTAATTGATTATTTTCGATTAGGCGATTATTTTGGAATTATCGATTATTTTCGGTATTTCAAAGATAATCGAATTAACGATTTTAAAGGGAATACAATAAAAATAGATTATTGATAATAATCGATTGATCGAAAATAATCAATTATTTAAAATAATCGATCATTCTGTTTTTTTTTAAATCGATTTATCAGTTAATCGACTTTTTAATTAATCGATTATTTTTGATTAATCGATTATTTTCGATTTTTCAAAGATTATCGAATAATCTGTTTCCATGGACGAAAAAAAAATGGTTTCTTTGAAAATAATCGATTATTTAAAATAAACGATAATTCCATTTATATTATATTTTGTAAACACTGATTTATCGGTTAATTGGCTTTTTAATTAATCGATTATTTTTGATTTTTCAAAGATAATCAAGTAGTCGATTTTAAAGGAAATGACAAAAAATATATTGTTTGAAAATAATCTATTGATCGAAAATAATCGATTATTTTCAATGATCGATAATTTATTTCGATAATCACTCATCCCTAGCGACCAAATGACTTTTAATAGATTTAAATTTTAAAATGTTATCTGATTTCAGACATATGCATTTCTAGAGTTTTATGTGACTCATCCTTTATAATAATTAATATTCTTAAAGAAAGAAGCCTTAATATACTTTTTTCTGAGGTTACAATACAAAACAGCATTTTCTCATTTTGACTAATTTTTAATAATATGTAATAGCCGTAGAAAAAAATATAATGTTCAACTCATAAGGGTAGATTTGCAGTATTAGCCTGCTATTTTTATAATACTCGTAGACAATGAGTAACATTTTTTGCTCTATTAATAATATATTCTATTTCAACATTTTACTGTAATCTCTTGCAGAAAAGTCCGTAGTAAATAAACGCTTACGAAATATTCTATAAAAGGTCTTCTCTTTACATAAAATGTCGTGGCATCTGTTTGATATTAAAAAATTACGTTAATTTTATTTCATAATACAAAATTCGATTAAACACCTTTTAAATAAACCTAATAGTTCATTAAGATGCTAATAAACAAAGTCCGGTCCCTGTCACAGAGTTCGGGTCGCCGCGTGTCGCCGCCCAGTTCCCCCACTCCGTTAACCCTTCTTTAGAAATTGGCAACATTTGCGCAGGTATAAACCGGTGTATGTTATATCTCTGGTCTCTTTTATCTAAGCTCGCAATCTACAAATCATTCCAAAATTAGATGCAGTCAGCCTAAACTGTCGTTACTAATGCCATAACGGATTAAAATGTTGCCTTCTTGTGATTATTTCTAAATTAATTTTATCTGACATTGTTTTTTTTTTAAGATATTCTGGAGCTTTTTTTTTTTCGAGTATTCTGTTCCTCTTCATTTACGACATTTTCCACTGCTCCATAATCTTTATCAGCAATTGAAATAATTAATTTTGGTTTATATCCCCGTTTGAGTTTTCTTCTTGTTAAAAATTTTTGTATATAATCTCCAGTAGCTTCTCCGAACGCATTTACTATTTGTTGAAGGTAGGTATCTTTCGAATTATAGAAAATTGACACCTCGCTAAATAGGATACTTTGAATAACTACAATGGCGACATTATTTATAAAAATTCGGAGTATAAGGTGTAATCTGTTATTTTCAAAAAGAACACAACAAACTTCCCGGATATGCAAAAATATATATAAATATATATGTTTTTTTTTTTTTTTTTTTTTTTTTTATAGAAGAATTTTCGTAAATATGTTAAAAAAAGACATTACCTATAACTATTTAAAAAGACAAAGAATGAAAAGACTCTAAATTAGAAGGTATTTGTTAAATTGGCAATGTAGTAAAAAATTTTAACTTACCCTTTTCCCTCCAACAAATTTGTTAACAAGGCTATTAAACTGCTCCGCTGCATTGTTGTTTTTATTAATTAAAAATGAATATGAATTATTTAAAACTCTTTGCAGACACGCCATAATATCATCATTGAAACCACATCTTATTAACTCTGGCATTATATTTTCTTCCTGGTCTTTTGTTCCTTTGCAAAAATATTCCTCGCAATTGGAATGCTCACCGAATATATTGGCCACAGAATTTTTAATGTCATTCTGAAACAATCGTATTTTTTCAGCCAGAGGTACAGCCGTTTTTCAATTGATCCACATTATAACAGAAAAAATGTTCACAAAATAATTATTTCAAATTAAATCATTGTCTTGAAATAAGAACTTGCCTACTAGTATTAACAAAATGATTAGATTAAAATTCAAATTATTAAGTTCTGAATTTAACAATAATGGTGCTACGTATCTAGAACAACCCTGGAATTTTGAAGTTCTATGCATTGGGGTTGTAAAAGTGTTGACTCTTAAATTCACATTGTGTAAAGTTGATATTTTTAGTAAGATATTGTTAAACATATAATTAAGGTAGTTCACTCGCGACAGTCGTACACAAAAATATCGCCCTATAGTGAATACCAACCGTTCGAGATTCTTAATTCTAAAGAAAGGTTATTTTTGAAACAGACTGTACACACAACACATGTGATCCTATATACAAATATGGTATTATATCGCGTAAAATCCATCCGGCAACGTCGCAAATATATTGTGAAACGTCAACTGTATTCCTAAAGTGAAATAAATGTAAATATCAAAATGTTTCATTGTCAGGATCAATTAATTGCGAGATAAAGGAAAATTTGTTAAGCAGAACGTCCTCAACAAACGCAAAAAATCAATTTTGGCTATGAATAATGCAAAAAAATTGAGAAAGGAAACCCCAAGCTTGAAAAATAACCTGTGCAGTGGTCGCAACGTGGAATTACTAGAGTTGGGAAATCATTTAAAATGTTGCTGGTGTGAAAGAGTTCTTTCTCTTGAAAATATTACAAATGAAACACGAAAGGGCCTTTATTAAATTTTAATTGTTAAATATAATGAATGTAATATTGAAACTATAGTACCTACTGACAAAGTTCATGCAACAAAAAGTGAAGTTAAGCATTCAGATGTCAACACTAAAGTAGTTCTAGGTAAATTTAAAAAAAAAATACATAAGTTTTTGTTATGTTCATAATTTTTTTATTATAATTAATATAATTTTATTTATTTAAAGGTGCTGTCTATTCAGGGTTTGGTCAAACTGCTTTAAATAAATTTCTTGCTGTCATGAACGTTCCTACGATATCATCAATACTACTTTTATTTGTATTTTTTTACGACTTCCTCATACTAGTAAGTTAAAATTTTAAATTACTTTATATTCATTTTTTTTTTGTGTAAATGCATTTTATTTTAAAGGCATGTTTAAATAAAATTATATTCATCTTTTGCATATTTATTTAATTTTGAAGACATGTTTAAATACAATTAATTTGTTAAATCATATCAACCTAAAGTATACACAACGTCCCTTCCCAGAAGGCCTCGATAAAGTGATAAACTTGACCTGTCCGCGGCAATAGAAAGGTTGGGAAGCACTGATCTAACAGACATTTGAATTAGCGGACGTTGAGTGTATCGATTACAACGTTGCCAAGTTGTAATCACAATACGCCACTATGAGTCGACTGCTCTAAGAACATTTTTATTTTAAAAATCTATATTTCTTTATCAAAACGGTAAAAACATCAGCGTTTTTTTTTTAGAAAATTTTATAACTTCTTGATTTACATTACATTAGTTTTTAAAAAATATGGTAAGAACCGTTTTCGAAATATCTTGAAATAAATGCAATGATTGTGTACATGACAGGGCTTCAAGAGTGTTAATTATGCACATTTTGATTGTTAATATCTCGTTTTATAGACGGTCAAAATTTTTTATTTTTTTTAGGTACATAAAAGACACTTTCATTAACCTCATATTTTAATTTTATTGAATTCTTAAGAAAGGCCGTTTTACGAGTGAACTACCTTAAGAATAAATATTTTATCCTTTCCTGAATTTTATATTTATTTAACCTGCGAATGTACGGAGAAACATGATTTCTATAAGGAATATTACAAGTACATCTTATACAAGAATTTTGAATCTTCTGAAGTTTCTCTTGATTATATTTAGTAAGAAAGTAGTGATAAACTATAGGTACTATTGTTGTACTTTTTAGTGTCGTTTGTAAAATGGGATCCTAAGAAATACAATAATAATAATAATAATAATAATAATAATAATAATAATAATAATAATAATAATAATAATAATAATAATAATAATAATAATAATAATAATAATAATAATAATAATAATAATAATAATAATAATAATAATAATAATAATAATAATAATAATAATAATAATAATAATAATAATAATAATAATAATAATAATAATAATAATAATAATAATAATAATAATAATAATAATAATAATAATAATAATAATAATAATAATAATAATAATAATAATAATAATAATAATAATAATAATAATAATAATAATAATAATAATAATAATAATAATAATAATAATAATAATAATAATAATAATAATAATAATAATAATAATAATAATAATACTCTCCCTAATTCACCCCCTTACGAGTGAATTTCAACCCCTGAAGTCGACTGAACGACTTGTGTAGGGGAAGGGACGGCTATTATTATTATTTGCCGTGGCGCTCCGGGGCGACTTAAAGATGATTGATGGTGCCATTTGACTTACAGGTGAGGAAAACCCGGAAAACCTCACCCACCATCATCGAGACGGTAATGTATGGCGAATTTTTTTAATCTGCATGTCATATCGACAGAAATTTAATTTCTATTAATACGCCACACATCAAATCCTAAACCGAACCATGCAATTTAATTAAAAATCCACATGGTCCGGTCTCGGATTCGAAACCCAGCAGTCTCAGACTCATAAACTTGCCTATAAATGAATATAAGCGCGATAGACCGATACACCACCGTCCCAATTGCCATTAAGATACAGAAGTAATCGTAATCTATATATAGAAATAAATTGTAATTACATCACACAATTAAACTAATAATACAGGGTGTCCCAATGAAAAGTAGCCTGTTTTCATTTAATAATATTTGGTTACGGTGAATTTAAAAGAGGATATTTTTAGAAAACACCCTGTTGAGGTAATACATAATTTTTGTGTCACTGAAGCAAAACTTATAGCAAAATAACACATATCAGCAAAAATCGCAGGTTCCTACGATTTGTTAAAAAGTTATAAGCTCTGGAAATGGGCTACTTTTCTTTGGGACACTCTGTATTATACCATATACTGCAGAAGAATAGCTCTAAATGATCTGTACTGTTTATATTTTAATAGACAGTTTACATATTTCTCATATAAACCTATTACAAACGATAAAATAAAGTTTAGAAAACCAGTATTCTTCTTCAGTGACTGAATAACATAACTATACTGTCTAAGGTTTTAAGTTTCTTTATATATTCTATTGCAGCTTATATTTCGGACACCCATAAAGTCTCCGTTTTTTAAGACAAAGGGCTTTTCCATTGAAATCTAAAGATATTTCGAGAGTTTAGTAAATCGATCAGTTTGTCAAATGTCCTTATACAATAATTAATAGTAATGTTACTCAGTATTTGTACGTCTAAATTGACTTAAATAAAATTATATACTTAAATAGTTTATTACATTATTGTATTAAAATGGGGAATTTTACAGTAAATTAAAAGAGTTCCAATAAAATTTCTAAATTCGTTTAAGTATGCAAACCTTCTTTCTTCAATCCATATGGGTAACTCTTAATTTGTTACCCGAACGTAAACCTTTGTTTGTTAAATATAATGTAACAATTTAATATAATTAAAATCAATAATTTCGCCATTAATTTCGACAATTTTAGTAAGATTATAACAGTTATTCCAAGCCAACTTAATTATGTGACATGCATCTAAAATTATAAAAATTTTACTTTTATCTATGGCGAATGCAAGAAATATGGAGTTGCATTTTCAATATCAAAGTTGTATAGGTTAACACCTAATGTTGTCATCATTGTAAGTCCATCAAATGAAAATTTGGTGATGATTTCCACATTTCCTCTTTCATTACCATCTAAACCCTTAACAAAAAATAACCAACTGGCAACTTATAATTCCTCGTTAGATTCTGTATTAATAATATTCGTTGAAGTTAAAGGTTGTAAATTTCTAAAAATAATAGGGATAATTAGCAATTTTTTATCACTTTCTCAAAAGTTATAAAAAGAAACAAATTGATAATTTTATGTATAAATATTTACCTCATAACACTAACGTTCTAAAAATCTCCAATTTTAGGCAGATTTATGGAAGGTATTGCATTACTTTTTTATTGTATCTATTCGTTTTGAAACGATTAAATCATCTTTATGAAAATGGGAGGAAAAAAAGCGTTATTTGCACTTATATTTTCCAATGATTTCTTCCAATAGCTATTAAACAAGAATCATGCGTTTTTTCCATTTACATTACAAACTAAAAGACCTGCGAGGCAACGGTAGTTTAGTAGGTATAAAAATTACAACTTAAGGGTGGAGCCTAAATACTACAAAATTACTTCAGAGACTAAACAAAATCCGCATTCATTCATAATTTTAACAATTGCATGTAGATACGAGGGATGCATATTCTAAACTTTAACGCGCGAAGTTGAAGACAAAGGAACCGAAAAATATTCCACAATAGCACAAAATAATATTACCTATGTATTTTACAATATAAGTATGGTGTAGATTAAAACTTATTTTGGCTGTCGACAAATTTGGTTAAAAAATCTTCTTTTAGAAATATACCTTTCATTTGACGAAAAACGAAGGCCTAAACGAAAAAAAAATATTCTTCATAAAAGTTTCACCTGTGTATTGACAAGGCAATAGTGCTTTCCTTATATTTTTTGCTATGAAATTAACAAAAATATAGCAATAAACAATTACTGATGTCATGGTTTTACAGGAAAGGAAGCAGTCTCTTGACTGTATGCGTCTCTCTCAGGGATGAAATGTATGCAATCTGTTTGACTCTCTTACATTATTTTATATAGGTATTATTGATTTATCCGCTATGAAGGCGAATAATGTTTTATAGGGTGTATTACTTCATGATTTTTTTTTGAGGAAAATAAAAAAATAAAATATAAACTATTTATGGAAGGTATAAGCACAGTATATATAAGTATAGGTTATAAACAGTAAGGCTATTGCTTTGCAGAATACAATAAATTCCTAATAAAAAAATTCAATAATTAGAAGTATATAAAGCATAAATTAATAATATTAAAATATATAAGCACAGGACTCAAACTAATCAAAATCAGATTCACCACATTAATCTACATTTTTAAAACATTAGCGGCTATGATCAAACTATTTTTGTAGTTTTTCTGTGCCATACAGGTGCATTAACCGATGTAGCCAATATTTTTTTCTGCATTTGCAAATTTTGCTTCCATAGTCTAGAATAGAATAATATTGTTAAAATATTGTACATATATGAAAATTATCGGTGTATAGTACCTTTTTTGCATTTGCATGATAAGTTCTGTTATTTCTGGTAGCAGGTCGAGCATAATCTTAAGAGTGGGTATCAGGCTTCAATCTTGATCTACTTTCCATTCATACTCTTCAACATTAGGAAGCTGCATCTGGGTTTTTAAAGAGCTTAGCTAAATACTTAGCTGGTAAAAACATCTTAAACAATGTAATTTTAGAGCGTCTTCAGTCAATGGCAATTTAGCAATTATTTTAAAGGGGCCATTAATCTCCTCAAAATGTTAATGGAAGTAACATTGGCAGTTTTTGAATACAGTTTTTTGACAAATTTTTCAAGATTAGAGAATGTGTTTTCAGAGTACCTACGAATCAGTTCCAAATCCATCCAAAAGGTGATGGTGTTCAAGGTAGGTTTTCCAACAGGTTCTTTTTCCAATGCCGGACAATTGGTTGGATTTATTACGACCTGTCACAGAAAGAAAAGAAGGCAAATTTTTTAGAAGTTTTTTATCCAAATTTAAATCATGTACTGTTATAAATCGTCACGAGTCTCCTCGCCCTATTATGAACCATATCTTTTTAGTTCAAAACTACTTAAAATAAATTAATAAGACTAGATCATCTGTATCGTTGCAATCAATAATGCAGCGTGAATTCCCCGAATTTCTGGCTGACAATATGTGCAATAAGATACGAATATCAGCTTCCTCAAGATTTAAATTTAAGAAATCGTCTTTTGATGGTTCAAAATTCATCCCATATTTATTGATGCTCGCGAATCCATCACTAGATACAAATTTTCAAGAAGTTTCTCTGACAGAAAATGTGTTTAACGTCTTTTATTAAATATCGAATGAATGAACAAGTTTCATTATTCTGGAAGTGGAATATTGGGTCGGTTGATTTCTGGGATCATCTCTTTTGACGTGTTGTATTTTTGATAGAAGTTTCTTTATAATGATTAAATACCACATCTATCCTTTGAGCATTAAATTTATTTTTAAAAATAATCTTTACAAATATATTAGCATATTCTTTAAATGATATGCAACTTTTGGACTTTCCCAAACCTTGAGCTATTGCTATCCCATCAAAAATGTGACAAGTTTTGCAAGATCGCCTAGGTGCAGGTAAGTCTTTGTGGGGCATATTGCTCTAAAATATTTCCCAATAAACTCTTATTTGTAGAGGTGCCGAGATACCCATTTACTGTTAGAGACATGGGAGAGGCTGTCAGATCAAACTTAAATATTTCGGCATAATTACCTAATGCTTCTGTCCATATCCTTTGCTAATAAAATATTGTGAAGAAACTGTTGACCATGCAAGGATTAAGAAGTCATATTTTGATATCATTTGTGTCTTTGCTTCTTGCAACAACAAATCCGTAATTAAAATGTTTAACGAAAACTTACCCAACTTACCCAAATATATTCAGACATTCAACTATAACAGGATGAATGTAGATGTAATAAAAACCTGAAAAATGTCTATATTTCTTTCCAATTTATTAGGAACTTTAATGTGTAACACACTTATTAATTTTTTAGTAAAAACAGACAATATGACACTTTGTCCATTGGCACCTAACGAAAAGTTTTATAATAAAAAAATGAAAAAAATTTGAGCATATCAATAATGTGATGCATCAGCCGACACGCAGAGAGAAACAGACCTATACTACGTTTTTCATTAGGGCCTTCCTTTTTGTTAAATGATAAAATTATATTTAAAAAAGAGACTTTTTAAACAAATTTTTGAAAGGCTGAAATTTTTTTTAAATAAGTATAAAAAATTACTCCTTACAAAGGTTTTATTGTGCATTGGACCAAATAATAAATATTTTTTTTTATTCGGCAGTATCATTATCTGGATTTTTGATGATAGTGCCCTTCTTCACAGTCTAATTTTGTGTTACCTCCGGAATAAGGGTTACCTTATCATGACCTTTTATCTCTGAAAAATTCAGCTTGTGACAAAGAGGGGTAAATCGTTTTCTAGAGCGACTATTTTAATACATACACTCTACTGATAATAATTGATTAAGAGTAGAAAAGCGTCCATAGTTTAGCAATACATTCTTATCTATATCACATAATAATATGTCCTCGATACAAAAAGTCAAAGTACCAAAAACAGGAGGCCAATGTAAACAAACAATAAACGGTCTCATGACATTTTATATTTTTAAATAAACTAGGTTTTTAAAAAATATTTTCTATACCTGTTATTTTTTATATTCAAGCGGATTTATAATATTTAAACTTGGAATAGCCATGTGTGAGTTAGTTAAATGAAAAGGTATCTTTGGTTTTATAATATGTAGCGATCAGATATAATGTTTTAGCATATTATTATTATTTATATTTTAACAAAAATTATTTTTATTGTTTGAATAATCTGTTATAATCAGGTACAGCTTCTAGAATAAATTCATAAAATACCCGTACTGTTAAACTCACCATTTATTTGGCATTCTGTCCCGTACTTCCATGTCTCTATTAGCTCTGCTGTCAACTAGTTCTGGTAAGGCATATTGCATATAATAATTTTGAATTTTATTTTGCACCTTTTCTTCCCAAAAGCTGTCATTTTGAGGAATTTCCTCTACTTTTATTTCTCGAGAAGTCCAAACGCACAAAATGCAAAAATTCATTTGTGTAATGTGCAGCTAGCCCTGAATTTGAAAGTACCGATTGTGGTTCCCCTTAATGGTATTATCCTTTTTCCAGAAAGTTATTTTTCTACTGCATATTCCTTTTTATTCAGTCAACACTCTAGCTTCATATGGACATTTTAACTCTATCATAGAGTTTTTTGTTTTAAATTCCATCTGGACTGGCAGGAACATAATCAAATTCGGAATCAATAAAAGTCCACATATAAAAACTTTTTCTTGCTAATAAATTTCCAAATCTTATTTTGCTCTGGATTTATTGTCCATGTCATATTAAAAGGATTTAGCAAAAAATAAAAGATTTTATGAGATTGCTTAAAAATGCCTTTCCTTTTTTTACAAATGTCTCCACATTTTGAAACAGTGACTTGTTTTCGTCTTTCATTTTGCTACAATCCACAATCAGCTTGATCTCTTGTCACATTCATTTTTTCTCATCTATAGACATTATCAAACTTTTTAGAAAATGTTCTTTTGCAACGCGCATCAAAGAGTGTGAGAGATCAAAGCCACGCTCGAAAGCAAAAAAAATGATTTACTAAGTTCAAAAAAATATACATTACTTTAACAGCTTAAAGAGTTGTTAACATGATGGAATTAATTATTCTTAAGGTTTACGTTCGCGTTAAAAGAATAGTCATAAAAACGCACTTTGTTCCAGACTTCTCACACATTCAATTTTAAATATATTAAGTTTCTAAAAAATGTATTCGTACCATAGAAGAATTGATAAAGATTTCGGTGTAAAAAAAATATAAAAAGTACACATGGATTTCTGAGAATAAAAAGAATAAAAATGCCAAATACTGTCAGGTTTACTAAATATTTTGATACATAAATAATAGTTATTTCAGTATGATTTTTGCACTAAAACCTTCGTTTATTCTTAAACTTAACAACTGCATTTAGAGTATATTATTATGTGTAATATTTTTTGATCGAAGAATATGCAACGAAAGGTCAACAACAGTGTTATTTTACATCTAGAAGTAATCGCCCTCACTCGGACAAAGTAGGGTACGGGACGGAGCGGAACGCCGTCATCACCTCGAACCAATCATGACAAAGGTAGACAAAGATGGGGAATATCATGTCGCTATGCATTTTCTTAGGAAGTATTAGCCCACTAACCCATATTATTTGCATTATTTTACGGAGGGTATTTTGTTAAGATTTTACTCGAGCGCGCTCAGTTTCTGTTATTAGTGAGGTTTTAAGTGTAAATATCAATATGGCAAGGAGTTACAAAATAGGAAATAAAAAGCGTCTATACTTAAATGCTTACAGAAAAAAAAAAGGGACTGCAGCAAATTTACTAAATTGGTAAGACATTATTTTTACTATTATTATTATTATTTTTATGCACGGTCCCGTATAAATATTTGCAAATTGTGGCCTACGCCACGTAGACTAGTGCGGCTCTGGCTTAAAAAGTATAACAAGCGCAGGTATCGGTAGGCGGGACAATGTTATCTCCTAAACCTCCCTTGCCGCACTACACTTCCGAGGTAAGATTTTCATTTCGTACATGCCGAATTGGCGAACGTAAACCTTAACTCGAAGATGTATTCATTAAAAATAATTCCCGTGCAATATAAAAGTTAATTTATAATTCAAATATCATTGTATACCTTTTAATTTCGGATATATTTTTTTAATAAATAAATGATAAAATTAATTTAAAATAATTGAGCGAAATTACTGAATGTAAAAATAACAAAGTGTACAGACATAAAACAAAATATATTCAAATCACTTGCGAACGTTTATCACTTGTAAACAGTAGAAAAGGATATACATTTTGTTGGTGTCGCCCTCTAGACGAAAAAGCTTTTAACGTATTTTTTTCATTTTTATTAAGAAAAACAAATGTTCCTGTAAAAATTAAAAACATATATTGTTCTCTTCTAGCATTTTTACTTGTATTTTTACTTGTATTTTTTTTTTTTTTTTTCGATAGAAAGATATTTTCTTACATTTTCTCAAAATAAACTGATTCAAATGTTCCAAAAGTGACTCCTTTACCTGTACTGTATATAAAAATGGAAGCTCTTAAACTTGGAAGACCACTTAAGGAGAAAAAAAAATCATTGAAGCACTTATTAGCCCAAGAGTATGGCGAAGGATGGAAGCAAGAAGATGATCTAGTATGGTACAAAACTATTTTACAAGCTAGTGAAGATGAAATAGAGGAAGAACAAGGCAAGGCCGAAAATACCTGCGACTGAGTGGAGGAAGATGTTGCTTTACATATTTAATTTTTTCATTTTTTAATTTTCGTTAATAAAATCAGTTTTTCACTAAAGTTTTAGATTTTGTTCGCCTTGTAAATAATGTAAAATTCATCACTTTAAGCAAAACGTAATAAATCCAAATTAGAATTAAGCAAAAAGAAATAAATCCACACTAACTAGGCAAAATGGCATATTTATATCCATATTCTAGTTGAGCAAAACGAAGTAAATCCATTAAAAAAATACACATATTATTGGGAAAATCTTAAATTTGAACTAAAACTAAAAATATTTCTCCTTAAAACTATTATTTATATCATTCTGCAGTAGATAAAAATTGTAGTTTTTCTTCTAACTCATTTTTCTAGTTTTTTAAGTTTTACTCAAAACAACATATTATGGATTTAATGCATTTTGGATAGTTGCTCCTCATATATCCTAAGATTCTGAAAGTAATCTGACGAGGTACAATTTCTTTTGACCGACTGATTTTCAATGTTTTATCATTTTAATCATAAAAAAAGTGGAAAATAGTTATGTACAAAACGCTTCTCTTAATTAATTAATCAAGAAAAGGTTTTAAGATAACGAAAATGCATACATAAATGAAATGTAATCAATCTGATTATTGCATTAGTCATTGTAAGTGTATATATAAACGAAATTCAACACTAACAGTGAGCAATTTTCACATTGATAAGATAAAATATTTGATTTGTAGTATTTTAAATTAAGTTCAGAATTTTTGCGGGCGTGAAAGAGTGCAGTAATATTGCAAAATATTTATAAATAGAGGTGAGCAAATGCAAACAATACCTAGTAGTTTATGTTATAGGGACGAAAAGTTGAGTTTTTCGAGCGACTACTAAAAGGCTCGTAGGAGTCCGAAAGAACACTTTTCGTCCGTATTATTTTTTTGTTATTCAAATGTGCTTATAGATATTAAAAAATATAAATAATTAAATTTGAAATGATAATATTTCCGATAATTCTTATAACTGAGATGGCTGTGATCTATAAGAATATAAGTGCATTCATGTAATCAATTTATTTATAGTTTATTCAGTTTTTCTCTTATTTAATTAAAAATGCTTGTATTCAAATTTGGATGTGCGTTATTTTATAATAAAAAACAAATTATAGCCAGTAATATAAACAAGTAAACTAAAAATAAAAAAGAATGTTTAGAAATCGGAACTGGATACCTACTTTATCTTTTCGGCCTGGATCGTAAAATAATTTTTTCTATACCTACATGGAAATTAGCTTATCTACGCACAGACTACAAAACGAAAAAGTATGCTATTGCGTTCAACTGAACAAATATATTTCATATCCATTTTAGGTAGTGAGAACACTGCAAAAAATTAAAATAATCCACTAATCAACTACTATTATTTTTAAAATTTTAAATAAGTGATAATTCTGTCAAACTAACTGACAGCATATTTTATTTATTGAGATTAAATATACATTAAAATGAGTTATTTTTGCGTAGAATCGATAAATAATAGCATTTTCATTTTTGTTTCATCCACATTTTAAAATAAATTTAAAATTTTATTTAAACTATATGAAACTAATTTAATTACGACCATTAGAAATAAAATGTTAAATCAGGCGGTGGAGTTGAGAAGACGGTTTCTGTCTTCCACGCGAGAGACTCGAGTTCGAATTTCGGCTGGGGACTAATAAAATATATATATTTTATTTTAATTAAACCAGTAATTTGTGGGTAATGCAGCAAATGAAAGAGTACTTTTTTAAGTTTATTCCAAGCTTTCGGAAATGTTTATTTTCATCATCAGGGAGACTAAAATAAAATAATACCACATATTATGATAAAGTAAGGTAAACATTTTTTTTATTACTTACATCTTAATTAAGGTTGTTCATTTTGGTGGTATTATTCAGTTTAGTGTAAAGATACAAAATGGACAAGCTGAAGTCAATTACAAAATAATATACACAAACAATAACTACGATACTTTAAAACTAAAAAAATATAAATAACAAAAGCCTATGACTATGATAATGTTTATTTTATAAAAGACTCCTTTGAAGTCTCACAAACTTTTAATGGTATGACACTACCTAATGATCATGTCATTGCTAGCTTGGATGTAGTATCTCTTTTCAGTAATGTTTTCTTAGATGCAGTACACAGATCTATCTATAAAAATTGGGATCGCATAAGCAATCATTGTAATATTAATCAATCAACTTTCATAGATCTCATTTCCTTCTTATTTAATAATACATATTTTTCATTCGATAACAAATACTATAAACAAACTTTTGGTACCCCTATGGGTGCATCTATCTCACCTATCCTAGCTGCTTATGTGATGGATGACTTACTGGACATAGTTATTCCAGTTTTATCTTTTAATATACCTTTTATAAAAAAGTATGTCGATGACATTATCCTTACACTCCCTAGTTGGGGCCTAGACGAGATAGTAAATACTCTTAATAGCTATGATCCATACATACAATTCACAATAGAAAGGGAAGATGAAAATTGCTCGGTTCCATTTCTAGATACCAAGTTCATTCGAACCCCAGATAACAAAATCATTATCGATTGGTATAGAAAACCTTGCAGTTCAGGTAGATACCTGAACTATCATTCCTACCATAAACAATCTATGAAAGTGAATTTAGTAAAACAAATAAAAAACAGAGTTTTGAAAATCTCAGACCGGTCTTTCCATAAAAAGAATCTAGATATCATTTATAAACTTTTTATTGACAATTCATATCCAAAATCACTCCTTAATAAAATTATATACAGTACATCATATACAGTTAATGAATTCATACAAAATAATGAAATCACCCCAATTATTGAAAACCATGATCAAAACAGTGATAATCTTACACCACATACCCAAAATACTGCTCTACTTAATAATTTAAGGAACTTAGCTCCCAATAACATGAATTTAGTTGTTTCACAAGAAAATAACATACACTTTACCTCTTTACCTTACATCAAGGAGATCACACCTAAACTATCAAGAATTACAAATATTAATAGTAACATTAAGATAGCCGATAAGGCAGTTCTAACAATAGGCTCAATCTATTCTAAACTCAAAGATAAAACCCCCTTAAAATCATTATCAGATGTAGTATACAACATTCCTTGTCTAGAATGTAATAAAGTCTATATTGGTCAAACACAAAGACCTATCTCAGGTAGAATCTCCTCCCACAGAAGTGATTGCAGACTGCATCCGAAACGTTGTGCTTTGGCTGAACATGCTAATAAATATCAGCATAATATAAATTATGACGAAATTAAAATATTAGCCATTGAAAATATTTACCATAAAAGACTTTTCTTGGAGATGGCTTTCATTTCACAGGAACCAAATTCTATGAACAAAAAGACAGATATTAACAATTTATGTGAAATTTATTCTTATTTATTGGATTTGGACAATAAACCAAACCAAATTCATAATTTAAATAATACAGAGCTAATTTAATATAAAAATCACTCTTTGAACATTTAAAAAAAAAAAAATATTAATGTTATGTAAACATAACATTATCCACATTTATTTCCTAACCTCTAATAACTTTTTACTTGTCAAATTGACCTTTCGTTATTTATATTTTTTTAGTTTTAAAGTATCGTAGTTATTGTTTGTGTATATTATTTTGTAATTGACTTCAGCTTGTCCATTTTGTATCTTTACACTAAACTGAATAATACCACCAAAATGAACAACCTTAATTAAGATGTAAGTAATAAAAAAAATTTTTACCTTACTTTATCATAATATGTGGTATTATTTTATTTTAGTCTCCCTGATGGTGGAAACAAACATTTCCGAAAGCTTGGAATAAACTTAAAAAAGTACTCTTTCATTTGCTGCATTACCCACAAATTACTGGTTTAATTATTAACTAGTCAGCAACGACTATCAACTCTCTTATTTTATTTTATATATTAGTAGAAGTCAAAAATAATTTTAAAATTAGTTATTTTGTCTTAATAACCTAAAATAATTTTTAAATTTGTAGATTTTCGTCGAAAAAATATACCGTACAACTCGAGTGGATTGTCCATATCGCACTCACATGAATGAGAACTCCACCTACAGTGCCTGCGTCCAAATCTCAAACTTCGTCTTCCTGCGATATGGCCATCATATCCACTCTTGTTGCACAAACTACTATTTCATGCAAAATGATTCAAAATTTTTTTTCAAATACCGCTTGTCCTTTCAAAGTCTATCAATTAAATTTTTAGTTTCCACGAAAACTACTAAATTTTAGGCAAAATCGCTCAAACAAACCGATTTGAGATAAAATCGGTTTGTTTTCATGGTTTTAGCAAATAAAAACGTTTTCGTGGAAATCGATAAAATTTGGAGCACTCATCGTATTACCTTTGATAAATGATAAAAAACAAGAGTTCTGGGTCGAATTTAAACTCTAAAAAATTATCAATCGTTAGGAGGACACAATTAAAATCCAAAGACGTTTTAAATTGTGTATCAACGTTTGACTATCTCATAAAATATTTCCAAAGACTCCAGAAGGGATTAAAATTTGCCAATTTAGTTTTGAGGCAAAAATGGTAATTAACGTAAAGGCGTAATATAAAGATGCATAACGAAAAATGGAAAATGAAAATTTTCTAAAATTCAATTTCCAAATCAAATTATGACTTTGAGGTGAATTAACAGGAAGGCACAATATAGATACAACAATTTTAGAATTTTATCTCCACGTTTAAGTCATTTTACGAGAGCCATCTCGCTCGGTAATATATTTTTATCTACTCCCATTAATTTATATATTAATTATTCAAGTGCTTTTGAGCAATTAGTAGTATTAATAAACAAATAGCGTGAGTTATTATAACTCACGCTGGGTTCCTACGATAATTCGGAATATAAATAGTGTGCGCAGTAAATTCTTGAAAATTTTAATGTCGATAAATGTTGGCGTAAAATGTTAGAAAGATTTTTTAACAACTGGAAATAAATAAACAATAATTAAAAGATTTTAAAACTATTAAATTGTCAACGCCTCTCAGTAGGCGGAGCACTCAATTATTACATTGAGGGGAGTAATGTGATTTGAAATTTTAACAAGATAATTTTGCCGTTTTCAAATCAATTTCTAATAATAGTGCTAAAAAAAGATGAATTTAGATAGTAAAGATAAGTTATTATGTATACCTTCAGAAATAATAATGCAATACAGAATTTATTACCAGTAAAATCAAAAAACAAGTATAAAGGTGTATATTAAAATCACAGCTTATACAATACAGCTCCACAACTCCGTGTCGGCGTCTTTGATCTGGCGGTCGAGAACCAAGCAAGACGGAATGGTGCTATCTCTGTTAGATTAAAGGGAAAAGTCGGGCCCGGATTAAGCAATTTTTTTATTATTGAAAAAATTGAAAACCTTGACGTAATAAGGTTGGTTACATGCCATGTTAAGTAAGTTTTGGGAAATAAAATTTTTAATTTGTTTTAAATCTGTCAAATATAATTAAAAAAATTATTTAAATATAAATATTACGAAAAATAGCACATCTTTCGGATTAGAGGTAAAATAATTTGTATGTGGCTAGTAAAATCCTCGTTAACAAATGTTTTGAGCTAAAACAGTCACTTCACGACAAATTGTGACTTGGATCCTTTTTACACCAAGGGCTTCAATTGTTAAAGAAATGTGTCACGCTCGTGGATGCAAATCAAGTGGTACCCCGTGTCTCTGGCAAGTGTTACTCTTCGCGCAAAGGGTTTATACCTAGATAAACGAATGCTTCGACTGAGGTCTGGGAACTCTATGGTATTTTGGAATTATAAAGAATTTGTGCTTTTATTTTAACAATATTGGTTATATTTAGATGTATTCTTATTAATTGAAATACAGACTTGTAGAAGTAATACTTTGACAGTTTTTATTAATATAATATATTCAATTTTTATCTGACCATACCGAAGTAGGGAATTTTGAAACTTTATAGTAATGTGAAATTTGAATTACAATATTACACGATATTACATAATTAGTACTTATTTTAGGTAGGTACTAAATTTGTACCTTGAGAAAGTAATATCGATTTTTACAAGAAAACTTGAAAAGTAAATTAATTTAGTTCTTATTTCTGATGTAAAACTTAAACCAAGAAAACAAATAAATTGTAGTTTGTTCAACAAGGGTGGATATGATAGCCATATCACACAAAGACGAAGTTTGAGCACGACGTCGTAGGCGGAGTACTCAATCGTCTGATTGTGATATGAACAATCCACTCGATATGGTCAGTATATTTTTTTTACGACCCACTAACAAAAATCTACAAATTTAAAAAATTATTTTAGGTTATTTAGACAAAATAACTAATTTTAAAATAATTTACGAAGTTGACTAATTTATAAAATAAAATAAACATGAAAAATTAATTAGTCCTCGGCCTAGATTCGATCCCGGGCTTTTCGCATGAAAGGCAGATGTTCTGTCCTCATCTTCACCGAAACTTTCAGGACTTTAGTTTTAATACTCGTAATTAAATTAGTATCATGTAGTTTAATTAAAATTTATTTTTTTTTAAATGTGGACATAATAAAAACAAAAATGCTATTATTTATCGAGTCTACACAAAAATTTTAATGTATATTTAATATCAATAACTAAAATATATATTGACAATTAGTTTAACAGAATTGTCACTTATTTAAAAAATTTTAAATAATAGGAGTTGGGTGACCAAAATATGAACTGTGATTTGTAGATTTAATTTTGTTAAAGTGTTCTCACTACCTAAAATGAATATGAAATATATTCGTAGTTGAACGCAATAACATAATTTTTCGTTTTGTAGTATGTGCGTAGATTGGCTAATATCCATGCACAGATTACAAAACGAAAAAGTATGCTATTGCCTTCAATTGAACGAATATATTTCATATCCATTCTAGGTAGTGAGAACACTGCAAAAAAAAAAATAAATTCGCCAATCACCGTTCATATTTTGATCAACCGACTGCTAATATTTTTAAAATTTTAAATAAATGACAATTCTGTCAAACTAATTGTCAGTATATTTTTTAGTTATTGAGATTAAACATACAATAAAATTAGTTATTCTTTTGGAAAACGTTAGCATGGATGACTAAAGGGTATTGGGTTAATTAATTCTAAAAGTGTGGTACAAATGTTATTTTTTGTAGCCAATTCTTCAAAATTATTTTAAAATATCTTTTCAATATTGAATATTAGTTCTACAAATTCATCATTTGACAGTTGCAGATTTCCAAATGTATCTGAATTGGCGTTATCATATGCCTTTTAAAAGCAATAAAAAGAAAAATCGTCTAATTCAACGTGATCTTTGTTATATTTAAGACAGGTATCGCAGGAGTGGATCCGCAAGGCTTTTATTAAAAGGTAACCACACACATACCTGATAAAATTTTTCTGTAGCAATTCGTCTTTACAATAATTTAGGGTGTTAATAATTTCATCATAAAATAAAATACAAGGTGTTCCATTTAAAAAACATACATTTTAATTTTCCAGGCAAAAACGTGACACCCTGTATATCCAAAGATATTTTTAAAATATGTAGGTATTTTTCAAATCCATATAACTTTTATTTAAAACTTTCTTGCGTGTCTACAACAAAATAATGAACAATAACGCATTAATGAGACACCCTGTATAAATTATATTTTTAACAATGAAAATTTCTTATAATGTAGTACTTATCGGTTTGGGTCCTTGGGAAAACTAAAGAATGTTTTCTTGCAGGTATAACCCTTATTAAAACAGCTTTTGACTGCACAAACTCATTCTACTCACAGCTAAAGAGTCACCAAAATAATAACAGTACCTTTAACTCAAACAAAATCAACGAAATTATAGGCTCCACGAAATTATACAATCAACGAAATTATACGCACGACTCAACACCTTAGCTAAGTACGCTTCTGAACGCCAAAACCGTCTTTTCCCTTCGAAGGCGGAGCTTAAGCGATGCGCGACAAAATCGACGCAAACCGTTGCCGCCAAGAGAGTGTTTTAGCTGTATTGTATAAGCTGTGTTAAAATTTTCAAGATTGGTGTAAATCGTTTACAGAAAATGTACTTTTCGAATATTTTAATAAACTTAGCAATATGTATTAAGCATCGTCTCTATGGACTTTCTACTCCTTGTAAGAAGCACACTCAACATAAATAATGGAAGGCAAAAACATTTATGCCAGAACAACTTAATAATTTCATAAATGAAGCTCCTCATGAGAAATATCTGGCGACAAAGGTAATAGCTTTTACAAAGATTCAAACGTTTTTATCATCTAGTCAATTATATAATTCTGTCTCGATACTTGTATCTTAGTATTTATTGTTATAGTCATAGATAAAGTATAGTATTCAACTTGCGGTAATGGTCACAACTCACTTGATGAATTACATCACTCGCCTGCGGCTCGTGCTGCAAACTTCATCTGCGTGAGTTATGACCTGCAGTATCGCTCGTTAAATAATATACTATTAACGGTTTTGCGTTTTAGGATGCACGTGTGACAAAAAACTGCGACTAAGAATCTAAGAAAATCCGCCTTTATAGTTCATAAAATTATGATACCTTTTTTTTTATTTTCATGCTTTCTGAATTCCGCTATATTCCACTACATGTAACCTGTGATATTTAATCAGGGGTGAGGGTAGCAAAGAAATTTACCTGATGATTACTAGAGCTATAACAGATATCTACTTTTTAGTTTATAACTTATTTTATAGATGGCTTTACAATCTTATTTCCATAAAAACTTTGTCTACTTCTGTATCTCTGTATCTATAACGTGTGGAGGGTGGGTTACCCCCACGTCACTTAGGCCTCATTTGGCCCATTGTGCATCCTCCTGAGATGATAGGCACCTCCTAGTTCGTCAGCCAGTCTACTTACTTTGTCTACTTAATTACTACTCCATTTTAAATGATCCAGTTTTAATTTTATAAAACAAAATTATGTTTGTTTCTTCGTAACTTTGTGTTGTTATTATTTTATTTAAATTCAATAAATCTTTTCCGTTATTAATGATCTCTATTACTCATAAATAAATTCTACTTTCGCTTAAAATCATCAGAAATTATTGTTATTATGTTTCCTAACCTGAGTTCCAATTACATATACTGTTACCTTCTTTTTTTGATTTCTACGATGTAAATTGTAATTAAGAGGTGATTTAGCTCAAATTACTGATACTGCGTGGATTCATAAAAAGACCAGGACAAATGAAATCAGAGTAGCTTAACCGGTTCGCGGGCCAAAGTCTACTTTACGATAAAATGAAAGATATTATAATACGATAACGACAAAATGTTGAGAGCCACCAAGTTTTTGAGTAATTTGGAAAACTTATCTGATTTGATATGCCCTGTTTAGTTGAGTTAGTTTCTGGTACTTAAAGTTATCTGTAACAGTTCTGGCAAATAAAAGAATTTAATACATTTAATAAAAAAAGTAAAAAGAATGAAATTTTACATAATAAATTAATAGTTAATGATTAAATCTGAATAAAAATAAACTAAAATTGACTGACAGATAAAAATGTTTACATGAATGAATAAAATTTACTGATAGATAATTATTAATTGTCCCGACCATGTGGCATTCTAGTACGGTACTTCCCTTTTGTATGTCGTGTCGTGGACAATCCGCTTTTAGGTACTTAGATACTTGGAGCTTGGAGCTCGGAACTTGGAGAAACTACGTAACTCGTAACATTCCTTAACATCTAGGAGCAACTACGTAACTTGGACTTCTTGTTTCTTAGAGCTTCTAGGAGCAACTACGTAACTCGAGACTTCTTGGAGCTTAGATCTTAGAGCTTCTTGGAGCTACTTGGAGCTTACTGGAGCTTCTTGGAGCCACTTGGAGCCAATTAAAGCAACTTGGAGCTTCTTGGAGCCACTATAGGTTTAGAAATAAAAAGAACCTCGGTAACAGTAAAAGTACATACGAGCCCTAACACAAAAATATTCGGACATCAACCGATTTTGCGAAAAAGTTTGAAAATTTCCTTAAGGGATTCAATATCATATGTTTTTTATTTATAAGACATAATATGTATTGTTTACATCATATTTATGAAATTGTTTTCAAATAAACTAATATTGATTAATAAAACTAAACTAAAAATGCAATATTTGCTGACACATAAATGTTCGGACACGTTAGTAAAACAAATAATAGCAAGCCATGGAAACAAAAAAAAGTGTTTCCATTTTGACATTTTAACTTGAGAATTAATTCGATTATCAATTGGCTCCAAAATGTCGCGTGGTAAAGCAACAAAAAATGGTGCAATTAGAGAATTAATAGTAAAATTATTTAACCAACGAAAAACCTTTCGGGATATTGCTAAACAAATAAATGTCGCAAACTCCACGGTGTCAGATATTGTGAAAAAATATGGAGAAACGGGTTCAACTCAAATTTCAAGACATGGTACTGGTCGGCCACGCAAAGTCACTTCCCGAATGCAAAGATCTCTTGTTCGGATTTGTAAAACTGATCGCCGAAGTACTGTAAGGGAAATAACAGCAAAATGGAATGAAGAAATAATTGGAAATGTTTCACGAGAAACGTGTCGTCGCTGGATCCATAAGTCTGGTTTACATTTTTATAAGGTACGTAGGTTACGTTAAAGGAAAATCTCATATTTATGCAGTGAAATCATTGGTTAAGGCAAAAAAAAGCCGTTGCTGACGGAAAAACAAAAGAAAAGACGATTAGCGTGGGCAAAGGAACGGGCAATGTGGACTTTTGAAGACTGGAAAAGAATAATTTTTAACGATGAATCAAAATTTGATGTTTGCGTGAGTGACCATCGATCACGTGTTATAAGGAACAAAAATGAAGCCTTTCACAAAGACTGCCTAAAGAGAAAAATAAAATTTCCATCAGGTGTTATGGTATGGGGAAGCATGTCTGGTTTCAGTCTTGGAAAACTACACTTTATAGACGGAATTGTAAACGCAGAAAAATATCAGAACATTCTTGAAACCAATTTGTCAGTGTCAATTCCAATTTTATCACCTGATGGAAACTTTTCTTTTCAACAAGATGGCGCCTCCTGCCATACAGCCAAGACCACAAAAAAGTGGCTGCAGGACAACAATATTTCCGTCCTTGACTGGCCCTCCAGCAGCCCTGGTCTAGATATAATCGAAACTGTATGACACAAGATGAAGCAGCAATTAAGGAAGGATCCACAGCGCAACATTTCTGATTCGCGGGTAAAATTGCAAAATATATGGGATTCTTTTACCGCGGAAGATTGCGAAAAGCTTGTTAAAACTATGCCTGATAGAATAAAAGCTGTTATTAAGGCAAAGGGAGATGCAACCAGCTATTGATGTGATTTGTCCGAACATTTATGTGTCAATAAATATGCATTATTATCAACATTAGCTTAGTTTTATTGATCAATATCAGTTTATTTGAAAACAATACCATAAATATGATGTAAAACAATACATATTATGTCTTATAAATGAAAAACATGATATTGAATCCCTTAAGGAAATTTTCAAACTTTTACGAAAAATCAGTTGATGTCCGAACATTTTTGTGTTAGGGCTCGTATACATGCCAGTTTGGAAATCTAACGGACTTATGCATAAATAGGACAAATATTAAAGTAACATCGTCTGAACAGAATATAAAATATTTATAAGGCCAAAATAAGTTATAACAATAAGTTTTACATCATCTGAACCAAATATAAGCTATTTATGAAGCCAAAATAAGTTATAAGAATAAGTTTTACATCATCTGAACAAATTATAAGCTATTTATAAGGCCAAAATAAGTTAAGAGCCATAGATTTCCTTTTAAACTGTATTTCCAGACTGACTTGTAATTCAATTATTTAGTTGCCTCCCCGCGTATACAGTGTGTCTACTTAAGTTGGAACCATATGGAAAACATTTTTATTATTGATTTTAGGAAAAAAGTTATTCTTGATAAAAAGTCCTGCATGACCCAAAACCGAAAATACAGTCATCACATATCAAATTTTTCAAGCCGTATACGAGGTTTGTCAAAAAATATGAATTTTGCTCAAGAGTAAAGTACGTTTATTTTTGACAAAATCGAAAATTTTTATTAAGAAACGTTGATTAGAATTGAATATTACATTTAAATATGCAATTATATCAATCTATCTGAAAAAACAGATTTTCTTATTTTTTATAAACTCTACACTCTACACATTGATTGTAAATATCTGAAAACGTTATAAATTACGTTAGCTACTATAAACATGATACGCTTTCCTTTTGTTGATGTTTGTGAAAAATTTAGCAAATTTCTTAATGAAAATTTTCGATTTTGTAAAAAAAATAAACGTACTTTCCCAGGCAGCACACTTTGGTATAAATTACGTATTTTTTTAGGTACTACCATACGTATGAATACGGTTGATGTACTACCAAATATATTCGTGAAAATGTCCGCCTTATAAACGTCGATTACTAAGAATTTATCCTCTATAATTAAACATTTTTACTATACGTTTATATTAGATTTATAGTTGTAGTATATTTATACGAATTCACTTTGGTATAAAATACGTTTTTTTATGTACTACAATATACGTATGGATACTGTTGATATGCTACCCAATATATACGTGAAAATGTCCGTCCTATAAACGTATATTTTTTTTATTTTTTATACGTCTAACATTACTACTTTATCTACCTTTAATTATCCTGTTTTACTATACGTCTATATTAGATATATTTGTATGATTTTTATTAATGTGTAAAATGCGTCTACCTGATATTGTTTTAAATGTATTTCAAACACAAATTAAATAAAGTAATCAAAACAAAATTTCTAAAAGAGGCCATGGAAAAATATTAATATTTCTTAAATGATAGTTTGGATTTTATCCATAGCAGGTGTGTGTATACACCAGAAATAGGCATTACTCGTATTTATATTTTGGTTGTAATTGGCCTAAATATTTATAAAAATTTTTTGATCACTTGTTATATGTACAGAACAATATTTAATTAAAAAAAATAAACAATAAAATACTAAAAAATAAATAAATACAAAAAAATGAACACTAAAATACTGAATAACAAACTAAACGAAACTTTTCTTTAACTAACAAAAAATATATATGAAAATAAAAATCTTAGCTTAACACTTTGGACGGGCCTTAGCTAACTTAAGCTAATCTTGCATGGCACACCTAATCGTTCGATCGGTTAAGTCGCTTGGTCCACCCCCATTCCTATAACGAAAATCTAACTCAATTTCAGGTGAAATATTTTCTAAAAGCTCCGAAATTAAATTCGTATTATTTTCTTGGAAATTATTATAAATAATAGAATCAGATGATATATTAATGTCCGAAGCCTTATTAATGTTATCTTCATTGGGAATAAAAAAAAATTGATTTGACTTTAAAGCATCTTGAACATTTTGCGCTATTTTTCTACGTAGATGACGCAGAGACAGAGTTATTTTAGACATTTTATTAAATAAAAAACAACTGACCAAAAAAAAGGAAAATAAGTATAATAAGTATGCTTGAAATAACTAGGTAACCAAAAAAATACGTAAAAAAATAAAAGAAACAAAAGTAAGGTTATGTTTTGAAGTTTCTATATTCATTTAACACACTGTACGTACCTATAAAACAGTAGTTGTTGTAAAATGCAACAATTATTAAAGGAGTAGCTAAATTAAAACATTAATAGAAACTTACCTATGCTTTTAATCAATATCGTAAAAGCTAGGACGCCAAACCAACATGCCACAAAACGTGTACATAAATGAAAATGGACGAACCGATGAACCTGCTCCCACAAACTATTCCCTACACTGAACAATAATACTACACATACGCATGAGTAGAAATGAGAAAAGACCGTACCACTAGTACGTCATCCTCCATCCGCCATCTAAAAATAGTTCCATGTGTATGGGGAATTTGTTATAAATATTACAGGTAATATAATTAAAAAAATGTGGATGTAATGTAAATAAATGTATCTATAAGCTTTTAATTTAAATAAACCTAAATATATACATATTATTTACTTCTGTCTACTAGTTCATCGTAAACTGGTATTATGCGTTTAAGGTGACTTATATTTAAACGTAGAATAATATATTAACTAGTATCGACAAACAAAAGCGTTTAATTTATCTGTTAAAAAACGTTAAGTATAAAAATGGTAGATGGTAAACGTTTAAAAAATCAACCAAGACGAAATTTAAACGGGAATTATAAACGAAGAAAACATATTGTATAATAATGTAAATTTATACGAATTTAATTTAAATAAACCTAAACGTATATTTAGGCCCACTGTATATAAACAGTTCATCGCAAACTAAAAATAGTCGTATATTGTTAACTATATTTAAACGTAGACAAATTTACAATTATATACCATAGGATGTATATAAAAAACGTATAATATATCGTTTAAAACACGGTATGTATAATAATCGTAAACTGTAAACGTATACGGAATCAACCAATACCAAAATTAAACGAGTATTACGTATAAAATACGTTAGTTATACTAATGTGTGCTGCCTGGGTTACTCTTGAGCAAAATTCATATTTTTTGACAAACCTCGTATACGGCTTGAAAAATTTGATATCTGATGACTGTATTTTAAGTTTTGGGTCATGCAGGACTTTTTATCAAGAATAACTTTTTCTCCTAAAATCAATAATAAAAATGTTTTCCATATGGTTCCAACTTAAGTAGACACACTGTATATCAAAGTATCAAAGAAAGCTTAAAAATATTATTAGTTAGGGTAGCTCTAATCTATATAAAATAAAATAACACATAGATATAGTCCGGTCAATTTAGACTTCCGAGGGTACAAAAATTCCCACCCCGCTGAAAATTGGTAGGATTGTTCAAAATACCATTATAAATGAAACCTAAAAAGTCCTCACCAATCCATCACCTGGAAAAAAAAATTACTCGGGGCCAAAGGTCACAAAAACGGGTTTTTCGCGATTTCCAGCAAAACAGTTTTATCACAAAATTAGTTAAGACAAAAATTGTAGAGCAGATAATTATTTATCTACAAACAATGTCTAAGATATTTTTCCTAAGAGCCATTGTTTCTGAGATATAAGGATTCAAAAAATTAAAAGAGTTGTAATCATCGTAATATGCACACTAGGGTGCTTCATTTTCAGGCAATATTCTTTTTATCTCTGTGCTACTTGAAAATCTGAAACAATAAAAAATTAAAAAATTTAAGGCCGGGTAAAAGGTTATAAATGCAATAGCGACTTAGCTCATTCAAAAATTCGATTTCCTATTTAAATAACATAGGAAACAATTTTTTTTGGTTTCAATTTAATTTTTTGATATTAAAAAAAAATTTTTAGGAAAAACCCGTGAATAGCTTTTGTAGGGCATGAAATTCGCTACAAAAAGTTTCTATGAGTGAATTCCCTCCAAAATTTGAAAATTAGAACTGTACCGTCCTAATGTTTATAATAAGTTACTATTAGATGTAAAAATAATAAATTTTAGTTTAAAGAAGATTTGATGTGAAATATAATTGATATTCAACTTTCTAGCTCTATAACTCAAAACCTGTTAGTCGGAGGGGATTCACTAAAAAGGGTAATAATTAACGATACATTTATAATTTAGCTTTCTGTAAATGTGTACTAGAAAAGTTTCACTGGCTCCCTACTACTTATAGAGAATCGAGGACAGTTGTTTAAGGTAACGATGATATGGGGTAATCGTCGTAGCCAACCCGACAGTTGTACGGTGAGGATAAGAGAGATAGCAAAATGTGTTTGGAAAATTACTAGATTCAAAAGTCCTGCTCATTTTCGCGCATGAGTAATGCGAAATTGTCAAATAATGGGAAAGGTTAATTGGTAATTTTGGATGTTTCAACCTAAATCAAGCACCTTTAATTCGATTTGGCTTTTTAACCTTTTAAAATAAAAATAAAAACATAATATATATTTACAGAGACTTAACTCTTTATATGTTAAAATGCGTAGCTTATCCGTAATAGATATGCCGTTGCAAGTCAAATGATTATTTAACTCCCTCTCTTTGACTTTTATTTTATTTTTTGTTCAATTCTCATTTTTTGTATTAAATATTTTCCTTTTTTCTATGACACTTCATTTAAATGTGTCTGATGATGCAGTAATCATTTCGAAACCAGTCGCCAATTAAAAATTGACTTTGTGTGAAATAATGGATTTTTCCTTAATAACTTCGTATTTAATGTAATATTTTAACTTTCTAAATACATTTTTCTTTTCAGAATAAAATGGATATTTCAAAGCTGATTTTTGTTATACTACTATATCAACATACAGTTAGTAGCCGCACAATAAATAACTTATACACCCTTAAAAATTATGATTATTATGGTGAATATGACGATCTAGAGGGTATCGGTCATGGTACCGGTGATGGTAGCGGTGATGGTAGCGGTGATGGTAGCGGTGATGGTAGCGGTGATGGTAGCGATGAAAGTAAAATGGAAGGCAGTGGATATTTTGTTATAACAGACGACGAAGACTATTCTATAAAAGTTATTTACAAAAATTTCACATCGCAAACTACTGTTAATCCATTTTTGGAAAGCACAAGTGCTCCAGAAATTTTATCACTGACAACACAAGGATATACAAATATTTCAAAGGTGAATTCTGTTGACCCACCTGTCGAAGTTGATCTATCTAATGAAAGTCTAGATAATAATACTAAAGGGAGTGTACCTCTTACCACAGAACCATATACCAATGTAACAAGTAAATTTGGAGATTTAAACACAGATGATTGGACCTTTAATGATGATGACGTGAATTTAGAAATTATTAAAATGATCCAAGTTGTCAATCGAAAGTGTAAAGTATTTACGTCTTTAAACAGTGATAATTTCGTTGTATATTGTTAGTTCACTGTTTTAAGTAATACTGTTGTACATTTAATAAAAAGTGTAAAGTGAAGACCAGAGTATCTAAGAGTTAAATTATTTTTAAACTGTAGGTATCATTTATCTCTAACAACACAAAACACAAGTTTATACAAAAATTTCGAAGGTGCATTCTGATCATCCGCCTATAGAATCGAAGTTGATCTACTAAATGAAAGTCTGGGTAGTAAAAACGATATACCAACATAACCAGTATTAAATTTGGAGATTCAATACCAATGATGTGAATTTAGAAATTAATAGAATTGTCCAGGTTCTCATTTGTACGTATTAACGATTTTGAACAGAGATAATTTGTTTATACAGGGTGGGCCACAGAAAACTTTGCACTTATTATTTTGTATTGATGAAAAAAAAAACAATAACTAATTTTCAGACTGTTGCAAGTGCATTAATAAGCAGGTATAAATTAATTTTGTGTGGTGTATTGAATTATTAATAAAATTAGCTTTCAATTACAGTATCAAACTTAACCCTTTCAGCACCAGCCACTATTTTTACATGCTGTAAATAATCCCAACAAGTTGGATTCGCTCATTATCAGCGAACGTACGGTGTACGTCTACATACCGGATACGATTGAACGTACGACGTACGTCGAATGAATATACACTGAGATAACTAGCAAGAGTATTATATTGAAAAGGTTTACGCTGAAAATTTAAACAATACATTTTATTATAAATCTATTTTGAGCAAATATTTTAACTGAGTAAAAAAAAACTAAGAATTTTTTTTTAAATATAAAACAAAATCAGCATAAACCAATTAATGTATGTTCACCAAAATTCTTAAAAAAAAAAAATAACGAATCTGACTCTTTCAGTCAATTCAATAGTGTACTTTGTTGAAATTAAATAAATGTCCCTTTTGTCAAAATATTTCAATACCAAAATATTTTCTTTCCTGGCACATGCTATTTGATGTCTATTTAATGAAGAGTCTCAAATCTAGATTTGTACGAATCCTGCCAGTCGAAAGAGTTTCCCTGTGTAGCTAGTATTCGGCGAGTCGTACACTACTATACCAATAATCTGTATAGAAAGAATAGCCTAAGTCCAGTAAATTTCGACCAAGATGTACTACTATTCTTTCTGATAGTGACAGATCTGGGGCATTGGCATCCTGAAGAGCAAATTATTATTGTCCCTGTTCCATATAAATTTTAAAGCTGTAGATATATCCGTCAGAAGAACAGAGATCAAACATTTTGATACCAAATCTAGTACGCTTTGACGTGACGTATTGTCGGAAATGTAACTGTCCTTTGAACAACATCAGCGAATCGTCCACTACGACATTTTTATTAGATTGATAATTATTTTAAACTGTTTATTGCAAATTGTTTAAGACTGGCCTTATACGACATAATCTATCATTTGGTACTAAAGCATTTGTATCAGCGAATCTAAGAAATTTTAAAATAGTTAGAAATCGATTTCTAAGTCCCTTATTACGATATTACGATAATATATTGATATTAGGACCTGTACTCCAATACATTGATAATTGTGACTTCTTATCAAGTCCAATATTTAGTAAATAACCAAAACAAAATTTCATCTCTTGTAGTGTTACATTACGCCATTGTAGACCTTGAATTTTATAATTTAACTGCGGCCTATTATTAAAATATAATTCGGCTCTTAAATTTGTGCATCGCACAATAAAGTTTCCACAGATAAAAACATATCTACAGATCTTGTAAACAATACGTCTTCATGTGGGAAAACCTCTGTGTTTGGACTAGGAATGCCAAGAAATTTTGGAACACTTATGACATTTCACTCAGCCGGATTATTGTCTATAGATGACGCGTTACTATAGTCTGACATATTTTCTCTGTCATATCTATCATCGGAAAATCGGAATCTGAATCTGAATCACTTGAGTTCATTTTAAATACTAACTAGTAAACGAAAAAAAAAAAGATCATAATAATCTTAGTAGTTTTTTTGTCAAGAAAATTAAAGTTTACATTATACATCAAACTTTTATAAACATACTTATAGGTAGTTTTACCAAGCTCTTTGAGATGTACCTATTCGGTTATTGCCATAAGCTAAAAATGTTAAATAAACATTAGTATTAAACGATTTATTTGATAAATATTTTTTCATCAAGTCAACAAGAAAGCACTGATAATTTTTTTGTCTGTAATGCATAACTCGAGAGAAGGTAAACAAACATTGTTGGCTGTCTTCTCAATTAATTTTTACTTGACTTACGTCGTACGTCCAAAAGTATAGCTTAATGACGTACGTCGTACGTCCACTGGGGCCAAAAGGATTAACAATAAAAAAAAACAGTTTTTTATCAAGCTAGAGCGAGTTAAAAATCAAAAGTAACGCAATGAATAGTCTTATTGCCGAATTTTCCCTAAAATTACGTGTTCAATGGCGTTTCCCTATTTAAATTGTAGGGGTTGTTCAACCCACTGATCGATTGTTGAAGTGAAATAAAAAGTGTCCCCCTTTAAACTAAAATCGACCAGTCAGATGGTTTTTATTTTTTGCATCAATACGAAAAAATCTGGATGGAAAGTTTTCGGTGGCTCACCTTATAGATTGTTAGTATGTTGCTTTAACTGATAATTAATTAATAAATAGCTTAATTGATATTTTAATACCATGCCAATTAGTAAGAAGCAAAACTAAGCTGTATTATATTAATCAATTTGCTCGAAAAACTTGTTTTATATAATATATTAATTTAATTTATATAATTTTTGTTGTTTTATAAATATGTTACTTTTAATAAATCCTTTAAAACTAAATTGGTTTTTAATCCATAAACACAGAAAAGAGAGAATATAAGTAGTTATAAAAAGTAGTTAAAATTTTTAAGTATAAACTTTGAGTAGTGCAACCATAGAGTAAACTATATTTTTCTAAAATAGTAGTTTTACTCAATTACTTTGTCAAATTAGTATAGCTCTGATAGCAATATACTTTTTGAGCTACTCACTTGTTTATTAATTTTATTTCGTTATTGTTAATTTTTAAATACATTATTTGAACAAAATTTTTTTTTCAAATAATTTATTTAAATGTTATATTTAATGAGAATAGATTTATAATTGGATAAAATGGGTAATATAAAAACTTGTATTATTGCTAATTTCATTGAACAAAAAGTAAACTACCCAAAAAACAATAAATTGCCGGAATATTGCTGGCCTTTTGCTGTAAATGAATGCGACGATTAAAAGATAAAGGCCTACTTTTGGCCTTTCGAAAGTGACTCATCATTATACTGATTAATGATGGCCTAATGAAGGGTGAGTAACTTTATTGGGTAAAAGCATGGTAAAAGTCAATCTGTTAAATTCGAATGCATAAATTTAAATATCTTAAAAAATACCTCCCTCTAAAAATTTAAAAAAACTTAAATTTTGCACTGATAGAAGGCTATCTCAGATACGATATTACAGTATGGGATGCAATCTCACCTGTTCACTTAAATCAACTTGAAGTACTTCAAAAACGATTTCTAAAAATAATAATGTCAAAGCAGTCAAGATATCCTAATGATTTATACCATAGATTCCCAAACTCTTTTGTTTCATAGACCACTACCAATTTCTAAATCTCAAAAAACGACGACTTAACAGTTTTCAAAAAAAAAAAAAAAAAAAAAAAAAAAAAAAAAAAAAAAAAAAAAAAAAAAAAAAAAAGGTTAGAGTTGATTGCCAAATTTTCAATTAAATTTTAATTGTTTAATTGATTTAGTCCAATTAAATAACGAAAAAAAGCCCCTTCGAGCTTACATTAATTTGTAATTGGATAAAACAAAGTGGACCTTGTGTATTTTGATTTGATCTTTCCGAAAAAAAGAAAAAAATGATGTAGCTGTTTTTCAATTTTTTTTAAATTAGGAAAAACCGGGTTTTCCGGAATTTTCCATGGTAAAAATGCTAATTATCTGGGCAAGTATCATTCTGATAGTAAAAATAAATGCACCAATCGAAAGAGGGGGCAAAAATAGTTCGGAATTTCATTGCACAGGTAGTTTTAATGGCGAATTTCTCGCCGCCAGAAGTACTTTTACCAAAAAGTTGTTTTTTCGTTTCTTTGATCAGAATCATGAACATGAAATTTGCGATGAATTTGTGGCGAAATTATAAATATTAGACATATGTACCCATGAGAGAAGTTGCGTATTTTTTTGTGGGCTCTCAAATAAAATAAGTCCCGCGGCGAAATCTGCCATAATTTTTCGGGAATTCGCAGGAAACCGGAAGGCGTAAATTTTTTTTAATTTTTTCCCATATGATTTTCTCCGGGTTTTCCGAAAACATCTAACAAAAAATATATTTGAAAAAACTAACTGCGCCATCGGAAAGAGCACAAAAAAATATACAAAAAGGTATACTTTAAAAATGTTAGGAAATTAATCCTAAGCTTGAGTGTAAGTTTCAACTTGGTGATAAGCTTGTTTTTTGTTCTCTAACATCTGGTTTTCTTCTCGGTTGATGCTCCGTCCTCCTTTTTTTGGCATTATCAATCGCGGCCCTTTTATACCTATCCCAGGTTTTATAAATAAACTCTTTTCCGTAACGTCGAGCTACGTTATGTTTGCGACACCTTTCATGCAATATAAAACCTGGTTCCAAAGAACTGAAAAAATCATCCCCTCTCTCTTTGCTGACCATCTGCAGACCTTTCAATCCTGTCGGTCTAATTGGGGTAAGTTCACCCTCTGCAAGTTTCTGATGACATAATAAACACAGTCCAGCCATTGCAACCTGGAAACAAAAAAAATATAGCACTGTGATAGAATTTTCTTAATTGAAGAACGTACTTACTTAATAAATTGCTGAAGAAGTCCGAAAAACCACGTGTACACAAAGCTTGCTGAACACGGTTATTAAAAATCTATGCCGATGAACACTATCAAGCGATTCAATTTGTAATAATATGACCGTTTGAAGTTTAAACTTGTCGGATAGCGAACGCCGAGACCATGGCTATCCTTGATACGACGTCCGGCTAATTTTGCGGTAATTCTATTTTTTGCACACAACTCAAGAAACGTCTTATAACAAGTTAGTAAAATACAATTTAATAAATTTTTGGTCTACTATATTTAGGTATGTAAGAAATTTAAAACTGGAAATCACAAAAAATCAAATTAAAGAAATGCACGAGTTTTGGATCCCGCGGAGCGCGTGTAATGGGACATTTGTCGGGAGAATTCTACAACTTAGAAGAAACATACACACTTTAAACTTTGTATACACAGTTAGAAGACAAGAGATTTGGGTTTGTTCAATTTTCAGACCAAAAAACTGAAAATCATCAATTTTAGACATTTTTTCTCAAAAACCGTGTTTTTTGGTCGTCACTCAATGAATAGATAAAATATTTTTGCAGAATTTTCCGTAATGTAATCGTATTCTAGACATAATAGAGTATTCAAAAAAAAAAAGTTTTAAGTTATTGGGTGCATTTTTGGCATTTTTGTGCCACTTCAAACTTTCGAAAAAAAAATTAGTTTTTTTTTAGTGAAAAAATTTTGTTAAATTGTTTGATATCTTGGCCAATTATAATCTGATTTCGGTTAAATTCACACACGTATAAGATTTCATATTTAAGAGTAAGCTCTGTAAGTGGCATTAAATAATTTTAAATAGTTTGGCCGTTATAGGCAAACAATGAAATTAGGCTTGCGGTACACTTTGCCCTTCCGCCATATGCTCAATTTTGGGATTTCTCTTGCCTCCTTCTATGAAGTAATAGTCACGTCCCTTAAGTTCAAAACGAATTTTTGTTTCTTTAAATATCTTAATTTTTACCAAAGTTATGAAGAATTTAGTGTTTGAACAAATTCAATTTTTCGACCTTCGCCGCCTCAAAATACTAAACAAATTTCAATCGTCCATACCGCGAGAACGGTGCATCCGATCAACATTTCTCACGAGATATAAAAATTAGCATTTTTTCTAAGCTTTCAAATGTCGTAAACTGCGTTTTAAAAATAATGATTTATTTGCAACATGCGTATGCGCAAAATTGAAAAATTGACAAAATCCAGAATTTCGGCACTTTCGAAAAACTGCTACAATTTCTTTTGCCTTTTTTCGAAAAGATCACCTCAAAATACATAAAATCCATTTTGTTTCATCTAATTACAATTTAATGTAAGCTCAAAACCGGTAATTTAATTCGATTAATTATGCTGTGAGTGAATGTCAAAAAAGCAAAGTGACTCACAGCACAAGAACCAATCAATTCTCACAAATTTTATTTAGAAAACGTCCCATTCGGAGTGGTAAAAAGAAATATAGTATATTTCTTTGTGTTGTAGGTATTTATTTAATTTTAAATATACAAATTATTACACTGTTAATTATTATTGGTATAACAGTGGCAATACAATTAAAATTAAACACTAATAAAGTAATGTAATTTCTACAATGGTAATTACAAAAAATATATAATTTTTATGAGAGGGATGTACTTGATGGATTGACAGCAAATTATCAATATTTGGCTTGAGTTTTGTAAGAAATAACCGTAAGTCTCCCTTTTCGGTGATATACAATCTGCTCCTTTTTTTTGTTAGTAAGTTTGTAACGGCACTAAAACTTTTTTCGACGAGATATGACGAGGGAAACGCTATCAGAAGATTTTGCACAATTCCCCACAGTCCAGGATATTTTTCGGGTATTTCTGCCTGCAGACAAAATTTTTGATACCCTCTTTTAAATGTTACTTTCAGCTCCTCATTAGTGCTAAGCTCAAGAGGCTCCTCTTGTAATACCTATCACATTCTCCACTTCCGTTTCATCAAATGGATTTATGATCCATGGTGGTATTTCCATCGACAGAATATCTTCAAATCTGAATTTAAAATCATCATGCAGGGCAATCAAATGTTGAACGTATGTCTGAATATCTTCATCATGGCATTCTAACTGCGACAAGTTTGGAAACTGTGAAAATTTGCGCCGACCAATATTTTCCTTCAAAAATTTCAATTTACCAAGAAAAGCTGAAAATACACTCTTTGTTTTTATTAAATGAAGGCTGTCCCCTTGTAATTGTAAATTGAGGTCATTAAATTTTTTGAACAAATTTGTCAAATACTGCTTTAAAATTGATCAAGTTTTTTTTTTAATCAGGATTTTTACTTTCCAAAAACTCTAAAACTGAGTCAAAAAGTAAATAAAATCTTGATAAACATGCACTTTTCGACAACCAGCGTACTTCGGTATGTAACTGCAATCGTTGAAAGTCATCATTTTTATCGCACAATTGTGCAAAAATACGCGTATTCAATGCATTGCTTCTTATTTTGTTAACTGCATTAATCACAAATTGAAGCGATTGGTGCAATCTATCACTCAACTTTTTCGCTACTAGATGTTGTCGGTAGATAACACAGTGAATCGCAATTACGTCTGGTATAATTCTTTTAAGATGACTTATAAACCCACGATATCGCCTGACCATGACAGGAGCTTCATCTATTGCCTCCGAAATAACGTTTGTAAATGAAATCGATTTTTCTTTTAAAAAATCACTCAAAACATTAAATATTGATTCACCTTTAGTGTCCGTCTTCGAAATTTTCGCGAATAGTAGCTCTTCGTGAATTTATTTGTCCATAACAAATCAAACATATGCCAATCATAATTCTTCATTGCCAGGTAAAGTTGACTCGTCCAGTTGAATAGAAAAATGAGTTGTTCGTAGATAATCACACAAGAAACTTTCCACATCAGAGTTCATTTTATCAATACGTCTTTGTACAGTGTTGTTACTCAAAGGAATTCTTTTGAGTAAGTCAAATGAAGATTTATGCAGAACAGTTTTTAAAACCTCTTCAACAGTAGGTAAAATTAACTGTTCTACAATGGTGTGCGGTTTTCCAGATTTTGCGATAAGTAATGAGATATTGTAAGATTCCCGCAAGCCATCATCGTTGCTTTCAGACGTTGAAGAGAACATACTGTGCACGGTGGCTCTCTTTTCATATTTTTCCTTTAATATTTCAAATCTTTACCTATTTTATCAGGATGACACCTTCTTAGATGATCTTCCAGCTTTGATGGTTTCATAGAGTCATTGTTCAAAACTTTGTTGCATAAAAGGCATGTGGGCAATCATTTGAACTGGTGTGAAGTTAGCAGACCAAACTTGGCAGTCAAAATGGCGAAGGAACCCGAGTGAACAGTGGCGTCGGTTCCAAGTTAATACATTTTATTAAATAAATATTGCGGTAATTATTAAATAATAAGTAGAAGTAAGAACATTTTAAAAATATATAAACCATAAAAGAGATATTAAGTCAGATTTAAGAATATTTGTATAATTTGTTAGCAGACTATTTATTTTTAGAGATTTTTTTTTATGTTCTTTTGATTTTTTCTCACTCTTTGACGGCTTGCGATAAAATCACAGTACCACTATTAAATATAGGTATGTCAAGACTTATTCTGTTTAAAATATGAACTTGATAGTATGTCTAGTTATGGAGGTATTGTAGATAATTTGTTAGCAGACTATTTATTTTTAGAGTTTTTTTATATTCTTTTAAATGTTTCTTACTCTTTGACGGCTTGCGATAAATTGACAGTACTATTACTAAATATAGATATGTCAAGACTTATTGTGTTTAAAATATGAACTTGATAGTATGTTTAGTTATGGAGGTATTGTAGATAATTTGTTAGCAGACTATTTATTTTTAGAGTTTTTTTTATATTCTTTTAATTTTTTCTTACTCTTTGACGGCTTGCGATAAATTTACAGTACCATTATTATATATAGATATTTTAATACTTATTGTGTTTAAAATATGAACTTGATAGTATGTCTAGTTATGGAGGTATTGTAGATAATTTGTTAGCAGACTATTTATTTTTAGAGTTTTTTTATATTCTTTTAAATGTTTCTTACTCTTTGACGGCTTGCGATAAATTGACAGTACTATTACTAAATATAGATATGTCAAGACTTATTGTGTTTAAAATATGAACTTGATAGTATGTTTAGTTATGGAGGTATTGTAGATAATTTGTTAGCAGACTATTTATTTTTAGAGTTTTTTTTATATTCTTTTAATTTTTTCTTACTCTTTGACGGCTTGCGATAAATTTACAGTACCATTATTATATATAGATATTTTAATACTTATTGTGTTTAAAATATGAACTTGATAGTATGTCTAGTTATGGAGCTATTGTAGATAATTTGTTAGCAGACTATTTATTTTTATAGTTTTTTTTTATGTTCTTTTGATTTTTTCTCACTCTTTGACGGCTTGCGATAAAACGACAGTACCACTATTATATATAAGTATGTCAAGACTTATTCTGTTTAAAATATGAACTTGATAGTATGTCTAGTTATGGAGGTATTGTAGATAATTTGTTAGCAGACTATTTATGTTTAGAGTTTTTCTATATTCTTATAATTTTTTCTTACTCTTTGACGGCTTGCGATAAATTGACAGTACCATTATTATATATAGATATGTCAAGACTTATTGTGTTTAAAATATGAACTTGATAGTATGTCTAGTTATGGAGGTATTGTTAGTAGACCTTTTATTTTTAGAGTTTTTTATATTCTTTTAATTTTTTCCACTCTTTGACGGCTTGCGATGAATTGACAGTACCACTATTATATATAGATATGTCAAGACTTATTCTGTTTAAAATATGAACTTGATAGTATGTCTAGTTATGGAGGTATTGTAGATAATTTGTTAGCAGACTATTTATTTTTAGAGTTTTTTTATATTCTATTAATTTTTTCCCACCCTTTGACGGCTTGCGATAAATTGACAGTACCACTATTATATATAAGTATGTCAAGGATTATTCTGTTTAAAATATGAACTTGATAGTATGTCTAATTATGGAGCTATTGTAGATAATTTGTTAGCAGACTATTTATTTTTAGAGTTTTTTTATATTTGATTTAATTTTTTCCTACTCTGTGACGGCTTGCGATGAATTGACAGTACTACTGTTACATATGGATATGTACAGGCTTATTCTTTTCAAGGTATGAACTTGATAGTATGTTTAGTTATGGAGTTTCTGTAGATAGTTTGTTGGCAGACGTTTTATTTTCAGTTTTTTTTTATATTCTTTTCATTTTTTCACACTTTTTGACGGCTTGCGAAACATTGACAGTAACTTGTTTTAGTGAGGCTTATAAATAGATTAAATTATGTTAAAACATCAACTTGATAGTATGTCTTGTTTTGGACTTATTTAAGAATCTTTGTTGGTTGCGATATATCAAAATATTAAAAAGACCAATTTTTCATTTCTCTTGAATACAAATATTCTTAAATCTGACTTAATATCTATTTTATGGTTTATATTTTTTTTAAATGTTCTTACTTCTACTTTTGGTTTAATAATTACCGCATAATTTATTTAATTAAATTTATTATCCTGGAACCGACGCCACTGTTCATTCGGGTTCCTTCGCCATTTTGACTGCCAAGTTTGGTCTGCTAACTTCACACCAGTATCATTTGTCTGCCTTTGATGGAAGAAAACCAAATTTTAAATATTCAACACTGTACTGACGACACTTCTTCTTAGATTCGGCCATGTTTTGTATCAATTACCTACCTGTAAATGTGTAAGTAAATAAATAAAAAAAACTTTGTTTTATTAATCTTAAGGATATTCGAACTTAACAGGATATGGCTATTTTTAACCGACTTCAAAAAAAGAGGTGGTTGTCAATTCGTCGCGATATTTTTTTTTATGTATGTTCAGCGATAATTCTTTAACACGGTGTCCGATTTCAATAATTCTTTTTTTGTTAGAAAGGGGCTACTTCAGGGGTGGTCCCATATCAATTTGGTCACAATCTAAAAATTGGGTCCATGAGAAAATCCTCAAACTCTTCATTTTTTATGTATGTTCCAGCTCTGCAACCGCCAATCGGCAAGGGGACGGAAGGGGGGGGGGGCAAGCGCCCCCGCGGCCCCTCCTTGCCCCTACCTGGCCCCTACCTGGCTACGCCATTGTTCATAAATCCATATGCTACCCTGGAATAGCAAGAATGAATAATTTTGATTGGCTCTAAAAAGCTATTTGTAATTTTTTATTCAAATTTAATTATATTTTGTAATAAGAAGTAAAGAAAACATCCTCTTCGAGTAGAGCATGCGCCAAGGTATTTCTACTTCAAGGTCGAAATTTCGTATCAGAAGTCGGATTCTCGACATTTGAGTCGAAATAAAAAAATACAATGTGGCCTTTGTACGCCACCGTAAAGTCCTATTTCCTTTAGAGTTCACAAGAGGGGGGGGGGGTAGCAGGAACTAATTCCTGGGGCCCGGGCTCAAGTGGGGGCCCGACTGACGGCAGTATAAGGGGGGCCCGGCAACTATGACGAGGACGTTTTTACGTCTTCAGAAGTTCGGCACAAGAGAGTGGAAGTTTTTGTTTGAAGACCTTTTTTTAAGAGATTCAGGAAAGAAGAGTAGAAGTTTTTGTTTGAAGACCTTTTTTTTAAAGAGATTCAGGAAAGAAGAGGAGAAGTTTTTGTTTTGTAGACTTTTTTTTTAGAGAAATTGAAGCAAAGAGAGGGAGAAGTTTTTGTAGACCTTTTTTTTTTAGAAAAATTGAAGTAAAGAGGAGGAGGGAGTAGTATTAGCTTAAAGATCTTTTTTTTAGAAAAACTCAAATAAAGAGGAGACATTTTTGCTTGAAGACCTTTTTGTTTTTTAGAATTTTTTTATAAAATTGTCGCGGGGCCCGACCTTGGAGAATTGTCCCGGGGCCCGACCTGGCTCTAGGCGGCCCTGCTTTAAGAGGAATTTAGGGTTATTTTTATTAACCGACTTCAAAAAAGGAGGAAGTTTTCAATTCGTCGCGATATTTTTTTTATGTATGTTCAGCCATAATTCTTTAACACATTGTCCGATTTCAATAATTCTTTTTTTGTTAGAAAAGGGCTGCTTCAGGGGTGGTCCCATATAAATTTGGTCAAAATCTAATAATTGGGTCCATGAGAAAATCCTCAAACTCTTCATTTTTTATGTATGTTTAGCGATAATGCTTTACCACCTTGTCCGATTTATATGATTCTTTTTTTGTTAGTAAGGGGGTACCTCACGGGTGATCCCATATAAATTTGGTTAAGATGTGGTGATGGCATCTGCACGTTTTTGAAGTCGGTTTTTTTAAATTTTTAATTTCTAATACTTGTAACATAATATGATTAATCAAATATTATAAATGTTATGAAATAAACAAACTGTTTCTAATTATTAAAAGCAATAAATCGCTAAGATCCATAATAGAGTTTTATGAAAACGGCTGAACTTATTTTAATGTGATATAAAATTATTATTTCATTTATTATATTTTAATATATTTCTGTAAATTCTATAGAAGCTTTTAAACAATATTTTGATATCAAAACTCCGCAATAATTAAATTAATTAGATAGGTAATAAAAATAAAGTGTGGACGATAAGTTTAATCTTTCTCGGCTTAAAACTATATGCATATAACAAATAGGCAGGTAGGTACTTAGTTTTCCGACACTGGCAATCACTAATATCGATTCACTTTACTTTTCTTTTCGAAAGTCTGGAAACAAATTCAGTCACTGGCCAACACTAATATCGATTTACTTTTCTTTATGAAATTCCAGAAACAAATGAGTAACAATTATCCTTGACATTCGTATTTATATTGGTAAAGAATCAAACACGTTCATGCAAGATTGCAAGCGCATACACCACAAGTCGTATTAATTTGCACGTCTGAACAATCGTTGCGGACGAGACGGCGGCCGACGCGGCGCTGCAATGACAAGTCTCGACGCGTTGTAGTGAATATGGAATATGCAAGTTTTTACAAGTAACAGTCGCTGAGCTTCTTAAAATATTATCTGTCTATATTGATAAGAGAAGTCAAGTCAACATTTTAGTAACTAAAATGTTGACTGTTTATATTATAAACAGTTGAAATTTTTTACAAGGATTTCTTCATCACATGGAAAAATGAGTAATCAATTGTTTAATAGTAAATTGCTTCATTATCGAAACCCCCGCTTACGATTGTGAACCCCCATTTTTTATTGCGCCCAACGTAGACCCCCCATCGAGTCTCCCATGGACCCCTGGGGGTCCACCTGGACCACTTTGGGAAATACTGATTTATACAATGAATCAGATATAAAACAGTTTTCTAAATTCACTAGGATAGCTAAGAATACTAATGCTATAACTCAGACCATTCTAAGCCCGTTGAGTTTTAAAGTATGTAAATGCAATCTTTCTCTAATAATTGTTTAACCAGTAAGGCCCTATTACAGTGCACACAAAGAGATTGGGTTCGGCAGACAGTTAATATTTTGAGTCAATCTCGTGTGTCTAAATCTGTCTTTTAATCTTTAACAGAAAGAAAGAGTTTTTCAGAGTGGTGCAGATTTGGTAGATTATTTTGAAGTTTCAAGATAGTTATGTTGTGCCAATTACTTTCCCATTGATTATGGACTTTTTAACGGAATGTGGATTTTAGGTTTTTAACTATTTGGATATTTTCAGATGGTATTTCATCTAAATAGCTTCTTTCGCGATACGATCAGCTTCCTCAATGTCTGCAATCCCTACATGAAAAGGTACCCAAATAAGTGAAACGGATGCTCCTACTAAAGCAAGAAATTTGTAACAATCATGTATTTCTTGGAAACTTTTAATGGAGTAGAGAAAAGAGGAAGTCTATACATAGCGACGTGGTTATCATCTGGATTTAAAAACTAGGATTATCCCATAAAGTTCCCCAGTATGAATACTGCGTGAAGAGGGTAGTAAGAAAGAATCCCTGAATCCATTATTTGAGGTGACAGAACACGCTTCACCGGATTGACCTTTAGAAGCATACGTAAATAGAATTATTTTAAATTAGTGTGAAAATGTCCAATACCTATCTCTGCCTTTATTAGAGATAAAAAAAAAATATTTTCACAGAATGGTAGACAGCGTTAAACTACATATTTTAAAATTATTTTTGAATAAACAAGGTACCAAATTATGTTCTATTTAATGGATCACCCTATATTTTATTTTATATTTGAATTTCCCTCACTTTTCCCATTCTAAAAATATAAATTATTATTGGTTTATACAGAGTATTTTGCAACATATAATCAGTTTTGTATGAAAATCGTATTGAATTCAATGACCTATATCATGCAAAAGAAACCATTGATAATAAATTTTTTTTCTACCAAAATTTTTCAATCATGGTCAAATTTTATCCGGAGACACTACTTTTTTCAATTCACGTCAAATCTGTACAGGGTGAGTCAAAACACAAATACATAATTTTTTTAAATGGTTCATCCTGTATTTTATATCATCGTTTAAAAGTATCCTAATTATTAGAGCTAGGAATATATGCAAAACGCCATATTTTGCATATGTTGCATATATATACAATTTTTGATTTTGAATGCATATATTGACATTTTGTTAATTTTTTGGCATATATCTGACGTACTAATTGGCTGGACATATTAAAATTATGAGTTTTGGACCAAAATAATATTTTGTGAAATGCCTTTACAGGTCGATTTCCTAAAATTTTGAAGGATTAACTTTTCCCTGTAATAAATTACGGTTAATGGTGTAGGTACTTGAGAGGATTAAATTATAAACACCCTCCTTAAACCAACAAATTTTGCTAAATATCCTTTCAGGTAGTTGTATTAATATCTTCAAATTTCTAAATGACTCAGTTTACTTTCAACTTCATTTCAGTCTTTATTGTTGTGTTGTGTTAAACAGTGGGAAAAATGGCAAAATTAATTGAGTTGTGGTTAAAATCTTATTCAGATTTTGCTGTAGAAGGTGATAACCAGGTGTTTTGTAAAACATGTTCTAAAATTGTAAGTACTTTTTTATTTTATATTTTATTTTGACCTTTCACAATGGTAAATCAAACGACAGTAAAATATTATTTCAACTCACAGTTAAAAAAAAGTAAGGCAACTTTACAACGTACGCATTTATTTAATTTAATTAAAACTTCAACATCTACAGGCATTTATTTGTTTTAGATTGCATGTAAAAAAAAGTTTCAAATCGACCAACACGCGAAAACACCCTCACATAGAGCAAAGCAGAAATCTAAAGACACTCGCAGACAAAGTCAATTTCCCTTGAAACAATATTTAGAATCTGGATCGTCTAGAAGTGAACAAGCTATTTTTAATGAATATTTATGCAAAGCTTTAGTGACTTCGAATATCCCTTTAATACGATTAAATATTCCAAATCTCCGATCATTTTTGCAAAAATACTGTAAATTTAATATTCCAGAGCAAAGTATATTACGCAAACTTTGTGTTGACAGTTTGTACATTGAGCCTCGTGAAAAAATTCGTGAGATTACCGTTAGAAATCATTTCTACATTATTGTGGATGAAACAACAGACTCTTGTGGTCGATAAATAGCCCATTTAACGATAGGTTCATTACGCGAAGAAATGCAAATTGGTCAATATCTAATCGCTTCAAAGCAATTAGATAAAACAAATAACTTGACAATAACTCGTTTTATCCAGACAGAATTGTCTTCCTTTTTTCTTCCGGAAGCCGTTCCAACAGAAAAATGTTTATTACTGTTATCCGATGCTGCCCCGTACATGGTAAAAGCCGCACAAAATTTAAAAATGTTTTATGAAAACTTAATCCATGTTACATGTTTGGCTCATGGCCTTAACAAAGTTGCAGAAGAAATAAGGTCTAATTTTCCTTTAATAAATGATTTAATTAGTAATGTAAAAAAAAATATTTCTTAAAGCTCCTCTAAGAACTCAATTGTACAAAGAAAAATTACCTGAATTACAAATGCCACCGGCACCTGTGATTACTCGGTGGGGTACCTGGCTTAAAGCTGTCTTTTTTTTACGCAGATAACTATGAAAAAATTAAAGAAATCATATTTGATTTTGATGATTCATCTAAGGGAATATCTAATCGAAAGAAGTTGTTTCAAAATCACATCATACCAAAGCAATTAGTGGTTTTAAAAAATTATGCATTTGTACCCAAAATTATATTAGATTTAGAACAAAAAATTAACCTTTGGTGACTTCCGTAAATTTAATCGGTATCCACGGAAAATGGAAATAAGAAACCCAACTCGAGATTTCTAATACAATAATTGTATTTTTTAATAATTATTAATAAACATATTTTGAAAAACTCATTTAACATGAATTATTTTTTGTATACCTATTTGCATATTTTCATAAAATGGAATTCAAATTGTATCTAGAATATTGTATGATTTTTTAAATTTTATTTAAGTAATTATAGTGAATTCCATTTAAAAAACAATACACTTTTGAGGCTTCTCTTCATTCTACGTAAGAAAATTAAGGTGTCCTGTAATTTTTATTTTCTATTGTTTTGATCTTTGTCATATTGTTTGGACAACCAGTTTTAGTTCAAACTAATTTTCGTTGTTTTATGCAGATTTTTAAATATTCTTAGAAACTCCTAGTAACATTGTAATTTTCACCATAATCATCGGCGTATTACTAGTATATAAAACTTTCGTATTAATTATTATTCAGTCACATGTTTGAAATTAATAGTAACCAGTACTTTTTTATCATAAAGATTTTCAGAAATAATATTTTTAGGATTTCATGATGTTATAATTAATTAGTTAATAAATAAGCAGTACACTTTTTTAAAAAAATGAATGTACCAAAAAATTAGGTAAATTTAATTAAATACTAATTTAATTTAAAATATAATCTTGACAAAAATTCCACTTTTTAATTTCGCCTAGACATGCCCTGGAGGATAAAACTTTATTTTTTTTTTAGTTTCCATATTATAATGGAACAATACAATAAATTATAAAACGGAATATCCGAATAATAAATTAAACAACAATCGGCTTATAAATTGCATTTTTTATAAACATCAATGCAATTACAATTTTTCTATTTTCTTACAAAAATAATTTTTGGAATTTAATCGTGTACTTGTCGGCAACAGGCTTCGCGAACAAAACTAAATTACTTTTAAGTCTAAATAATATCAATAAACCTTTCACATTAAAAATGATCTACGGTTACGGCTTCTGCATGAAGTTTACGGTCTATAAGCATACGATTTGTAAGAGACGTACGCACTAACACAAGTAAAAGAGAAATTGCTACCCTAGACAAAATGATGAGACATTATTTATGACGTAAATAGTGTCAGCAGTTCGGAAACGGACCAATCCTCCGATTTGGTCTGAAAGTGGAGGGGCGATGCAACTACGATTTTATTTGCAACGATAGAACGCTCTTAAGACGTTTGAATCAGAGTGTAAAAATGTCCAGGGCGATATTGGAAAGACGATTTTTCATAAATTTTCAAATGTAATTTTAAAAAATGAAGGATTTATTGTTTTATGAAACCTTGCTAATATTTATTCTGGTAACTTTGAAGATTTTAATACTATTCATCCAGATATTTCAGGAAAATTTAAGTTTGCACCTATTACTTCTGTAGATGTCGATAGGAGTTTTTCTTTGTACAAGTACATACTTACTGATAGAAGACAATCATTTAATACAGATAATTTAGAAAAACATCTAATTGTTCATTCGTTTTATAATAATGTTGATTTGTAAATAAAATTAGTTAATGATTAAATAATTATTAATAATAATAATAATAATAATAATATTATTTATTGCTTCTAAACCTGAGTTACAGATATAAAAAAATTAGATCTTAAAACATAAAAACAACATTATTCTTCCAGTACAAAAGAGCGCAATTTTAATATATTCCAAATATATTCAGCAATTTTCCTAGCTTCAAAAATTGTTATATTTTGTAAAGTATGCAGCAATGAGTTTACATTTTCAAGGCAAGCAATATTTTGCTTCATTGTTGAGTAAATAGGGCAATCAAAAAGTATGTGAAAAATTGTTTCTTTTTCATGTGTATTACACACAGTACAATCTAGTTCGGGGTCAATAACATAACTAATACCATTTAATGTAAATTTAATCCTAAAATGGTTGGACATACGCAATTGAGCAAGAGTACGGGTAACCTGGATTGGTAATTTAAAGAGTAAGTATGTACTTGGTTCACAAGATGTAGGAACATAATTATATAAATACATAAAAGGATAGCGAGACGCTATACTAACATCTGAATCATGTAAATGTGTAAAATACTTGGAAAACAATTCTTTTCTATATGAACTAAAAGAAGGATGGTTTAAATTGTTCCATTTATGAACACAATCAATATCAACAAAGAACTTTTTCAACTGTACCATCCAGTTATACTTTATATCTGTAGAGTTGATCAAACGCAATTGTTGTTTAAAACAAAGCTTTGGATATCGATGATTATCCATTGTCATTATTTTTTGTATCCAATTAAGGGACATTTTAAAAATATTAAATGCAAACTTTACTCTTCCAGTCTCTAAACGGATTATAGCATCAGGAGTAGTGATGGGAACTAAAAGAACTCTTTTAAGGAAATATAACTGGACTCTTTCCAATACATCTAAGTATCTTAGGCCCCAAACAGAAATACAATTAAACATAACACTAAGGGCAAGTGACTCAAATAATTTTATTCTAGGATGCCAAGTATTAATTTTAGCTTTCGACATTATCGGAAGGAGATAACCTATAGCCTGTTTACCTTTGTTGGCAGTAAAATGATTCATTTCATTAAAAAGACCTGATGAAGTAAATACTACTGCTAGATATGTATATTTATTAGTTATAGAAATAAGTTGGTTGTTAAAGTAAAAATTAAAGTTAGGCGTCCTGAAACCTCCCTTAGAAAATTGCATTATTTTTGTTTTCTGTAAATTAACATTTAATTTATTAGCAACAGTATATTTTTCTAAAATTTTTAACTTTTTAACAACATCAATCTCAGAGTGTGCTAAAATGACAAGGTCGTCAGCATATATTAGCGACAAAACATCATTTTTGTCATCAATATTTATACCTTGAGCACCGTTCTCATAAAAAAAGGTATCAAAGTCAGCTATAAACAGTGCAAATAATTATTAAGTATTATATTAGGTATTGTAAAATAAAACAAATAATAAATATTAATAAACTATTTCGATCAAATAACAAATTACTCTTATTGCATATGCTCTGCACATTTTCAATTTTTTACGCATATATTGAAGTATTTTGCGGCATATATATGCGCATATTTAACTACTTTTGGGTGCATATATTCCTAGGTCTACTAATTATACTTTAATTTGACTTAAGCATTCCTTATATCAAAAGTTAATAGTTTTTACAGATTTTTAAATTTTAGTGGTAAAAACAATAATTCAGAAAATAATTGATTGGAAATAAATTTTATTTATCATTAGTAATTAATTGAATTTAACCTGAAGTTAAGATTTATTATCGACTAAGTAAGTTTCTGTCAATATGTAATGTCACTTATACATTTATTAGAAAAAGAAATAAACATTGTAACCACAAACTACAAATGAAACCTAGTAAATTTTTTGTTTATTAAATTTTTTGGTCATCAATGGTTTCTTTTGCATATAGGTCATTGAATTCAATACGATTTTCATACAAAACTGATTATATCCTGCAAAATACCCTGTATAAACCAATAATAATTTATATTTTTAGAAAGGAAAAATATAAAATACAGGGTGATCCATTAAAAAGAACATAGGTTGGTTCCTGAGAGAAGTTATTAAACACCCTGTATATTCAAAAATAATTTTAAAATATGTAGTTTAACGCTGTCTACCGTTCTGTGAAAATATTTTTTTAATCTCTAATATTGGCGGAGATATTGGACTTTTTCACACTAACGGATCACCCTGTATAATATATAATAACGTACTAAGGACGGTTTTTATTTGTGGATAAAAAACTATTTCCATAACTTTAGAAGCTGTGCAATAGGCTGATATATTTGAATAATTTGGATTTTATTTTGGGTAACGGAATTCCTTGTCCAACTTTTCATTGTGATGGAAAAATTGAGGTAATGATAAAACAGTTAATGATGTTGGTTAAATATTTTATTGGTAACGGATAACAGTAAATTATTACGTTTCAATGTCATCAGGACCAATAGTTTTAGATTTTTTAACAATATGATTTTGAATATACGTCATTCTCACTAAATTCACTGAAATGCAACTTACCAAGTCATTCTTTTCTGCTACTATTAAAATTGTACAAAATAACTTTGTGATGTCCAGACATTTAAACTCTCTTAATATAAATGTTTATCGTAGGTTCTCTTAATAAATCTTATAGAATAACGTTGTATTTTGGTAGTTATTTATAAAACCTTATTGTAGTATTTTAAGCCATAAATAATTCATCAATTATTAAAAAAATGTGTCTAGTTCTAGACCGGGAGGTAACGACAGAAATTTCCTGGTCATTTTCGCAAGTTTAATTCTTTCTATGAGTTATGCAAGTAATATGAAACTCTAAAGGTACAGTCTCTTTTGGGCGAGTAATCGAGACGTTTAGACGCGGCGCTTAATCGCTTATGTCTAGACGCACCTGATCGCACCTAGTGATCTGTTTACGTCGTCACCTCAAGTAATCGACTAGTCGCCAATCAATATTTTTTATTTCGTTCGATAAAAATGACTACTAGTGAACTTGTGATTGCAGCACAGTTGCTTATAGAAGAAGCAGAAGACGATGACATTTTGCTATTATCATTAAAAAGAAAAGTTCATCAAATGTTTGTTCAAAGAAGAAAGGAAGGGTGCTTTAGTACGCTAATAATGAGACATTTAAATAATGACGAAACTAAATTCAAAGAATACTTTAGGCTTACCAAAAATCAATTTTAATGAACTGTTAAATATTGTACTACTTGATATAAAAAAAATTCTACTAAATGCTTTTGTCCATGTTTTTTTGGTATTGCTTTCCAAACATTATCCCGTACATTTTGGTCCTTATACAATGTATGATGTAAATTATATAACGATGGATGCGTTCACTTCGTAAATTAATTTTTCGTCTTCCGATTTGGAGAATCTGAGTCTATTACCTTTGGAGCTCATTTTGCATCAATAGCAGGCGATTAAATAAATGACGACCAATTTTGCCGTAAGTCCCGTCGTCTTGTGGCGACTTGTATCGACTTGTCGCTTAAATCAGACCATCATTATGATATCAGTATTTAACCTATCGGCAAGATTAAACGCCGCGTCTAAACGTCTCGACTACTCGCCCAAAAGAGACCGTGCCTTAATATGAACGTCTTCCGACGCACCCTTACGACAGGGGGTTGCAGGAGGGTTGCAAATATAGTAAAAAAATTATAAAAAAAATGATTTTCGCATGCATGAAACTTGTTGTACACGTTAATTTAAACAAATAAAGTTTAGAAAATATCGTCTTCCACCTGAATTTCATGACAAAGTACGTCTTTTGAAGTTTGAACTTTCTTCATGTCGATCTTCGGTAGAAGGAATGGCTTTCCTCTACTTAGTTGAATGTTGTTGATATATCTTCTTTCATTGGTCCAAATTTCACAAGATTTTAATACATTGATTAATGCAGGTGATCTTATGTCTATATACTGGTTACTGTTACATTTTGAAAGAATTTGTCCAGATTTTGACGGGATTATTAAGACTTCATCGACTGCGATTTGTTCGGATAGTGATTCTTTTAAATTAACATTTAAAATATTACAATTTGTCAAAGTTTTTCCTTCAAGAAGTTGGAGAGTACGGTTATATCTAGGGATGAAATTCGGTTGACGATAATAGATTTCTTCAAGAGATGGACATTCTTCTCGTTCAAACTGTGTATCTTGATGTTTTCGTGCCAAATAGGAAAATAAAGGTGTATACATTATTTGGTTTTGGATAATTGAGAATAAATGATAAAATTCAAAGGTATTACTTTCAAAAATAGGAAAATGTATTGCAAAAATTAACTTAGATTCTGAAATTGATACTTGCGTTCCTAAGAACTGATAATACGTTAAAAAATTTATAAATTTTGGAATTTGATCAACATTATATATTTAATGTAAATATTTTATCATGTTTTATATGTCTGAGCTGGAAGCTATACTCGTAGAATGTAAAGTATTTAATTTTGCATTTTCTAAATTATCTATAAAAGAAATTGCCTGAAAACTAATATAACGTTCAAGTGTATCGATTCTGTTATAAATAGCTGCTTGAATTTATTCCATATCAACTTAATTTTTTTTTTATTTTTGCCCAAGAATGTGATTGATTTATTATAATGATAAACATGTCTGTTGTAAAACGAAATTTGAAGATTTGTTTCACTGATAATGTTTTTTTGATTTAATTGCAATGTTTTGATAGCATTATTATATCTTTCTTCCTCTTCAGAATCAAGATTTCCAAATAGCCATTAGTTAATTTTTCCAATTTCATTTATTAGAGCTCTTTTATTTCTTACATGAGGAACTAAATTATTAATCTTTTTCTGAAGAGTAATTATTAGATATTCTGTTCTTGTTAACATATTTTGCGATAAGCTATGATAAGATATAGCGTTAAGATATACTATACTATGTTTTATCGTTTTAAAATGATTAACTAAACTATTCACTGGTTTAACTACTTCTTCTAAATCTAAATAATGTAAAAATTTATGTTTGCTATATATAAATTTAACATTTCCTAACCGAATAGGAAGCAGATTTTAAATCAGAGTGATCTGTATATCAGAAGATGTACTATGTATTTGGTATACATAAATGACTTGTAGAACTTGTACTTGGAACAGCGTCGTTATCAAAATGGATTTCATTTTGGTTGGTATCCTGTAACAATTTTTCTAAATTATTTTTCGGATTTCTAACAATACTTTTATTATGACTACCCTTATCCGTTTTTATTAAAATGACACTATCTTTTTTAAATTTTTGTAATTTTTTATTTCTTGATTTTGTTTTGACAAAACATGAGTTTTGATTAGAATAGTTATCCGGTTCAGATCTCTCTTCATTTACTTTGTTTATTAAATGTTCTTTTAATAATTTGTGTATGATTTTGTACATAATTCGAAATTATTAAGTGATCGTCTAAATCAAAAGAATTTAGATTATTAATGTGTCCTTTAATTATTTCAACTTTGTCACTGAATGTATACTATTATTGTAACAAAATACAGAATTTTTAATTAGTCGATATGGTGTGAAATGTTTGTTTTCTTCTCGTAAACATCTATAATGTTCTAATAGACTTGGAATGAAACCGTTGCACTAAGGAATTTGAATTACTATTTTTTTGTGGTAGTGATATGTAATTGGATATGGTGTAGTTTACAAAAAACTTCTAAATCGAAATTTTTTAATTCTGTTCCACTATCGGTAGTAATTTTTTGTGGTAGTCCATGATGTGAAATAAATTCTAAGAGATTTTATTACGACTGATATCCCTGTTATTCTATCTAGGAGATTAGTCTCACCATATAGCGAAAAAGAATCAATTATAGTCAAATCAGATTTATTAGAAATGTAAAATATATCTAAATGTATGTGTTCAAAGGGTTTTGACGCATGTCGCGAACACCTTTATCAGCTTGGTTTCACCCTTGCCTTTATAATTTTTTTTTTATATTTTTTACGCCTATTTATGTGGATGGAAGAGTAGTTTGTTGTACAATTCAGGAGTAAGACGATATTTTTTAATATTTTTACGTTCATATCAACGTGTACATCAAGTTTCATCTATGCGAAAATGATTTTTTTTTTAATTTTTTTACTGGAATTGCAACTCTCCCGAAACCCCCTATCGTACAACTGGAATGGAAGACGATGATTTTACTGTTAGCCGCTATTCAAATAACTCATATTCAAAAAATAAAGCTTGCGAAAATGGTTTATTGGAATCTGTCATTATCTACCGAACTATTCCTTGAAAGTAGAAAATTTATTTCTATTCGTTATTTTTACCAAATTCAAATTTAAGGTTTCAGCTAGGTCACACTTTATTTATAAAAGGACCCTATTGTAATATATTTATCTATCAGAGGTGTTCTCATTTCCTATTCTTCAAGGATTTTGTGAAATTTTGCAGTTTTGATAAGATTATTTAGATTAAATATTGGAACACGCACTTTGGATGAATAAATTATTTTTTCACTTTGTGAGATTGTGCTTTGTGTTATAGTTATTAATATCGCTTTGGACATATATTCTTTATTAGTGTAAGTATGTATTTATTTTATACATACAGGGTGCATGAACTGCAAAGGAGGAAAACTTTTTTTTCAACTTATAGAGAAAATGTTATTTTTCATAAAAGTTTTGCTTGTTTCAATAGTAATAATAAATTATTTATCTCTTTGCTTTAGTGAAATAGTGGCATTTTTTATTATTTCATTCAACATGAAAATATTACAAAAAATCGGTAAAGTATTTTACCCAGAACTTCCCTCGATATAGAAATTATTACAAAAGGAGGTAACGCCAAAGTACTTAAAATTTAATAATTTAAAATTAAAACAACCAAAACAAAAACCCCTTTTAACATTTATCACTCCATCGATCTTCCTCTTGATCCCACCCAGAATCCTTCGGTATTCTACGTCAAATTTACCGTTATTGAACAATAATGATTGGTTTTAAAATGGTCCAGTTACAAAAACCAAGAGGACACTTTTTATTATTTCCATTCATGAGGGACCTTTTTTTATTAAAGACGATAAGACTTTTTCAAGATTACATACAATACTTCCCTCTTATCGAGGGAAGTAAAAAGGGAGTTTACATAAATAATTCCGTACCTAATTTTATCATTTAAAATTTTAACGGTATTTTTATATTATGACTCTATCTATAAATTGTTTTGAGTAATCTACAGCTTAATTGACAATTAATGCAACGCCATACGACGACTTCATTTAACTGAAAATTTGTGTGATGGAAAAACATATTATTTTATTTCACTAAGGGCCGAGTAAAGTTACTTGTAGGTTTACTTGACAGATTAGCAAACAATAGCCCTACAGTTTAATAAACAATTAGTTACGTTCAACTCAGAGTTGAAAAGACTGCCCCTTAAGTAAAGATATTATATTATAAGTTTTGAAACAAGCAAATACATTATGAATAACATTTTTTGAAAAGATGAAAATAAAAAAGTTTTTCTGTTTTTCAGTCCATCCAGAAACACCCTGTACAAACATACACAGTGCTACTCAGAAGTAATCTCCTTATATTTTCAACGGTTATACTTCGACACATGAAATGTAGAGGGTAAAAATAAACGGTTGTAATCATCTCTACTAGTGGTAGCAGCAGACGTAATAGTCTTAGATGACGTCACAGGGCCACTGTGACCAATAACATTAAATATAATATAAAATATAATCTTATTACAAGTGATACCCCGTTTATCAGCTATTTAGCGTACCTATTCAGTCATGCTAATTTTGTTTTATTTTGGAGTAATTTTAAGTTTACCAACTAAAGAAACACATAAATTACAAGTTGCAAATATTATCCATATCTCAAAGTGGTCCGAAGAAAAGAGAAAAACACACAGTTTGTCTACCACAGGATCTCTAGTTAGGGGGAGGTGGCCTATATTGGTCCAGTTTTCGGTTTTAGGGCTCTAACTTTAAGAAAACAAATGAAAACTTTTTCAAATTTAGGCACCAAATACTTTAATATGTTGTCCACTTCGAGTTGTTTTTTCAGAATTTTTTGTTGAATAGTTTCTATATAGGTATATAGGTCATGGAAAAATTTAATCTGGAACCCTTGCAGCTGGTCCGTTATCGGAAACTGGTTGCCTAAATTGAACCAAAGGATTCCTATATTGGACCATTTATTTTAGTTACGTAAAATTAAGTAGAACTTTAGGTATACAATAAATGAACAAAAGAAAATAATTTTTATTTAAAAACCAAATGTCAAAAAACTAAAATATATTAAATGAACATTAAAAAAGGGGCAAATCTTATCAAACAATCAAAAAGAACAAAATAAAAAATATAAATAAAGAACGAATAAACCTAAGATCTTTGAAATAAAAAGTTATTTTCAGAAACTAAGTAATAGTAAGAATAAAATAGGAACGCTATCCTTACTTAGAGCTAGGAACAAATATCACAGAGAAATTTATCTCTTGACTTTATGTTTGCACATGATTCGTGCACCCACTCTCCACTTTAGGCACTGAATTATGTTTTCAACAATGCTCTTAGAGGAAAGTTTGCAGTACCATTCTTTGATATTAATACTTTTTACTTTCCTATCTGTATACAGATATAAGGAAAGTATAGGAATCATGATTTTTTTCGACCTCGAGTTTTCGACGGATTTTTACGTTTTGAGGTCCCCTGACTCCGTTTTGACTATTTTCGCGATGATGTCTGTGTGTGTGTGTGTGTGTGTGTGTGTGTGTGTGTGTGTGTGTGTGTGTGTGTGTGTGTGTGTGTGTGTGTGTGTGTGTGTGTGTGTGTGTGTGTGTGTGTGTGTGTGTGTGTGTGTGTGTGTGTGTGTGTGTGTGTGTGTGTGTGTGTGTGTGTGTGTGTGTGTGTGTGTGTGTGTGTGTGTGTGTGTGTGTGTGTGTGTGTGTGTGTGTGTGTGTGTGTGTGTGTGTGTGTGTGTGTGTGTGTGTGTGTGTGTGTGTGTGTGTGTGTGTGTGTGTGTGTGTGTGTGTGTGTGTGTGTGTGTGTGTGTGTGTGTGTGTGTGTGTGTGTGTGTGTGTGTGTGTGTGTGTGTGTGTGTGTGTGTGTGTGTGTGTGTGTGTGTGTGTGTGTGTGTGTGTGTGTGTGTGTGTGTGTGTGTGTGTGTGTGTGTGTGTGTGTGTGTGTGTGTGTGTGTGTGTGTGTGTGTGTGTGTGTGTGTGTGTGTGTGTGTGTGTGTGTGTGTGTGTGTGTGTGTGTGTGTGTGTGTGTGTGTGTGTGTGTGTGTGTGTGTGTGTGTGTGTGTGTGTGTGTGTGTGTGTGTGTGTGTGTGTGTGTGTGTGTGTGTGTGTGTGTGTGTGTGTGTGTGTGTGTGTGTGTGTGTGTGTGTGTGTGTGTGTGTGTGTGTGTGTGTGTGTGTGTGTGTGTGTGTGTGTGTGTGTGTGTGTGTGTGTGTGTGTGTGTGTGTGTGTGTGTGTGTGTGTGTGTGTGTGTGTGTGTGTGTGTGTGTGTGTGTGTGTGTGTGTGTGTGTGTGTGTGTGTGTGTGTGTGTGTGTGTGTGTGTGTGTGTGTGTGTGTGTGTGTGTGTGTGTGTGTGTGTGTGTGTGTGTGTGTGTGTGTGTGTGTGTGTGTGTGTGTGTGTGTGTGTGTGTGTGTGTGTGTGTGTGTGTGTGTGTGTGTGTGTGTGTGTGTGTGTGTGTGTGTGTGTGTGTGTGTGTGTGTGTGTGTGTGTGTGTGTGTGTGTGTGTGTGTGTGTGTGTGTGTGTGTGTGTGTGTGTGTGTGTGTGTGTGTGTGTGTGTGTGTGTGTGTGTGTGTGTGTGTGTGTGTGTGTGTGTGTGTGTGTGTGTGTGTGGGTGCGTTCGCGCGCGCGCGCGTGTGTGTGTGTGTGGGTCGCATAACTCATGAACCGATACACAGAAAAACACCAAATTTTATACTTAAGCTTTATTCCAGCGTCTAATGAACTGATTAGATTTTGGACAGAGTCGGAACATCTGGGGGGGTACTTTATAAGTGGTCATTTTTATATTTTATGAAATATATCAATTATTTACGTTTGGAGAAGAAAATGCTTCAAATAAAAGTTACTTCTAATATAATTATCTATAATTTTTGTTTTATACAAAATTTTCCTAAAATGGTCCGTATTCGAGAAATGTGACAAAATGTAAAAAAATATTTTTTTATAAAGATTGTTCAAATAAAAGTTGTTTGTAATATAATTCTCTATAATTTTTATTCTATACACAATTTCTCTAAATTCGAGATATTTTAGAAAATGTGTAAATTTCGAATTTTGAAGAAAACTCAAAAACGGATCAAGAAAATAACATTAAATTTTAAACTTAAGGTTTATTTCGGCTTGACGTCAAATGATTAGATTTTGGACAAAGTCGGAACATCTAGGGGGGGTACTTTATGGGAGGCCGTTTTTATATTTTATGGAATATATCCGTTATTTATGTTTGGAGAAGAAAATTGTTTAAATAAAAGTTACTTCTAATATTATTATCTATAATTTTTGTACTATACAAAATTTTCCTTAAATGGTCCGTATTCGAGAAATTTGACAAAATGTAAAAATAATATTTTTTTATAAAAATTGTTTAAATAAAAGTTGTTTGTAATATAATTCTCTAAATTTTTATTTTATACATAATTTCTCTAAAATTGACCGTATTCGAGATATTTGAGAAAATGTGTAAATTTAGAATTTTGAAGAAAACTCAAAAACGGATAAAGAAAAAAACATTAAATTTTAAACTTAAGGTTTATTTCGGCCTGAAGTGAAATGATTAGATTTTGGACAAAGTCGGAACATCTAGGGGGGTACTTTATGGGAGGCCGTTTTTATATTTTATGGAATATATATGTTATTTATGTTTGGAGAAGAAAATTGTTCAAATAAAAGTTGCTTAGAATATTATTATCTATAATTTTTGTTTTTAGTTAAAATTTCCTGAAATGGTCCGTATCCGAGAAATTTGACAAAATGTGCAAAATTCTGATTTTTATGAAAATTGTTGAACTAAAAGTTGTTTGCGATATCGATCTCTATAATTTTTGTTTATACATGATTTTTCTAAAATGGACCGTAATGGAAAAGTGCTAAATTTAAATTTTTCAGTATTTTCGTTTTCAATGAATATCTATAGAAAAATGTTTCGAGGTAGATGTATGTGGACACTGTATATATTTAGTTTATCCTCTAAACATTTATAGAGATGCTGCAATAGGTTGTACAAAATAACCGGAAAAAGCCTATAAAAACTAGATAGGAAAGTCATGTGTTGGACACATCAGATTTTTTTCTTAGAAGTGCCAAAATCAAATTTCACTTTGTTGACAGTTTTCTTTTTTGAAATATCAGATGATGTCTGCTTGACTTCAAGGTCATTTTTGTAGGGTGTGGATGTAATGATTTGTGCTTTTTGGATACTTGCAGTTGGTTTTATCTTCTTATGATAAACAACTGGACTTTCTAATATTGGCAGATTTTCCTTTTTTTTTATTGTGGATGGATCAACTTCAGCTGATGCAGTTGCTATTTGTTTCATAGCTGATCTTGATATCGATGTTAAAGCTCTTTGATCTAGAAGATTCATTTCTTTTGTTGCAACTGGTCCTTTAGTGTAGCGACTCAATGGCACATCTTCATCACTGGAATCGGAACTACTTCCAGTGTTATTATATTCAACCATGTCTATACTTGGTTTTGGAATAAGTACTTCTAAAGTTGCAAAATCAACATCGCCAAAAACATTACGGTCTACCGGCTAAATTCCCATTTTCTTGAAACCATTTATAGCATTTGCTACCACAACTACTCTCGCATAAGCTTCTCCAAGGAGTTGAGCAACTTGTTATAGAGAAACTGTCACTCCGGGATTAGTCATTAGCCATTTCTCGCTTGTTTTAGTGTAATAGAGCTCCAATGGCTTAAATACAGCCACGTCTGAGGTTGAAGCCGGTGGGTGGTATGTCCCGGAAGCTGTAATATAATTACTCCATTAATCCGTGCCAGCTCCATTGCCTCAAGATTTTTCGAGTGAGTATTGTGACCGTCTAAAACAAGTAAAACTTTATTGGTCTTTGTTTGTTTTTACTGATCTAAGATTTAAGCCAGGCAACAAATAGTTCTTTGTTGATGTATCCGGTGTCAGATATCTCTACCAGGCAGTCAGGAGGTACTCCAATTCTGAGATCTAGATTAACTCTTTTTCGCTTGAATATTATCATTGGTGCAACAAATTAACCGGCGTATACGACCATCGTGGTATTGACCCCACGTTCGCCGCTAGCAACCGAACCTACTTGGAGCTTGCCTTTCAGGGCTAGAATTTTCTGGCGCTTCTTGGCATCAGTTGAAAAACCAGACTCATCTAGATGGAAAATTTTTGTTGCATTAAGCTGGAATTCATCGACAATTTTCTCTAGAAGTTCGAAGAACTGGGTAACATTTTCTCTTTTAAATCCCTTGCACCGAGCTATGGAGGTAGATTCCGGTTGCCTCAATGAATGGTTGGAATGCCGGCGCATAAATGTATAAAATTACTTTTTACGAGCCTGCCTTTTTTTCGCTATTGAAATTGTATTTATTGTTGTTTTTCTCCGCCAGTTCATACGCTGCATTACGGATATCTTTTATAATGACCCCATAAAACATCTTCTCTAGGTTAGGGATATGCTCCGCCAACCTCTCCTCAAACTCCGATGAAAAGACGGTGCTTCGTCCGAAGATTTTAGACTCTTGGTTAGCTACTTTATTTTTTGGGTCCAATGTCGTTTGAACGTCGCTTTTGGGACACTGTACATGCGGTATTTTTCATTAGGGCCATATTTTTTGCCCTTGTAAGCCTCTAAGGCTTTCGCCATATCAGCTTCACTCCATTTGCCATATTTTATGTCTTTCCTATTATTGGAAGACATTCTGGAGCAAAATAAAACATTGATAGCATATATTGAATCACGCCCTTGACACTAGATAACCGTCTAATGTAAAATGGTAAGTTTTTTTATAGCTTCTAGTACTAAACTAGGTAATAAAGTGAATATCCGTAGTACTGAGGAAAAAAACAAGAATTTGACAAAATAGTGAATGTGCCGCGAAAAATATATATGATACAGTCATTTGCTAACCTCATTTTTGGCGATGATATTGAACAAATTGATGCAGTAAGTTAAAATATATTAAAAAATTACCTTACTTAACTCAAAAATAATTATTATACTGTGTAAAAAAAATTTAAACATATAGATTATTGTAGCACAATTTCTAACACACAAATACATAAACATAACAAGTAATTCTAGTTTCCTAAATTGGACCAGTCCAATTTAGGCAACACTGTGGTAGTTCAATTTAGGAAACCGCCAGTTATTTTTTAAAATCACATGTTTTTAGTCCAATGTATTGGGGTTCGATCTTTAAAATAGCGATATGAATAGAGTAAAACTTAATAAAAGTAGCAGCACTAGGTGAATTTCCAACGTTTGCTACACAAACACGAATTATTTACAAAAAGTACATCAAAATAGCAAAAACCGCCAAACACGTTGTAGGAAGGCGAAACGTGCATTACCGGTGGCGAATTCTCTTGTAATAACGATTTTGAAACAAGAGTCAAAGAGGATTTCAAAGATGTCGCTACCCTCGCGCTTGTTCATTCAAATATAGCAATTGTCCAATTTAGGAGGCGGTTCAATATAGGTAACCTTCCCCTATATTTTTTCAAAAAATATTTAATGGTAGCAATAAAAAAATTAAAATCTCTAGAACAAATCCATAAGCATGTCCACAATTTATATAAAAGGTATCTATATGTGGGTTAAGCCACGGAATTTAGGCCTCACTAGGCCCATTGTGCATCCTCCTAAGTAGATAGGCACCTTCTAGCTCCTGAGCCAGCCTACAAAATTAAAATTTAAGTTTACGGCTAGATCCCACATTACTTATAAAAGGACCCTATTGTGATATATTTATGACAACGTCGCATATCGGCCGGTGTTAGCCAATTCTCACCGAACACAAATCTTCTAATAAATGAGAGCGTCGGGCAATCGCAAAGAATATGCTCGATGGTCTCATCTTCTTGTTTGCACCCTCTGCAGAGTGCGGATTCTGACAGCCCCATGATATGGAGATGCTTTCGTACTTGGCAATGACCAGTCAGATTGTCTGTGATCAATCGCAGATTCTGTCTATTCATAGTCGAGTATTTGTTTGCTGTAGTGTTGTTTAATTAGGTTTGTCACTACCGATATTGTCAGTCCAATAGAAAGGCTAGGTCCAAAAAGCATTTAGTTGGCTGCCTTCTTGGATACTGAATCAGCAAGAGGTTACCTTTCAATGTGGTCCATCTTAAGTTAAAAACATTGTTGAATACTTTGATCAAAGCTTCGTGACATTCGAGTACTAACCCTGAGTAATTTTGTGGTCTGTCTAGGGTAAGTAATGCTTGTCTGCTAGCTGTATAGGTGACAACATTATTTCTGGTGATTTCTTCTGCTGCTTTGAGAATACTCGTGATTTCGATTTGAACTACACTGGCACTACTGCTCACAGCCTATTTTATATTTAGGTTTAAGGATTTGGAGTATATTCCACATCCTGAGTCTTGTTTTGTTTTAGACCCGTCGGTGTAGATATAAATCGTACCTGTCACTTCCGGCTTGTTCTGTTATAACTTTATATGACAACCTATATGATGCTTTTTTGCAAACTCAAATGTTTAATATATGGCACCATTTTGTTCTTTGTTCAATATCGGTAGTATGGATAGTACTTACCTAGGTAGTAATTGGTCATTACTATACCCTTTTTTTACTATACCCTTCACTCTTCAAAAACTCTGTCCCTTCTTCCTTTCTGATTTACCCTTCCTTCTTGAACAAGGGGCCATGTACGGGTCATGGTCTAGTCACGGCAAGCTACCTTCAAATTATCTGGCCTAGTATGGACCTAGAGTCATTATCCTTAATTCTACTCTTTTAATTCGTTTGCACAATAATAGTTTCCTGAACCAACCCTACTTATGTTTCTTTGGAGCTTTGTATGGTTCATATCCTTAGATACCTAATATATCCCTCCTCCGACGGTTTGGTACATTTATCAATTCACCTTAAAATGTACTTGTTTTACTTACATGATTCAAATGTTGTATTCGATTAATTTTACCGTGTGGTGGATATCCTAATCGTAAGTTTTAACATCATTCAATAATAATTTAATAATTGTGAACCTGTAACGCCTTTTAGGATGGTTTTGTTGGTAATTTAAATGTCTATCAGTTTAAGTCATTAAAATAGGGTGTGCCATTTAAAATAAGCATATTATTCAACTCCATATGTAAGGTGAATTCAATTAGACTAAATGAACACCTTGTATGATGTAATGGAAAAATTTGCATTTTATTCGATAGTCTAATATCTTGGCTACGTATATCGCAGGGGACTGTTGATGTGTTTTAAACAACCGCGACATACTAGATTATGTTGTTCAAGCTTACAAATTAAGAATCCTTTAAATGTTTCAAAAACGAAAAAAGATAGGTATAGAAAACATTAGAGAAACTTTACCTTATTTTTTTCGAGGAATCAAAAGACCATCAAATATAGGGTGTTCCCTTTAAAAAAACATAACTTTGATATAAATTCCTATTTTCGGGTCACCCTATATAATCCAAATTATTTTTAATTTATAGTGTTAATGGCCCTGTATATCCCTATTTAGAAAAAAAAATCAAATTTTAAGTCATTTTCCCTACAGAGACCGACGCGTATAGGATGCGCTACCCTGTATTATTTATTTAATGAGTGTAACAAGAAAAATTCTTTATTCTATATTTTTAAACTTTGTTTTAATAATTTGTTTAACTTTAGATTTGGAAAGAAACAATTATGGTGACAAACATAATCTACTATTGTCTTTTGATTCTGGCTGCAGATGCTCAATTTCAGAAATATTATTATAAATGGAATGGAGAAAGTTTTGATATTATTTATTCTGATACAGAATACTGGCAGTTTAAAGAGATAATGGCCCCAAAAACCTACAAAAAGGAGCACACTGATAGAGGAGGTATGTAAAATAGACATTTGTGTATTACGAGCCAAAAACAAGGGCGCACCAACCAAAAAAAATTACTGTTATGTTGCTTTGATATTGTCTTTGTTATTATTTTAATAAAATATAAAATATACTGATTCATACAGAATAAACGAAAGTTTCTACATTGGTACATATTTGTCTTTGTTTATGGTACAATTTTAAAAGTGGTAAAGGTTCCATAATATGCTAAAGAAGGCATGTTTATTTTATTGATATTTATTTTTACTTTCCCCTAATTATACTACTCCCAAAATTTTATTAAAATTGTATAATGGTATAAATGATGGAAAACGAAAATTAATATCAAAAAAATATACGTGCCTTCTTAAGCATATGGAACCTGTACCACTTCTAAAATTTGATTAAAATTGTACCATAAACAAAGTACCAAAGTAGAAAATTTCGTTTATTTTGTATAAATAAGTATATTTTACAATTATATTTTTTTATATTTGATTAGACTAACAACAAAGACAATATCCAATATCACACTAAGGGGTCTATTCTGTAACAATTCCTTTATATGTAACGGCCTTTAAAAATATTGGCGGCCTTTAAAAGTATATTTGTATTCGTTAATTTACTTTATTTAAACAGATTTCTTTAAGATAGTCCTCTAATGTATTTTAAAGATCCGTTTAAATAGTGACCGAATTAAAGAAGAAAATATTTTCAAAGGCCGTTAAATATAAAGGAATTTTTACAGAATAGACCCCTAACTGAGCTTAAAACATTGTGTTAAAAGTTATTAAGTCAATAAACTAAGTTTTGTTTTGATGTGTGCGCCCTAGTTATTGGCTCTTAAGAGTAGAAATCTGTACCTTTTCGCTTAAGGTAGTTCACTCGCGACAGTCGTACATAAAAATATCGTTAAATGGTGAATACCAATAGTTCGAGATTCTCAATGATAATCAATTTTATTTTTGTAAGAGACTGTACAAAACACATGTAAGCTTATATACATGGATATGTTATGATTTTAATAAAATCCATCTGGCAACCTTATAAATATAGGAATGGTTTGCTATAGAAATTTGTGACTTCCTCATATTAATTTTAAGGGTTTGTTTTGATTCAAACAGAACCGCTGATTCCAGTTCTCTAAGACAGTGGACGAATTAATTTTTCAAGAAAACGTCGCGAGGTTTTAACAACCTCTTAGCTGATCGAGTGTTATTTTGATAAAACGCGTTGATTGCAGCGTATACAATGTTGCCAAGTTGTAATAATTTTACGCAAGTACGCGTCGATTGCTTTAAAAATATGTTTATTTTAAAAATCTATATCTTTTTACTAAGACGGTCTAAAAATTTAGCGTTTCTTTAGAAAATTTTATAACTTCTTGATTTACATTACATTAGTTTTTAAAAAATATGGTAAGAACCGTTTTCGAGATATCTTGATATAAATGCATTACTTGTGTACATGAGAGGCTTCAAGAGTGTTAATTATGCACATTTTGATTGTTAATATCTCGTTTCACAGACGGTCAAAAAATTTAATTTTTTTTAGTTATATAAAAGACACTTTCATTGACCATATATTTCAATTTTATTGAATTCTTAAGAAAAGCCGTTTTACGAGTGAACTACCTTAAGATAAAAAGTTGCTTCTTGATGCGTCAGCGGAGTGTGGTAATTTATCGTAATAATATCAACTTCAAATTTTACTTCAATGTTTATTTGACAGGCACCGTCAGTGAAGCTTGAGTATGTGAATGTTACATAATAATCTTTTTTTGAAAGTAGGATACAACCTAATATACAAAAAAATTAATTTATTCAATAATTAAGTTCATAGAAAAAAAAATTATTCAAGAATTAAATTTACATAAGTAAAATAGACGCTTTGAAAAGAAAGAAAATACAAAAAACAATACAAACTAGAGGATACATTTAAGATTAACCAGTTTAAAAATTAAGCTTAATAACAATATAACGTATATTTTTTTAAATAAATAATCCATCAAATGAGTTTTAAATTTATTTAGAGTCTTAGAACCCTTTATATAACTTGGCAAATTGTAGCAATCAATAAAGCTCTGAAAAGTTAATGTGTTTTTGTTTAATGCTTTAATTTTGGTGTTAACCAGTGGCGGTTTGCCCGTAAGGGCACTTGGGCACGTGCCCTAGTATAATAAACAAAAAAAAATAACTTACATATTTCATATTTTCCTCAATGCCTATTATTATTTTATCTAATGTTCAGCGCAAACCGCGTTGGCACGACACTGGACGACCGGGTGTTGAGCGACATTCCGAGAATTCCGAAATTAAGATGGACACAGGGCACAGTAAATGTGTGCCTCTGTTGTTTTATCTCTCATTATGATCGAAAAACAAGGACAACGACAATATCGCTTAGCAAGAGATGAACACATGCGATGGATTTTACGTCACAAGCAGGGCGCTGTCCTAGACCAGATATGAATGTACGCAGAGGCATCTTTACCGACTGGCTCTCTCACAAAGGTGATGTCAGTTTCGGCTGAAGGTGCGCGTTTGTTGGACCACGATAATAATTTATTTATTTATCGGAATAGTTAAGAAATAAAACTACAAAGAAAAATAACGTTTTTTTTATAAAGCAGTCAAAAAACATGATGAAAAAAAATCAATAATATTTATAAATGGGACAAAATTTTTATTTTTCTTTTGGTTTTGTCTGAATTTTTCGAGGATTTCAAATCTCTGTTTGCATATTTAGGAGTATAAATAATTTAATGGTGTACATTTCTCAAAAAGGTATGCGTTGGAAATTCCAGGCTTAGTTGACAAACTATCAAATAGAGATATAAATATTTTTTTTAATTTGAATACATAAAAGAGAAATTTTTCGCTGGGAGATTTTAAATTGCCAAACACCTTTTCTTCAGAGTCGTATGCTTTAAAATGCGTTAAGAAGTTAGAATTGTTAAGTAAATTGCATTCTGAGAAATTTACGCAAATTTCACAAGAGTGGATATGTAATGATTTTTTGATTAAATAGCCTCATACATAGTTAAATGCATTTTGAGTGGTCACATTTAGCTCCCTGTAGTCACATTCAGAAATCGTTATTGCCCCAACTGATTGTTTTGAAATATATTATCGTGGTATTTAGTATTTATGATAGATTATGATCTGATATTCTTTATGTAACATTATAAATACCATACCATGATTCTAACGATTAAAATATTTTTATGTATTTTATTTTTCTTTATTTACCGGGTTCTGTAACCTTAGACAGAACCTTGCCTGGGCGCCACCTCTCGGAGATCGTGAGGATTCCTATCTCAGTTGGGTTCAAATACGTTTGACCTAATTTAAGTTTACCTGTATTTTATAAGTATATAAATAAATCATAGAAAATATCTTTATTTAATTAAACATGTCTGTTAAATTAGAGAATGAGAATAAATCAACCACATAGGAATTAAAAATAACTGTAAACATAAAGTAAGTAGAATTAAGCATTTAAATTTCCCCCGTTTTGTCAAAGTGTCGTATAATACAAATAATATGAACAGCTGTGCTCTGTGCATAACTCATGAGATTAAATGTTATGAATAAGCTTAATATTGTTGGATATTTTATGGATCAGGAGAATATTTACTGGTAAGTGCTTATTATCAATTATTTAATATTAAACTTATGATTTCAATTAACGTATATGTGAATAATAAAAAAAAACATGTGACATAACCTACGAATAATATTTACAACTTAATATTTACAAAATCTTATCATTTAAAATAAGTCTGTTATAACGTGGAAAATATGATCATATTTATTTATAGTGTTTGGTACCTGTTATCACTGGGGCACAAAATCACTGGAGAATCACGGTCAGTCTTGGTTGGAATATGGAGTGTGGAAAACATAAAGGAAGTCTGGAGTTGAGATTTTAGATTCTGGAGTTCATGGGTTGGATGTAAACAGGGCTCAGGATGATCTCCAAAATTCTATCTGCCTTTACACCTACCAATTTTACTTCAGGACTTCTGGTAAATACCCTTTATTAAGTTGACTTTTGGTTCTAGGTATCTTCATTTGTTTTTACATTGTTGAACTACATGTTTCTTTGGCAAGCGATTACACTCAAAAGCCCCGTTCTACCGGCGAAATTGGTTTTATATAATCGCAATCTCATGGCCAACTAGATGCAATTTTCGATAAATTTTGAATTTATTAGCCAATTCATTAAATTATTTTATATTTTCTTGGACTGATTCGAGTTCATAGAATTATGTAGTTTCTTTTTGTGATCATTTTAATATAAATTTTATGTTGATCCGTCTTATATTAACTTTACAATTAATCAAATTCTCACCCCAATTTGATGAATTATAAAATGCTTTTATTGTCGTTTTATTTACTTTTTATGTAATAATTTCATTATGTATTAATTAATCTTATTTGGAAATATCTATTTAATCTAATTTTACGCTTTAAAAGCCTTTTATATCCTTACATTTTACATGGGGTTTTTTAGATTATGTGATGTTTAATTTGCTTATAGTTTAATAATTAAATTGTTTGATGTAGTATTTTATTGTACCAGTTTTATCTAAGGGTTCCCTACTTTGTTTTTATCATTCTCATTAGTGTCAGAAATTAGGTCAAATATGTTATTTTTTGCTGTAAAGTTGCCTTATGGCGTTTCAATGTTAATTTTTAATATAAATGTTTTTCTTGAAATTTATAGGTTTATTTATTAATAAATTGTTATAAATGTTCTCCATCCTCCTTTATGGTAGGTTACACAGGCTATTTGGTTCGGTTACACAGGCCATTTAGTCCTGAACAATCGAATTTAGTTTTCCTCGGATTATGTACCATCATAATATATAATTTTCATTAAGCGGAGAACTTGTTTTCCTAAGGGAAATACGAATCCCGGGATTCCTTTCCAGTGGGTGCCCCACTGCCGCTAGTGCCCACGAGCCGCCACTGGTGTTAACATATAAGTTATCCTTTAGCCTGGTATTGTAATTGTGAATTTGATAATAACAAATTATAAAACTAATAAAATAGGAGGGTAGAAGATTATGAACCATTTTATAGATGACAAATACCTAAGCCTTTATTCTACCGATAACCACTCCAAGGTCTCCAGCATTAAGAATATTGGACTAAGAATGCTACATAAATAAGGTTAAATAATAGTTTTATATACAGTTATCCTGGAATTTATGTTAAATGTGCGACTCTCAAAAGAAAATATAATTTCTCAAATTTTTTTTTGATTAAAAACACTCCATGAGAGGCGTTTATTAATATTACAATTGATCAAAAGTTGATCAATAATTAATTTGATTATAACCTAATTTAACTAGGGTTGCAATCTTAAAAACTAAAGTTCTACTCGCTAGTATACCTTATGGTCTGATAACTTAATTAGACTAAACTAACGTGTTACACTAAACCGCACAATGTTTGCTTTGTTATTAACACAATCACTTGGCTAACTCAAAAGGTTTTACTCTCTTGAGTCTTCTTGTCAGGTTCGTGTTGTTAAGAAGCTGGATCGCCTCAACATTCACATGTTGATGAAGCCGTTGTTCGTGACTCCTAGCGAATCTGGTGGGGTCTAGGACATTTCAGGGCCGCCGATTCAGGACCGCCGATTCAGTGCCGCTGTTTCAGTGCCGAGACGTTTCAGTGCCAGGACACTTCAGTGCCGGGACGTTTCAGTGTCGGACGTTTCAGTGCCGAGACGTTTCAGTGCCATAAAGATTGCTTTTTATTAAATAATGATAATTTTTAGCAAATGACATTTTTTAAATTATACGATATACAAAGTTAGGTATACAAAATTAGATGATATACATGGTTTGATTTTACACATAGATATTTATAAATTTTTTTTTTTTTTTTTTCGTTTTCGAAACGCATTTTTTTTTTATTTTTTAAAATAAACTAATTTCTAGGAATTCAAACTAACAAGGTTAGTCTTGAGGGTTACGGGTCACTTGCCCAGTTTTTGCGCGAGAGAGAACAACATAGAAAGAGAGCTCCTATGGCAACATCGCGAATAGGGGTGGAGCTATGAATGGTAATTACTAGTAGCTCCAACCCCGTAAAAGTCACTTACCTACTATAATCATATTTATCCTAAATTCCTATTAGGAACATTGCATAAAATTTTTTATCTATTTCGTGGAAAAGACTGATACAAATAGAACCGAATAAAATAAATCACGAATTTAAACCGGAAACGTTATTCCAGCTTAAACTATTAACTATTACCTACCAATATCTATGAAAATTCTTTGATAAACAAGTTTTGAAGATTTCAAATAATAAGGATACCTAGGTAGATTATTTGCCAACAAGAAAATGTCACAAAAATTAGTTTGCAATCGATTTCCGACTGATAGTGAAACGTCAGTAGGTCCTGTTATTTTCACATTATTGCCTAACAAAAAGTACAATGCTTATAACATAGTTTTTCGAGGAGAGAAACAGTATCTACCGAAATGGAAACCAATCTGTTTTATGTTAGATTTCGAAACTAAACTTAATGAAGCTTTAAAACAAAATTTTAAGAATTCTGTCATTAAAGGACACTTTCACTTTAGTCACTGTTTGTGGAGAAGAATCCAAAGCGTAGGATTTATACAAGAATGATATGGAAATCCAAAACCACATAAAAATGTGTTCTTTGCTGGCTTATTTACCTATAAATCCTATTGATGAAGGGATGGCTGGAAATAATGAAGGATTGTCCAGTTAAAAAAAAATAGAAGAGTTTAACAACTATTTCATAAACCAATGGCTTGAAAATAACTCGTTGCCAAGAGCTGTATGGAATTGCTATAATTTAAGACACTGTACAAACAATGCCGTAGATGGATGGAATAACAAATTACAGCTCCGAATAAGAAACAACCCCAATGTGTATGAATTGATTAAGTTTCTTTGATTTGAAGCTGAATTCCAAGACAGCAAAATACTTCGAAAGGAGTTTGGGCTACCATTATTGAACAAAAGAAGAAAAGTATACATTGGTATAGATATTAAAATCAAAAACTGTTTATTAAAACTTAATGAAGACGGAAATATTAATAAATGTTTAAAAACTTTAAGCTATTTACAAAAATTATATTTTTTTATGATTTAAGTTATATTTAAATATATTGTTTTATATTTTTTTGTAAAATATATTTTTTTAAATTTGTATATTTACCTACAATGCCATTATTTACAAATATTTAATAATTTTTTTTAAATATCTCGAATAATTAACTTATTTTTTACCCCATTACGGTTAGATACATATTTACATAAAATGCAAGTAAATACATCTCATCTTTATTTTGAAATACAGATTTAAAATTTCTATTTGCGTCTGAAAAATTACCGGTATTACCTACCATTTGCAAATAATAAGTAAGTAAATGCTTGAAACTTTTTGTAAAATTTTATTAATTATACTTAACTTTTCATATTAATTTGTTAAGATTTACAAGTATTTTATTCTGAAATGCAAGAATTCACACTTCGTCTATTCGAAGATTCGGTTTATTTCTTTATTTTTTTAAAGATTTATTTATTTTTATACACTTGTATTTACAGTTACTTTTTTTATTGTCATAATATCTAAATAAATTGTTTTCTTATCCCCTACTTCTAAAATTTCCTTTGCCAATACTACTGATGACGTGATCCTATATCTCTGGATCCTATCTATCGTACGACTATCCGATGCTTTGGGGTGGTTTGGTACCATCCCACCTCAAGTGCAACGTTGCCGGATCAAAATGTACCTGAAAAAAACTGGGCAAATGTCCCGACACCATCTTGAGTACATAAATTAATTGACAGGTAGAAGAGATCATCCGAGGATTAAGATAATTACTTAGTTAACGTGTCTAAGTCATTAGTCTTAAGTACCTACATACATTATTTGACAGGTAGAACAATCATCCAAGGATAAGGTTAATTATTCAACGTTTCTAAGTCATTATAACAATATAATCTCGTTTAAGAGATAGAGTAATTGCAATTATAAATTTTCAAAACAAATTTAATATTTCAATGTGTTATTTGTGGACCTCATTAACTATACATTAAGTAAAGGAAAGTAAAGTAAAATTATTATTTAAAGAAATATTTGGCAAATTTTTATTCATTGTTTTAAATAATTTCGAAAGTAGTAGTTGCTGTTGATAGTAGTGACAATACTTTTATATTTATATATATTTTACCAAAATAAGTGTTAAGATGGAACCCACAATTTTAAGCTCAAGAGGAAAAGCAAAACTTGCTCATAACGGTTTTGTATATACTTTTGAAAAGTGTTCTAAAACGAAGGAGCGTATTAAATTTTGGCGATGTGAGCAACAAGGACGATGTAAAGTGCGGATTCATACCGAAAATGGAGAAGTTAAAAAAGTCATTAATATCCATTCTCATTCCTCCTCGGCAGCAAGAGTGGAAGTTGCAGAAGTTATTACAAAAATCAAACTTCGAGCAGAAAATACCGTAGAAGGCACAATAAATGTGATTAATAATTGTCTAACGAACCTAACTCAAGGTTCCGAAGCCACAATTCCTAATATTGCTGCTTTACGAAAAGTTGTTAGGCGTAAAAGGAACACAACAAATTCAGCTCCGGCAGCACCTGTAAGTTTAGAGGAACTGGTCTTACCTGAGGCATATACTCAATATTTCCCAGAACTCAACAGAGTAGAAACATTTTTACTTTGTGATAGTGGGGTGGGGCCATCGAGAATTTTAATTTTTGGACGACCAACATGGATACAGCACTTACAGGCATCTACATGGTATGCAGATGGTACGTTCTTAATTGCACCCACATTATTTGCATTGTGATTTTGAACAGGCTGCTTTCGGTGCAATGGCTCAGTGTTTTCCAGATGTTTCCATTAAAGGTTGCTTTTTCCATTTGGCACAGAACATGAGAAAACATATTGCAGGGTTGCGTTTTATCAATCGGTATAATACTGATCCAGACTTTTGCCTGAACGCTAAAATGATTATTGCTCTAGCATTTGTAAGAGTGGATGATTTAGACAAATACCTAGAACCACTTAGTGAAGAGTTACCTGGAGAATTGCATCCTCTACTAAACTGGTTTGAGGATAACTATATAGGACGCATGAATAGGCGTAAAAATGGGAGAAGAGAACCTCTGTTTCCACCAGAAATGTGGAATTTATATGAAAGAACTCTTGATGGAGATTACCGAACCAATAACCATTCCGAAGCTGCCAATCGAAGATTGAAATCGGAACTGGGAATGAAACATCCAACAATTTAGAAATTTATAGATGGTTTACGCAAAGTTCAAAAGAGGCGAGATACTTATTATGAACAATTAGTTGCTGGGAATCAGCCTCCATTGAAGTTAAAGAAGTATAGAGATGCCGATGAACGAATTTTAAGAATTGTCACGGAGTATGGGAATAGAACTCCGATTGAATATTTAAGAGGTATCGCCCACAACTACCAAATGACTGAATAAAATCTAAATTTGTTATATTGTATATATGTATATATTTTATAATTATTGTTTTTGTTTAACTAACAACTGATAATAGTTGATTTTATGTACATATTTTGATTATATTTAACAATAAAAAAATATTTATAAAATAGTTGGTTTTCCTTTGCCTTTAAAACTGGATAACAATATAAGTTAACATTAAAAAAATATTAAAACAAAATAGGTAATTTTCCCCTTGCCCTTAACAACTGGAATTTTTTGGAAAAACTCATAATCACGTTTAAATGTGTCAGTTTCAATTGGGACACCCTGTATTGTATTTAGTGTTTTTGTTTAACTAACGACTCAGATTAGTTTGCTTGTGTACCAACGTATTTTAATATTAGATCAAAATAAAAAAAATATTAAAAAATTAAATAGAAAAAAAAAACAGTAAACAAATAAACTTTAATAAAAATGACTTAAAATAATAAGAAATATAAAACCTGAACTAATTTAATTATAATAAAAATGGCACTGAAACGCCCCGTCGCTAAAACGTCCCGGCACTGAAACGTCCCGGCACTGAAACGTCCCGGCTCTGAAACGTCCTGGCACTGAAACGGCGGCACTGAAACGGCGGCACTGAAACGTCCCATTCCCAATCTGGTGATAGTCTGGCCAACAGTGTCCATCTGAAGGTCTCGATTAAGGTCGCTGTTTCTAATATACCAAGGAGCATCGACAATGTTCCTCAATACTTTGTTCTGAAATCTCTGGATTTTTAGAATATTACTGTAGCTGGCGCAACCCCAGAGTTAAATGTCATAGGTCCAAATTGGTTTGAGAACTTGTTTATATAACTTCCAGCGAAGTCTTGCATCTAATGTAATACCTAGATTAAAGTTGAAGGTAGTAGCCATGTGTGAGTTATATGTTCAAAAAAGAGGTAAATAAAACAAGGGTGGTCCTTAAGATCTCACAAGAGTAATTTAATACGACCGGTTTCGAGGAGATCAGATCCTCATCATCAGGTATGGTCTAAAATAGACCCTGTGATAATCTCTAAGCTTAGTCTTAAATAGATGAGTAATACGGGCGAGTTCTTGATATTTGACAACTTTCTTAATTTTTAAACCCACTTTATTAGTTATGAACTCATTCGTTTTTACCTCTCTATTTTAGACCATACCTGATGATGAGGATCTGATCTCCTCGAAACCGGTCGTATTAAATTACTCTTGTGAGATCTTAAGGACCACCCTTGTTTTATTTACCTCTTTTTTTAATACCTAGATATTTTGCCGAGTTAGCATAAGGGGCCTAAGCATTATTAATGTTAATTGGTAGTATACCATTTTGTTAGTAAAATAAATATTAACAGATTTGGTTTCGTTTAGTTTAATACGCCATCTTTTGGTCCAATTATTTATTTGATTAGCTGATGTTTGTAGTTTATTTGCAGCCTCTTGATGATCTTTGCCTATCGCTAGGATGACAGTTTTATTTGCAAAAGTAGCTATTGTGTCTTGTTCTAGTTGGGGTATGTCACAACTGTATAACAAATAGAAAATGGGTCCCAGGGCGCTTTCCTGTGGTACTACTGCTTTAATTTCTTTCAATTCAGAGTATGCTTCATCTTGTTTTACACTAAAGAATCTATTTGAATTGTATGAATCCAATAGCTCTGAGTATGGCTGTGGAAGTAACACATTCAGTTTACGTTTTAAGCCATCATACCATACCCAGGCAGCACACTTTGGTATAAATTACGTATCTTTTTAGGTACTACCATACGTATGAATACGGTTGATGTACTACCAAATATATTCGTGAAAATGTCCGCCTTATGAACGTCGATTTCTAAGAATTTATCCACCTATAATTAAACGTTTTTACTATACGTCTATATTAGATTTATAGTTGTAGTATATTTATACGAATTCACTTTGGTACAAAATACGTTTTTTTATGTACTACAACATACGTATGGATACTGTTGATATGCTACCCAATATATACGTGAAAATGTCCGCCCTATAAACGTATATTTTTTTATTTTTTATACGTCTAACATTACTGCTTTATCTACCTTTAATTATCTTGTTTTACTATACGTCTATATTAGATATATTTGTATGATTTTTATTAATGTGTAAAATGCGTCTACCTGATATTGGTTTAAATGTATTTCAAACACAAATTAAATAAAGTGATCAAAACAAAATTTTTAAAAGAGGCCATGGAAAAATGTTAATATTTCTTAAATGATAGTTTGGATTTTATCCATAGCAGGTGTGTATACACCAGAAATAGGCATTACTCGTGTATTTTGGTTGTAATTGGCCTGAATATTTAGAAATTTTTTTTTGATCACTTGTTATGTGTACAGAACAATATTTAATTAAAAAAAAATAAACAATAAAATACTAAAAAATAAATAAATACAAAAAGTAAACACTAAAATACTGAATAATAAACTAAACGAAACTTTTCTTTAACTAACAAAAAATATATATGAAAATAAAAATCTTAGCTTAACACTTTGGATGTGTTGTGTCCTAGACGGGCCTTAGCTAACTTAAGCTAATCTTGCATGGCACATCTAATCGTTCGGTCGGTTAAGTCGCTTGGTTCACCCCATTCCTATAACCAACATGTAACTAAATTTCAGGTGAAATATTTTCTAAAAGCTCCGAAGTTAAATTTGTATTATTTTCTTGGAAATTATTATAAATAATAGAATTAGATGATATATTAATGTCCAAAGCCTTATTAATGTTATCTTCATTGGGAATAAAAAAAAATTGACTTTAAAGCATCTTGAATATTTTGCGCTATTTTTCTACGTAGATGACGCAGAGACAGGGTTATTTTAGACATTTTATTAAATAAAAAACAACTGACAAAATAAAAATGAAAATAAGTATGCTTGGAATAACTAGGTAACCTAAAAAATACGTATAAAAATAAAAGAAACAAAAGTAAGGTTAGGTTTTGAAGTTTCTATAAGCATTTAACACACTCTGCGTACCTATAAAACAGTAGTTATTGTAAAATGCAACAATTATTAAAGGAGTAGCTAAATTAAAACATTAATAGAAACTTACCTATGCTTTTATTCAATATCGTAGAAGCCAGGCCGCCAAAACAACATGTAACAAAACGTATACACAAACACAAATGAAAATGGACCAACCGATGAACCTGCTCCCACAAACCATTCCCTACACTAAACAATAATACTACACATACGCATGAGTAGGAATGAGAAAAGACCGTACCACTAGTACGTCATCCTCCATCCGCCATCTAAAAATAGTTCCATTTGTATGGGGACTTTGTTATAAATATTACAGGTAATATAATTTAAAAAAATATGGATGTAATGTAAATAAATATATCTATAAGCTTTTAATTTAAATAAACCTAAATATATACATATTATTTACTTCTGTCTACTAGTTCATCGTTAACTGGTATTATGCGTTTAATGTGACTTGTATTTAAACGTAGAATAATATAGGTATATTAACTCGTATCGACAAACAAAAGCGTTTAATTTATCTGTTAAAAAACGTTAAGTATAAAAATGGTAGATGGTAAACGTTTAAAAAATCAACCAAAACGAAATTTAAACGGGAATTATAAACGAAGAAAATATATTGTTATTTAATGTAAATTTATACGAATTTAATTTAAATAAACCTTAACGTATATTTAGGCCCACTGTATATAAATAGTTGATCGCAAACTAAAAATAGTCGTATATTGTTAACTATATTTAAATGTAGAAAAATTTACAATTATATACCATAGGATGTATATAAAAAACGTATAATATAGCGTTTAAAACACGGTATGTACAATAATCGTAAACTGTAAACGTATACGGAATCAACCAATACCAAAATTAAACGAGTATTACGTATAAAATACGTTAGTTATACTAATGTGTGCTGCCTGGGTACTTTATAAAAACCCTGCGCAACATCGAGGAAGATGGCAAAACAGACTTCTTTGTTTTCTTATGCTTTTTCAATTGCATTTGAGATTCTATGAACCTGATCTATAAGTTGAATGGTTTTCTCTACCAAACTGGTAATCTGGAATTGGTTTCTTTTTTTTTAATGATGGGTTTGATTCTTTTTATTAGGATTCTTTCAAATAGTTTTGATAATATAGGCAATAGATATTGGCCTATATGATGAAACTTTGGAGGTTTTCCTGGTTTGGGGATCATAATGACTTCAGCTTTTTTTCACAACCTAGGGACATATCATAGTTTGAATGAGGCATTAAACAGGTGTGTAAGTTTAATTATGACTTTCTTCGGAAGTTGTTTTAAAATTTCTCCCATAATTATATCAAATCCAGAAGCTTTCTTAGGATTAATATTTGTTTTTCTATCTTCTGCAATTTCCTTTGGAGAGTTTGGTGTGATAATTGAGTCATCTCTCTCTAGAAGAACCCAGTTCGGTAATTATTTTCCTTCATTTGGTTGGAAGGTATTTTGTAAGCGCTCTGCGAATCTATTAACTTTTTGTATAGTATTTCTAGCCCAGCTGCCATCTATATTTCTGATTGGAGTATTTTGCACTGTGGGCCTTTTTATTTACTTTTTGGCTTTCCGTAAAGAATAATCAGTGGATTTATCGATTGTCAACTCACTAAGGTACTCACAAATAGATGAATTTTTAATTCGTTTTATCTCTCTGGTGGAGCTCTGGTCTGATGCCATAGCCTTCTTAGTTTTCTTTTTGCAGAGATTAGGTCCCTTATTTCTTTAGGATAGTTATTTCCTGTTGTTCGCTGCACAATAGGTGGCGTATTATCCCATGCTGCTTGTTGTATGTTGGACACAAGTAGTTCTACTTCTTCATGTTCTTAACGGAATTGAAAGATTGATTTTATGTTCAAGGTCCAGTCTGAAGCTTTGCCAGTTTGTTCTCCTATTTATTAGTCTAGAAGCGCTTTCCTTTTGGATAATGGTGTCGCTAAGAGAGAACAAAGTGGGCGAATGATCTGAATTCATGTCCCATACCTCATCAACTTGGATGTAGTTTGCTGAAATATTTCGTACAACAAAAAAGTCTATTACGTCGGGTATTTTTTTCTATCTGTGGGCAAATAAGTTGGTTTGTCAGTTGAATGCGACTCACATTTTAACTGTGTCATTGATTCTTTTAGGTTTTTACCCTTAGTTGTTGTTATGATAAATCTAGGTTCTTGACTGTTGAGGAAATCTAGGTATTATTCTTTTTTAATGGTAAGTCTGTCAAGCATAAAACCCAAGTATTTGAACAATATTGTCTTCTATGTTAAGACTTCAATAATATTTATTATTATTTTACTTAAAACGTGTAGTTATTATAATACCTTTCGTCTTGGTAACATTTAATTTTAATTTATTTATTTTCATGTATTTTGAAATTTGTTGTAATATTGTTTTATATAGTTGTGTTACCTACTTATGTGCAGATTGAAAAAGGGGTAATTAATCTATTTTTAATACTTCAATTATCGTTCACATATTAAAGGAAATGGGTTTAAAAATTAGATGTTCATCTAAACTGTCGTCGGTATTCAAAAGAAGGTGACCAAGTCCACCGATAGTGGTTTTGAGCTATTAGTATTTTAATGATTTGCTTATGATTATTAAATCAAATTAATTATTTAGCCATTATGCAATTTTAAATTATAAGCATTTTTTGAGCTGTACCGATTATCATTAATAATGCCTTCTAGTGAAAATAAGTAACTGGTGCGCGAGTTCGCCAATAATATCAAATATTGAAAAATTGCAGAAAACTTTCCAGTTATATTTAAATGTGTAAAACCTACTTTGGATAGTGATCGTAAAAAATACATTATTTTAATAGACCGTCAGATAATGACAGATTTTGTTATTTGATTTTGCTGACTGATTTTCTTTTTTCTGGAATTTTAACCAATGAAAATTATGTAAGTGTTGAGCACAAAAAATGAAACTTTAGCGACCGGACGTGTGCTAGGCATATGGAAAAGTGTATTTTTCTTTTGCAGAAAAAAATTGGTGAAATGGTGAAAAACCAAAGCCATAAAGTTTGCACGTACTTAACACATTGCGCGCCATGTCTCTCATATATAAGCGACATTGAATTTTCCCGGTAGGCTTCGTCTCTCATATGTGAGAGATATACATTATATGAGTGCGTGTCTCGTATAAATGCATCATGCTATCGTACATTTTAAATGGGGAATGGGGGAATGTAGAGAGTGGACCCTGGAGAATCTTGGATTGAGTAAAATTAGAAACAAATTAGAAGACTTTGTAGTACAAAGTGTGAAAATTATATTTCGGTACAAAAAAAGGTATCACAATTTTTGTGAATAAACGTTTTTTTTTTCTCAAAACAAATTGAAATGTACAATCAAAATATTATAAAAGGTAAAAAACATTGAGTCTGTCATACATCAAGAAAAAAAATGGAACAAAAAAATTAACACTAATGTATCTTATTGAAACATGTCAAAAAAATTTGTGGTTGGCCAGGACTATGAAGACTATAGATAAGGAGGCGAATCGGCATGCTAAAAATACGGTCCCAAAAATCACACATCAATTGAGCTTTTATAATTAACCGCATGGGCGCTGGTACTGTTTACGTAGTTCAAAATACATGGCTTCTTATGGGAATTATATATAATTTTGTCAAAATAATAAAAATAAACAATAAAGCACAGAACATACTGTTATATTTATTTCAAAATAAGTCTTACATATTTTAATTGATACATTATTTACTATTTATTCCTATTTAAGTTAAATACAAATTATTGATGATAAGTATTGAAATTTGATGGGCTAATTATTTTTTAATTAAAGCTAAATAGGGCTAAGTGCATACTAAGACACGGTTTAAATGAAAATATTTAGTTAGGAATTTTACAAAATTTTATGAAAATAATAAAAATCAAATGGGCCCGTTCACTTTCATTCTTGAATGTGAATTATTTATATATTTATAAAGATATTAAACTCTTTTGTCTGATGGTACTCTTCTCGTTAAGATATTTTTGCTAGAAGTAAGGGAATTCCCATAAAATTCTTTCAATGACTCATTGCGTCGGAAAACCCCTAATTCCCTTCAGGTCTTGTATCGGTTAATAGTTAAAAGGGCGCGGTTGTCGGATGTATCATTGCACCACCATTCCTCTTCTGCATTTAATAAAGAAATTTACATAATAAAAATATATTATTTTTTAAAAATAATGTGTTTATATTTTCAGATAAAGCTGGAAGCCTTACCTTTTTTAAATTTTAATAAAAACAATTAATATTACTCAAGCTGAATATTACCAGATCGAAATTTTATTTGAGAAAATGTATCTGGTAAACGTGACAACGTTGTAAGTACTTCTAAATAGTGTTGTCTACACACACTTCTAGAAATAAATGCAACGTTGCCACGTTTACCAAATAAATATTGCAAATCAAATTTCTACTTTTTGATTATGGTCTGGTTAATTTTCATCCTGAGTAATAATAATTGTTTTAATTAAAAAGTAAAAAATAAGCTCCCAGCTTTAAATCTGAAAATATAAGTTCATGATTTTTAGAAAAATAATGGAATTTTACTATTTAAATTACATATATAAATGCAGAAATGCTATATTAGGGATACTTCCGACAACCTCGCCGTCTTTAAGCATAACCGATGCGAGACGTGAACGTAATTAGGGATTTTCTGACGCAATGAGTCACTGAAAGAATTTTATGGGAATTCCCTTACTTCTAGCAAAAATATCTTAACGGGAAAAGTACCACCAGACAAAAGAGTTTAATATCTTTATAAATATATAATTATTTCACATTCAAAAATTAAAGTGAACGGGCCCATTGTTCATTGCTAACTAAAGCACATGTAATAAAGGAATATCAGTTCGATGAACTTCAATAAGTTATTTCATTATATTTTACATTTTATTAAAATAATAATTAGTTGTTATCCAATACAAATAATGCAATGTCGTTAATTCTAAAGTTCATTGTGTCCAATTCTGTTTAGCTAGCAAATGACCTATTGAAGCGATATTTGACTGTTAGTTATTGAGTAGTATTTAATTAACCTTATAATACACATGTAAAAAAGGTATATAATTTTATTATGTAATAAAGGGCTGGTATAAACTTAATCAAATGTTTTATTCTACAAATGCTAAAATTAAGGAAAAGAATCTAGAATTATTACATGGCGATCCTGCCAGGATTTAATAAAAAAAAGTTTTTTTTTATCGCAAGATTTTCAATAGTAACACAAAATGTGCAACTCAAAAGTTAATACAAGAGAGGATATTCAGATTCAAGCTGCAGGAACTGGTTCGAACAATGCTTCCCAGGTAAACTCAAATAGTTTTACACGTACTGATTCGATGCTGTTGGCTTTAATTTTGTTGGTTGTTGCTGCGATTTTATATTTTGTAATCTAAAAATTACGAAGACATGTAAAGTCATCAGTAAGGAAGCAAATCCAGATGCATGAATGGAAGAAATCCCGTGATCAGCTCAACGATGGAAACTAAATAAGTATTTTGTGGTAGTGTAGCTATGTAGTGTAAAAACAAAAATTAAGTGTTTAATGAGTGACGAAGAAAAATTTCTCTGTGAATTTCGAGCTTTCGAAGAAGAAATTGTTAAATTCGAAACTAATTTGACTAAGGACCGTATTGAAAAACGAAAGGACAAAAATAACACCGAGCGTCGGATAAAAAGGTTAGATACTTATAGAATAGGTTTTTAAGATTTAAAATCACGATTTAATAATAAAAGTTTTTCATCAAATTTTATATGTAAAATTTCAGTTTATGCAGAAAAGATAGAACAATTCATTAAAAAATGTAATGATATTTTAGAAGAAAGATTAAAAAAACAGCATAGGGAAAATCTGCAATTACAATTTAATGATGGAGATTTATTACTAAATTCACCAAATGTTGAACTAGGCCAATTTTTTATTGACAGTGTTGAGAATAGTTCTAATCCAGATAATGTTGTAAATTTTTTACCAATTAATATGGCTAATTTTGACTTTAAAACGGCTGCTAGCTTGTTGCCAAAATTAAATTCTAGCGATTCTGAGTCAGTTTATAACTTAATAGAAGGTATCCAGCTTTATGAACCCTCTTTAAATCAAATTGGTAAACCCCTTTTGATTAATTATATTTTAAAAGCTTGCATTTCACATAAAGATAGCATTTGTATGAAAAAAAGTTATGATAACACAGTAGAATTAATTAGTGACCTTAAAAAACAATTTTTACCTAGGCAGTCTTCAACTGCTTTGGCTGCTAAATTACAAAGTACTATTCAAGGCGAGATGGATATCGAGAAATATGGTAGAAAAATTGAAGAGTTAATGTCTCAACTCACCATTGCACAGACTGGTGATAATGATAATGCTTTGCCAATATTTCAAACAGAAAATGAAAAAATAGCTGTTGATGTGTTTGCAAGGGGAATACGAAACACAGAATTGCGTACTATAGTTAAAGCAGGTCGCTACAGAACATTAAACGAAGCTATAAACGCGGCTAAAGATGAGGTATTTATTTCAAAACAAACTTCAACCATGTACCACATGCAAAGAGGTATTAGTAACAATTTTCAAGCTAATAAATTTAGAGGTACCAACAATAGAAGCCATAACAATAATTTTAGAGGTAATATGAATAATAGGTATAATACGAATAGTAGTGGTAGATATAACAATAATTCAAATAACCATTATTATTCTAGAAAATATAACTACCAAGGTTCTCGTCCAGCTCGAAGTAGGAATAATTATTTTAGAAATAGTAGAAATTATCGTGGAGTAAATCGCCCAGTTTATACAGCAGTGGAACGCGAATCAACTTCGGTTGCTGGGGGTATGAATGAACCAAACTCATCTCAAACTCAAACGTTTTTTCGTGCCTCCCCGGCAAATAACTAATTATAATAATATTAATCAATCTACGGTACAGTACAAGTATAATCTACAGTACGTTCAAATGACCTATGGTAACAGAATATTTCGATTTTTATTAGATACCGGAGCTTCTATAAGTGCATTTTTTATGAACAAAATAAATAAAAACTTGCAAAGAATAGATTACTCAATTATTATTAACATAGACGGCATTTCAGGTTCGACAAAATCATGTGGAAGTGCTCAGATTACCTTAAACGTTAATGGAGGTCAGTTTTGTTATGACTTTGTTTTGATTAATTCATTTAATGAAAACATTGATGGTATTTTAGGAGCAGATTTTTTTGAAAATTATACAGCTAAAATCGATTATGAAACTTATCAATTCTCATTTATACTTCAGAATGAAAGAATTCTTTTACCTATGGTATCAAATTTTGAAAATGTAATTAAAATACCTCCAAGATGTCAGGTTATAAAATATCTTAAAGTAAATAATAATAAAGATTGTGTTATATTTCCACAAGAAATTGCTCAAGGTATTTTTGTTGCAAGTGTTTTAGCTCGCCCTGTAGATTATGCTATACCTGTTCAAATTTTAAATATTAATGATAGGGAAGTAGTTATAAGAAATTTTCAACCAAATGTGGTTGATGCTGATAATTTTGACATTATTAATTTTTGTGACAATAAAACACAAACTCCAAATCGAATTGAAGAAGTAATTAAAACTATAAAAACTAGTCATCTGAATAAAGAGGAACGTAGTTCATTAGAGCATATTTGTGCGAAATATGCCGACGTGTTTCACCTACCTAGCGATCCTCTTACAGTAACAAATGTTTATAAACATAAAATTGACCTAGAGAATAATGCAACACCTGCATATTCCAAACCTTACAGATTACCTCAAGCTCTAAAAGCTGAAATAGACAAACAAATAAATAAAATGTTAATAGACCGAATCATTGAACCAACGCAATCGCATTGGTCAGCACCTTTACTTATTGTACCGAAAAAATCAGAAAATGGTGTAAATAAATGGCGGATTGTTATAGATTATAGACTATTAAATAAAACTATAAAAGATGACAAGTTTCCCTTGCCAAACATTAACGAAATTTTAGATTCTCTTTTAGGCGCAATGTATTTTTCCCATTTAGATCTTTCGCAAGGTTATTATCAGGTTGAATTAGATTCTTCAAGCAGACCTTACACAGCTTTCACTACGAATACAGCTCAGTATCAGATGACCAGACTTCCTATGGGACTGAAGGTCACCAGTGCCTTTTCTAGAGCGATGACAATTGCAATGTCAGGTTTAAATTATGAATGCTGTTTTATCTACTTGGACGACCTAATTGTTTTTGGAAATAATTTAAAAAATCACAATAAAAATTTAATAAAAATTTTAGAAAGATTGAGAAAAGTAAATTTAAAGTTAAATCCGAATAAATGTGACCTTTTGCGCAAGGAAATTTTATATTTAGGTCATATTATTTCAGAAAATGGCATTGTGCCTGATCCAGAAAAAACCCGGGCAGTCCAACAATACCCTGTACCTAAAGATTCTCAAGAATCTAAAAGATTCGTAGCATTTGCAAATTATTACAGATCTTTTATACAAAACTTTTCCGAAATTGTTAGTCCTTTAAATAAGTTGACGAGAAAAGGTGTTCCATTCATTTGGACTCCTGAATGCCAAAACGCATTTGAAACAATTAAAACCAAATTACTTAATCCACCGATTCTTGAATATCCAAATTTTTCAGAAAGTAATGTTTTTATTTTGAAAACTGATGCATCGGGTGTCGCCCTCGGAGCGGTATTATGTAACAGTAATAACAAACCCGTTGCTTATGCTAGTCGCACACATAATAAAGCGGAAGTTAATTATTGTGCAGTACTACTGGCGATTGTATGGGCTGTAAAACATTTTCGAGTCTATTTATTTGCTAAAAAAAATTTATTGAAACTGATTCACGACCATTAGTTTACTTATTTAGCATGACAAATCCGTCCAGCAGACTTACCAAATTTCGACTTATTTTAGAAGAGTATGACTTTACTATTAGATATATTCCAGGAAAATCAAATGTCGCTGATGCATTATCACGTGTAGAAATCCCAGCTAACGACCTAAAAGAATTAGCTAATTCAACACATTCTAAAATGTGTATTATGACCCGAGCTCGAACTAAACTTCAAAATGATTTAGCTAATAAAATCAAAAACCCAACTACGAACGATTCAGTAACTGATACTAGGATTGGCCATCCTGGCGTTGTTGAATTGTTAAAGAAACCTAAAAATACAACTGAATTACGACCGGTTGCAACCAAAGACTTTTTGAAATTCACTCACGAAAATAAAAATAATTTTATGATTTTTAACGACTTTATTATTGATGCAACGTTGCAAATAATTTATTATAAAATGGATGATACTTACTCAACGTCTGAACTTCGGTCAGCGTTAAAAGATCTCCAAAAAAATTGCAAAAAACATAATATTAGTGAATTATTAATAATAAAGAAAACATGCGCATTAAATAAAATAAATGAAATACTTAAACTTTCATACATACTGACATGTGACAATATGACAATATTAAACTAACAATTATAAAAGATGTTAGAACTATCGATAATTATGAAATAAAACAACTCATTTTGAACGATTTTCACTTACTACATACAGGAGGACATGCAGGAGTCAATCGAATGTTTAATAATATTAAGAAATTTTACTATTGGAAAGGTTTGTTTAGAGATATTCTATCATTTGTACGTCGTTGTGACCAATGTCAACGATATAAACATTCAATTCCGAAAATACAACCTTTAACTCTTACAACAACGGCTTCCACAGCTTTTGAGAAAATATTTTTGGATTTAATGGGTCCTTTGGATCCCGATATGGATGATGAGTACGTATTAACTATTCAATGTGATCTATCTAAATTTGTTGAAGCCTATCCTATTAAAAACAAAGAAACAGTTACAGTTGCAAATTCTTTAGTTAATAATTTTTTTTAAGATATGGAATACCTAAAGAAATTGTAACAGATCAGGGAACGGAATTCATGTCATTAGTTTTTAACGATACATGTAAAATTTTAAATATTAGTCACCTTAATTCCACTGCTTATCATCATCATCAGACTTTAGGAAGTATTGAAAACTCACATAAACATTTAGGAGCTTATTTGAGAATGCAAGTTTCTAAGTACAACAATAGTTGGAGCAATTGGCTTCCTTTTTGGTGTTTCTTTTATAATGCAAATATACTCCATTTGAATTACTATTCGGAAAAACCGCTAATTTACCTTCAAATATAACAGAAAAAATTGATCCTTTGTATTCATTCGATAATTATCCATTAGAATTAAAATTCAGATTACAACAAGCTAGTGCCGAAGCCAAAGAAAATTTGGAAAAGTCTAAATTGAGTAGAAAAGTTAGATATGATAATTGTAAACCTAGTATTAGTAACGTTAATTTTAGTATAGGAGACTTGGTTTTAATCAAAAATGATAGTGCTTCGACTAAAATGGCAGAAATCTATAAAGGACCATACAGTGTAGTGCGCGAAGATAACACGAACATTACATTGAGTGAAGTTAATGATAAAAATAAAACTTTAGTTGTTCATAAAAACCGAGTTAAAAAATATTACAATTAAAATATTTTTCTCCTTTTACTATTTTATTCTGATTTTGAATTTTTTTTTAATGTTTTTTCAGGTAGTTTTATGTATTACTTAATTAAGATAAAAAATTTTAGAAAGTTGTTCTAAAAATTTTTCTCGTTCCCCAGGGAGGTGTAATAAAAGAATATCAGTTCGATGAACTTCAATAGGTTATTTCATTATATTTTACATTTTATTAAAATAATAATTAGTTTTATCCAATACAAATAATGCAATGTCATTAATTCTAAAGTTCATTGTGTCCAATTCTGTTTAGCTAGCAAATGACCTATTAAAGCGATATTTGACTGTTATTGAGTAGTATTTAATTAACCTTATAATACACATGTAAAAAAGGTATATAATTTTATTATGTAATAAAGGGCTGGTATAAACTTAATCAAATGTTTTATTCTACAAATGCTAAAATTAAGGAAAAGAACCTAGAATTATTACACACAGAAAATACTGTTGATTTTAATTATTGTAAATAAGACTATGTTTTAATTGCTAAATAAATTACAGAAAATACTGTTGGTATTAATTATAAATGGGTCTTTATGTTAAACATTATTTACTATTCATTATTAGGATCCTATGAAAAATATTTGCAATGACTAAATTGGAGTTCAATAAAGAAAAGTAACAGTAGTAACTCTTCATCTAACATCAAAAAACATAAATTTTCAAGTAAGTTAAAGTTAATGTGTAATTATTGTTGTTTTGTAAATCAAGATTTATGACTATTATTTTTTATTATGGAATTTTGTAATTAAATAAACTACACTCCGTAAGATACGGGTTGTGACTATTTTACAATAAATATATATTATTTAGAAATAAATACATTATTTTACTTACACTAGGAGCTTTAAAAAGACTTGGATTTTTATCTCCTTGGGATTTCTTTAATTTTATATCGGATTTATATCCTGTTTTGCAACCCGGAACGAAGCAAATTCTGCTTTGTCGTTTTTTGTTACTCATTGTTACTTGTAGTCAGGTTCTTTATTTCAGCTTATTTTTATTCTTTTCACTAAATTTTACAAAAATCACTGTAATTCCCATTGAAAATAGACGTCATTATTTTGCCACCCGCCAACTACAGTAGTTTTTTGGAACTCCATAAAAATTTAACCAAGGCCGACTCGCCTCCTTATCTCTAGTCTTCATAGCCAGGACACTTGTCGCAGTAGTTGTACGTCAATTTTGATCTAGATTTCACTACTGCACGACTCACTTCCTGGGATAAGTTTTTGTAGCACGTTGTACATCTTGGGCGAATTTTATTGCTAGCGTCATCTATTCTTGTAGCCAAATGATGATACGATGAAATAGATGATTTTGCCGTTTCATTCGTCTGTGGTTTGTCAGAATTCCATGTTGGTCTTTTCGAGATACCACCTCTCCTCGTTTTAGATTTGCCTTGAACATTTATTTGGGTTTTTTTTTATTGGCACGTAGAGTTCCCACGACATGAGTCATCTTTTCAAGCATTGTCGTGGCCACATCGTAGCTGGTATAGAAGTTATCTATATACAGTGTCTGTCTTTGATAAAGGAGGTTTTCATACAGTCTCTAGCCTACTTCTCGCTATCCAATTGCTGATTTTCCAGTATACACTTCTAGTGTCTAAGTATAACCATCGACAGAACAAAGTTTGAACAGCTTTATGTCATATTTATGGGCCTTGTTGGGAATATACTGTCTAAAAATTAGGCGGCATCTCCATGGGACCAGGGTCACATCGACGATATCTTTATCTGGATAGAATAAAGACTGGAATTTTTATTGTAGAATGATGACCAAAGACTGGATTTTTCCTACACGTTCACTTTTTTGAATTTTCTCATTGTCGTTGAAGTAAAGTAGGCGTAACAGCAACTGATACCTATTGAGTGGCATTACTGATCTTAGAAGCCCAATATTCTGGCAAAGCACTCAACCGCACGAGGCTCATCTAAAATGGTAACCAGAGGAACTTCTTTATTTCTTGTGGATTAGTGGGTGTCCATTTCTTGATTTTCGAAAAAAATTTTTGGTTACTTTGATGCGAACCAATTTATCTCTTCAGCAATAAGATTTATGACATCATCATCAACCAACAAAAAAACATGCATCAAGGGGACTTATGTTGGGGGAGGATTCTTTTTACAGTCCACTTAGTCCAGTAAACTGAAAAATATTTTGCCGTCTGACGTATTTACTCCATTTAGCAGTGTCTGGAATTTCGTCTTGATCATGAGTTTGGTCCTCGACATCTAGAGATTTATTTAGTGCTAAGTCTTGAAGAATGACTTTCATATCCGGGACTTCTTCATAATCCTCTTTAACTGATAATTTTTAAGTAAAAAAATAGTTATATAAGAAAAAATATATTTGTATGAGGGATGTTCTTCTTTCATTGAGACTAGTAAAGCAATACACAGGTTATTTATAAAACCTAATAATTTATAATTTTTCAAAGTATTTTCCTCCACAGTCATTTTTAGAGGCATTAAACGCCTTCGGCCGATCTAAAACCTTAACCTCATAATTTATCCTTTACTAGCGAAAACAAGAAGTCATTAGGTACTTAGTCTGGATTTTACGGCGAACGACTCTCTATTCTAGGCATTTAAATACTCATTATCTTGATGCAAGATGAATCTTCTTCATGGACATTTTTCGCTAAACTTTAGGAGAACCTGAAGCAAACACACTGTAGCGCACTATTCTAAATTAAGAGTATGTCTTACCTCCAGTACTACAGTTGCAACATGCCGAGTAATGCAGTACTTCCAAACAAAATGGCGAATATCTTTTTGTTTCTGCTTTTTCCACGAACAACTGTTGTTGGAGCCGAGTCATACCGATGTTTCATCACCTGCGCTGATGTACTCCAAATTAGACAATCCATGGTCCAAGCGATCTACCGAGACCACAGATTATAGTAACATACCCTTTCTCTTTTTTCATGATCTGAATAAGATCAATATATTTTTCTGAAACTGCCATTTGGCTTAGGAGCTCATTTAAGAAAAGTAGGCTACGTTAAAATTCATAACACCACCGCTTTATAGTAGTGAAAGAACACAACTTTTTACCAAGCACTCGATTAATTTCCTTAAAATAAACAACATTTTTTACGGTTTAAGACACGTTTAAAATCGTAAAAAATCACAGTTTAAGAATACTTCTTATGTAACTTAAAAACAATCATTTATATTTGACAACTGTCCTAACTAAACTTGTAAATGTCAGATAAAATTTATTGCAGAAAATATCGTCGCCTACTAAATAGGCTCAGCAGAAAGAGAATAACTCTCTTATAACTCAAATCAATTTTTTTTTAAATAAATTCAATTATAGAAGCTTCTGATGTAGGTACTGTTTGGTAGACTCTAGTCGTGTCTTCAAATAAATAATACTTTATAAAATAAAATTCATTTGATTTAAATTTATTTGAGTATTATAATTTTAATTTAATAATTTATTTTTTAGATAGACCCGGAACGTGCGAATCAGGAGAATTTATCTGTTATGAACCGTATCCTCGATCACAAACGTACCAATTTGAATGCACAACTGATTATCAATGTCCCAGATATTTCAAATGTTGCTTACCTAGATGTTTTTTACATAAAGTATGCCAGCCAGCTGCGCTTAAAGATTATACAGAAGTATCCATAGAACCATCTACAGAAGATTGGCCGGAAGAAATTAAAAAGAAAACAACACATACAAGTATAGAAGAAACGACGAAACAACGAACTTCAATTGTGGAAGATGAAATAACGACAGAAATAAATATAGAAATACTAACAATAACTACAGAGTTCGAAAATAAAACAGAAGAACTCACATCCACATCAGAAGAACAAATAGTAACCACGGAAAAACAAATATTAACTACAGAAGAACAAACATCAGCTATAGAAGAAAAAACATCAAGTACAGAAGAACACACATCAACTACAGAAGAACAAACTTTAACTACAGAAATTGAAATTACTACAGAAACAGTAAGTGAAAATCAAACGACAACTACTGTGGTTGAAAATAAAACAGAAATAAAAACAGCAATCTCAGAAGAACTATCAGTAGCTACAGAAACACATATATCCACCACAGAAGAACAAACATCAACTACAGAAGAACAAAAATTAACTACAGAAGAACAAACTTTAACTTCAGAAGAACAAACGTCAGCTATAGAAGAAAAAACATCAGGTACAGAACAAATATCAACTACAGAAGAGCAAACTTCAACTTCAGAAATTGAAATTACTACAGAAACAGTAAGTGAAAATCAAACGACAACTACTGTGGTTGAAAATAAAACAGAAATAAAAACAGCAATCTCAGAAGAACTAACTGTAACTACAGAAAAACATATATCCACCACGGAAGAACAAACATCAACTACAGAAGAACAAACATCAACTACGGAAGAAGAAACTACTACACACATGGAAAGCAAAATACAAAATACAACTGTAGAAGTAGCATCTACGAATACAACGGAAAACGTAACAACTTCAGAAATTATAACTAGAACAGAAACAATTTCAACCAAAGAAACAAAATCTACCCAGGTCGAAGATAATACAAAGACAACAACAACATTTTTAGAAGAAGAAACTACAGAAACTGACACAGAAAAGGAACCAGTAACCACCGAGAGTAATACAAATAAAACAACAGAAGCACAAACATCCGCTGTAGCCGTGAAAACTACTGAATCTAGAAGAGATAAAGAAACAACTTTAAATGAAACCACACAAACAATACAAGAAGCTACTGATAAAATAGAAACAACTACAAAATCTACTACTGAAACTACCACAGAAGCATCTACCAAAAACGAAGTTACAACGGGAATTACAACTGATAAAGATGACATAGATAAGCAAACAAAAAGAACTACAGAATATATCGTTGAAGCATCTACAAGCGACAATATAAATAAAAACGAAACGGAAGAAATTGCAACTGAAGGGCCACCTAATACAGCTGCTGATAGTATAAGTACATCAGTTATACCAACAAGTAAAAAAGAAACAACGGTAGAAGTAACAACAGAAGAAATTACAACAATTTTTTCTGATATACCACCAGTTCAAATGATCAGAAACCATACACTGACAGATATATTGGATCAAATAAAAACATTTACTAATATTTCTATAACTAACAAATTAATAAATAATACAAATGTAACAGACAATAGCTTAGAAAAATCAGAAATTAAAGTGACAACAAAAGGTATTACTGAAATTACTCCTCCACCCATAACCTCTACATACGCTAATGCAGTTCTCGAAGAATTAAGACAAAAAACAATTACTGATATTGTTAAAAGCTCAAATACTTTGTTTTCATTTATAGAATCTTCATCAACTGTTGCTGCAGATTATGTGTCATCGCAACAGTCAGAATCAACAATGAGCTCTGTTAAATCAATAGGAACTTCTTTTAATGTAAGTTCTAAAGAAACAATAGAATCTGAAATAACTACCGTACAAACAACCATACCTCCTTCAACTTTAATATCAATAACTAATGATACACTTTCAGTTCAATTTAAAACAAAGCCAGCGGAGTCGAGAGCTTTAGATTTATCACGAATATTCCCTGATACAACTATCACTACTATAATATTAGATACTACAAATCTAAGTACTGAAAACTCTATAAAAACAACTTCCAATGAAGAAAAATTGTTAATTACAGTGTCAGATATTGGCCAAACATTGCAAGGTACTCCAAGTGAAGTTAGAAAAGACGAAACTGAAAATTTTGGAGAAGGTAGTGGTAGTGGTAGTGGTGATTACTATGACGAAGATGATGAAAATGAGGACACTGATGGAAGTGGAGATTATGTGGAGAAAAAATACAATGAGCTTAATAAAGAGAAGGAAGACCCGCAAAAAAGCAATGATGAATTCGAGAAAAATATCGATAATTATATTATTAATAAAAATACTAATAAGGATACCAGTGTTAGAGAAACAGATAAAAATGAAAAAACTCCTAAACAGAGAAAAAAAGAAAACAAAACTTATGCAGAGAAGAAAAGTGAATTTAACCGTAAACACTTTGATGAAAGGAATAAAATAAGGAACCAGAGAAATACAAAAGAGGAAGCCAATGAGGAAATTATTCTATTTTGAAAGAAGGATTTAGATACTGTTAAAAAGATATATCTTCGATTTATTTTATTTTTATAAGCTTTTGAGAACTAAATTTGTACAAAAATAAAAATATGTTTTTGTCTTAGACTAGCGGCCGCAAGGTAGTACGATCGTACCTTCGGCAGGAATTTTGTGAAGTGTTTGGTGGGATCATTAAAAAGTGTCATGTGCAACGATTTAGTTTAAAACACCTGTAAATAAGTCTTCAGACAACTCAAAGTTGTAAAACGTATCAGCTAAAAGAGCGGCTGAAAATTTACATATCACCATTTCGATGGTCACAATTGAGGCCCTCAATTTTTTTTGCTTCGAGCATATATATTTCATAGAGTCCGCATTCAACAGCGTTTGTTTGGGTTGAGAGGGGAAAAATATATTAGACAAATACCTTAAAATCGATGTCTAACAATTATTTTTACGGCATTAAGTTGGATTTAATAATTTTTGGTTAATATCAAAGTGGGCTTATGTCATAAAAAAATTTTCAAAGCATCACATTGTGCGAGAGTTGTCTTGTATATTTTCAACAATTGTGGTTTTCATAGATAATTTCGTTGAGTTCCTAATATTTTGTTTTTTTTTGTGTTTGTTTGGTTGTTACAAAATGGCGTTTGCAAATAGGTTAACTAGTTACGTATGTGAAAGACCGTTTCAACCTAGACTGTTAATTCGCCTAGACCAAGAAGAAAATATTCATATTTTGCAAGTTGCATCTTTGCAAGTTGCATCTTTGCAAGTTGCATATTTTAGAAGGCTCGTTGCTGAATTTTCCGAACTGGATATCGGTGATAATACAAAAATTTGTTTAAATTGTTTTAATTCTGTAAGGGATGAACTTAATCAAATACAAATTGATTCGAACTGTCTACAATTTAATGTTCTTTCTCCAGTTCCAAGGCATTCTTGCATAATATGTAATGCTCAACAAAACCTACGTAGAATAATAGAATGTAAAGTTAATGTGTTTGTTGCATCTGACATTTATATACCACAGTTTTTAAGAATATGCGAACATCATCTAAATAATAACGGTTTTGTGATACAAGATTTAATACGAGGTTTACGGTTTGATAACCAACCATATATTGTACCAAACCTTCAAGGCTTTATAAATGTTTTATTTAGTGGTATTTATCTAATTTGAAATAAAACCCGTATTTGTGTATTTGACAATTTATTCAATACTGCAATATTAAATTATTAATTTCCAATCGAGGCCTGTGTTTATAAAAAGTCGGAGATAAGGAAACCACTTTTTGTGTTTTAACATATAGTATGGACCTATATACAACATCTTGCTTAAGGGTGCAAGCAAATGCTAACTGCAGGATCAAAAATTGGGAAAGGATAGAAAGTTTCGCCGAAGACGAATTTAAAACTTTAACGTCTATTTCCAAAAATTACTTTTGAGAAGTTATATACATTTTGTGATGACATAGAGCAATATGGCAATGCGCGAAGGATTAATGAAAAGCATTTGTTAAAATTTTTTAATAAAGCTAAGACATGGGGTAACTGATAAATTTTAAAAAAATTATTTTTAACTATTCTCGCAGCCAAGCTGTAAGCCTAACAATTTCAAATGTTCCGTTATCACTTCTCAGGCTGTTTGTGCTGAATAATATTGGTTTTATCACCATTTCTAGAGAAAATTTTATAGCTAGACAAATATCTCCATATATCTTCAAATATCAATCACTTGTACAATTCAACACCCAATCTGCAATAGTATACATAGATTGTACTTACAATAAAATTGATAAGATAAAAGTAATAACGTTAGAGTATTACGCCAATCTTACTGACCACAAAAAAGTGCACCTCGTAAAACCAGAAATAATGGTGGCTCCCGATGGTTACGTATTAGAAGTACTTGGACCATATTTCTCGGATGCAAGAAATGAAATAAGGAACTGGTTTCAAAACGGCGACATCGTGATAGTGGATAGAGACTATAGAGATTGTATAGCCGTATTTAAGAATCTTGGAATTCAATTTTATATGCCTTCTTTTCTTTAACCGCACCAAAATCAATTTTCTACTCTTTAGGCTAACAAAAACAGAATAATTACAAGTACTAGATGGTTAGTAGAATCTAGAAATCGTCACTTTAAGACGATTTTTAATTTTTTTTTCTGGAAAAATATCTACGTCGCATGCGGCTCATTTAAAAGAATATTATTTAATTGCTGGTGATTTAATAAATAAGTTTCATCCTTTAATTGAAATAAGAGGAACACCTGAAATAGCTATTGAAATTCTGGACAAATTGCAAGAAAATAATAAGGTCCAAATTCGTGTTCAAAATGAAAATCTTCTACGCCAGAATGGTCAATGGAATCGTTTGAACAATGGACATGTACTTGATTTTCCCCGATTAAACTTAGATTATTTAACAAAGTTAACGGGTCGCTACCATATTTATTTAGCGGCATCTTACATACAAGAAACTGTTCAAAGACAAGAATATCATTTTATTTAAATCGACGAGTTAAATTAGGAGCCTGGTTGGTTAAGATTTAGAATTTATTTCAGATTTGTAAATGAAGCCAGACGTACGCTTTGGGTTGTATATAACAACGCAAATGAGAATCGCGAGAATCCAATAATAAGACGCATGCGCTCATGTTGCGTTGTATGGTTTTTAGGGTATGCGAGACATAAGCAAAATATAAAATTTCCTTTAACCAAACTTTTAAATTGTATTGACGATTGTGGGGAAAGGGTTCTGCCAGAAGAGTTGCACATTGGTCCTGAGGTGATTTAAAATAATGGTTCCTAAAAATTTCTAAATGACTTCTTATGTTTCAAAACATTTCTTTGTGTAGAAGCACTCTATACCCATTTTATTTGTACATCTTTTAAATATCAGCCTCTACCTAATGTGTATCAGATCTGTTCTGCCTTTTATAATCACTTGTTTATTGTAGTTTCTACCTCTTTTATCTATTTGGTTACTGTAATCATCAACCACTACCGGGCATGGTATATATTTTTGTGCTTCCTATATCTATAGAACCTTCTATTCAATTTAACACGCACTTCCAACAAAAAACAGTTTAATCTTAATTACGTGGATTATGCCTATTGGGAAAACCACTATTTAAAAAACGCGCCAAAACCTCAACCCCTATGGTGATCTGGAAATGTGGTTAACGTATTTGTTAATTTTTCTCATAGTTGTTGCAATATACGTTCGTATCTATAGTTTCATTCATTTCTGTATGGAATATCCAAAATATCAATATTTTTATGCTAAAAATTATAAACGCAATAATAACTTAAAAGATTAATAATTTTTAATATATCATATAACTCGCTATATATTATGTGACTGTACGATATACGTGCCCAGTGTTACGAAATCACCCTATAAAATTTTTTAGTTTGTAATAACATTTATTTTGTAACCATCCTGTAAAAAACAATTAATGTACAAGTAGTTATGGTTTAATTGATTGTATTGATTTTGTCTTTCAACAGAATAAAAGTTATATTCGAATTTCCGATTTTCCTTGATAATTTATCTAACGTTAAAGCCAGTATTTAAATTATATCTACATAAGAAAATGGATAATTATCATCTGTGTATAAAAGCTTATCACTAATATCGGAAAATGATGTGGTATTCCGATATAGCTGGTAGGTAATTATAAAACGGTTAGACTATCCTGTACTTATTTCAAAATCTTATAGTTACATGCATAATGTAACTTACTTAAAAGTCTCTAAAGAAATGCAAGGTCTCGTTTTAATAATTTAAAAACATAATTATTTTTAGTGGGTAGAGATTAAGATAATAAAATAATTTATCTGTGGCGCAACTGTAGAATTATTGAGTGGTTGCAAAAATATATTGTGATTTATTCGTGAATCACCATGTAACAGTAAATATTTTAAAATGTCCTTTTTTATTAACATCTATCTTTTCAGTTTGAAGAAAAAATAACTAAAATCAGCAATTCTCCTGTATCTCGAAAACTAGTTATAGTATTGGATTTAAAATTGATACTTCCTAATTTATAATATCTTCCAACAAATAAATCACCTTGTATATTTTGAAGCTTAAAGGTAGATATATTTTAGTGATATTACCTTTCCCAAAATTTAACTCATAAGTACAGGGTTTTGAATTAATCGTTAAAAAGAATAATTTTATGTTGTGGTTCTCTCTATAAAACACCCTGACCGCACAGTAGAATTAATGTGATTTTACAAAAAATTACCGTCATACATTTGTGAATCACCCTCTAATTATACATATTATGAATTGTACGTATGTACTAATGTGTTACTAAAACTTATAGTAAACGTGTGTATGCATTTATATATTTTTCCTACGATCACTTAGGAAAGTGACACATATCACACTATATAGACCTATGGAAAGTGCCCTATATCACACGCGTATGAATAAGAATTTACTTTCCACCCAAGTGAGAATATGCTACTTTCCGCAGTAGCTGTCAGAAAATGTCAAACACATAATTTCTATTTTGATCTATGTAATGTCCATATTAATACTAAAATCGATATGATTGTTAAATTATTGTAAATTAGATCCTAGATATTTATCTTTAACAATTATTTTTAAAATAATTTTAAAATAACTAAGATATATTTGCTTTTTATTCTGGTTAAACACATAAGCGATTAGATCAATCAATTACCGTAAGGCCTGTTAGCTCAGTTGGTTAGAGCATCAACTTTGCAATTTGAGACCGTCCAACGACCTCGATCGAATCCTGGCTGTGCCAGAATTTTTTTTTTATTTGTTTAGAAATTATGAAAATTGAATAAATACGATTATTGTTGATTATTTTTTTAAATACGTTTTAATTATTATAATAATCTGGTTTTACATTTTTTGATGAAATTATTTTGTGGTCGTAGGAAAAATATTGTACATCACTTGTGTGAAAAGTGATTTTCCACACTCGTAATGTAATATACTATATATTGATATAGAAATTCCTGACGTCATCAAAATTAATATCTAAATTGAACAATACTGGGGTGGCGAAGTGTCTGGAAAGTAAAATTTAAGTGAAAAATCAAAATGTCGGGGTTTTTGGTTGATTGAGAAAAAGATGTCAAATAATTTTTAATTGTCAGTGGAAATAAAAAAACTATCAGAGGGACGATATTTAGAATGTTATATTAGATTAATGATGTTAGAGTTGGAGAATTGTTAAACCAGATAGAAGAAATAAATAAAATAAAAGGTACATAAGAATTTTAATTAAAAACAATACATTAGAAAGAAGTAAAGACAGGTAGAATCAGGAGAGGCAGAGGCACGACAGATTCATACATAAGAGACAGGTAAACACGAACAGCACACACAGATAGAAATTAGCAGATAAGTACAGAATAGCAGAGAGATAGAATCGAGCAGACAGGCAGAGACAATCGGACAGGTAGAGGCAAGTGGAGAGAAGGAGCTAACAGGAAGAGAAGATAGACTGAAGAATTTAAAATTTAATTTTTTTTAATATTAAATTTGATAAATAATATATTTTTTGTAAATTTCTAGAGCCGAACCACCCCTTTTAAGAGTCTGGGCAAATAAAAAAAAATTGATATACAGGGGGTTTCTATATCAGTGTCGCCAGCCAACGTGGAGCATTATTTCTAGAGGGAGATCAAAATTTTGGATACTTATTTGTAATTTTGGAATTTGGAAGGAAATTGGTAAGATTGTTTATAAATATTTTTCTATTTGAATTGTTGATTTTGGAATATTTTTTTTATAAAGAGAGAATGAAGATATTGCATGTGTGTGATGTTTGTATGGTTTAGGAGAAAAGAGCAAGAATACATTGACAGAATATAAAGTATAGGAAATTTGGGTGGAATTTAAGTAGGGGGAAAGTAACATTAAAAGTCAAGTGTAACGTGGAATGTAAGATATTAAAAGTGGTGAAAGTTTAAAAGTGATATATTAGATGGACTTGCGAGGAGGAAAGAAGGTTGGTTTGATTGAAGAACAAGAGAGAGATGATGAAAACATAGGACAAGGAGATATGGAACAGCAAAATATAGAAGATACAAGTTTTGAAAAAGAATATAGAGGAACAGGACAAAATCAGAACAATACAGTGACATTAGAAAAGAATATTGTCGAGACGCAAGAAAGGAAAGAAGGAATGAATTTGGAAGATTTTATGCAAATGCTAATTGGAAAAATGGATGAAAACAGCAAGAAAATGGATGAAAACAGCAAGAAAATGGATGAAAACAATAAAGATATAAGCAGAAAAATGGATAAATTGGAGGAAAATAGTAAGAAAATGGATAGAAAAATGGATAAATTAGAGGAAAATAGTAAGAAAATGGATGAAAAAAGGAAACAAGATAAAGAAGAAATAATGAAGATGTTTGAGGATTTAAAAAAGTATACTGATAAAAAAATAGAAGAAAATAAGAAGAATATAAGAATAGAAATGATAGGAAGAATAGATGAAGTAGAAAAGGAACAAGAAAAGAAATATAAAATAATGACAGAAAAAGGAGAAGATTTAAAAAAAAGATTTATACAGTGGTAGACAGTGTTAAAACAAGTGTAAATAAAAATGATAGTAGGATATTGAATTTGGAGAAAGTAAAGGAAAATATCAAAGAAATAGAAGAAGAATATAGTCAGAAGTTAAACAAGCAAACAGGTAATTTGGAAAAACAATTATCCAACAGAAGGGATTTTAACCTATTAGAAATAAAAAAAGAAATAAACATAAATCAAGACAATAGAAGCAAAATGATAAGAAATAAGAGGGAATGTAAAATAAGAAATGGTGATCTTGGAAAAGAAAAACAGAGAAAATATTGTTTGAAAAATAAAGCGAAAATAAAACTAAGAATAAAGAAAATGGAAGAAGATTATAAAAATAAGGCATTAGCAAGAAAGAACATAATCAGAGAAGAATGGAGGAACATAACCAAAAATAGGGGATTGACTGAAAAAGAAAAAGTCAGAAACAAAGTAAAAGAAAAGTACAAAGAAAGCATCAAAAGATGTAAAATTTAAAAAGAAGAACATAAGGCTATGAAAAACGGATTCTTAGAAATGGAAAATAATATAGAATGTTCTGCATATGATAGGATAATTAATAGTGAAATATAATAGAAATAATATTTAGGAAATTAAATAAACAAATTTAAATAAGTCAATAGTTATATGTTAAAGGATGTGGAAGATGATAAAGTACGAGGGGTTTTTCATGTACAAGATTTGTACAAATATGAAGTTTAGATTTAGGTAGTTATTTATTGAATTAGATATTGTCATTTTGAGTTAGAGTTATTAGTTAGTAAATAGTTTGTTTGGTTTGAATGAATAAAGAAAAATTTACGAAGTCAACATTTCAGATGGAAAAATAATAACCAATCAGGGAATTTCAATATTTGGATAAAATTTAAAATTTATTGTTCACAGTATATTTTAAAAAATATAATGGGCGAACAATTAATTTGAGGGATTTGATATAGAAATTCCTGACGTCATCAAAATTAATATCTAAATTGAACAATACTGGGGTGGTGAAGTGTCTGGAAAGTAAAATTTAAGTGAAAAATCAAAATGTCGGGGTTTTTGGTTGATTGAGAAAAAGATGTCAAATAATTTTTAATTGTCAGTGGGAATAAAAAAACTATCAGAGGGACGATATTTAGAATGTTATATTAGATTAATGATGTTAGAGTTGGAGAATTGTTAAACCAGAAAGAAGAAATAAATAAAATAAAAGGTACATAAGAATTTTAATTAAAAACAATACATTAGAAAGAAGTTAAGACAGGTAGAAGCAGGAGAGGCAGAGGCACGATAGATTCATACATAAGAGACAGGTAAACACGAACAACACACACAGATAGAAATTAGCAGATAGGTACAGAATGGCAGAGAGATAGAATCGAGCAGACAGGCAGAGACAATCGGACAGGTAGAGGCAAGTGGAGAGAAGGTGCTAACAGGAAGAGAAGATAGACTGATGAATTTAAAATTTATTTTTTTTTGGTAACTAGGTTGACTACAACAACATACCAGAGTTTCAGAAAATTTGACAAGTTGCCACTTTGCATAAGAAAAGTGCGGGGTTCTTTACCATTTATTTTAAATTCATGTTTAACGGCCTTTTGCATAAAATATTTATATTTCTTTTAAAAAAATGATAGAGACCTAATGTTACTTACTTGTAAAATGCTCTTTAGGATGCCTTTTCATATTTCTATTTACAACTTACACAAACTCTCACCATTGTTAAAATTTGTGTCATTAAAATAATAAAATACAAAAAATCACTTATAAATTACAAAAATAAGCTAAAGATTAATGAAAATAAAAAATCAAATGACAGTTCTGACAATAGGGCTTTTCATCACAATTTTTTTTTGTGCGCATGCATCAGTATCAGCCATCTTTTTCGTACTGTTTTTTGTAAACAAGCCTGTTAAAATGTCCACGGGAAAAAATTATAATCGATAAATATTAATTTTAAGTATTTTCATTTAAAAAAGAAGGAAAAAAAGTAAAGTAATAAGTGTCTTAATTGAAAAATAATCTTTTGCAATCAATTAATTATGTTATCTGTACGGAAAGGAAAAACGAAAAACGAGTATGTAAAAGTGACACACGGTAAAAATTATTCAAAGGTAATACATTATTATTTTATAAATTTTACAAAGACTCGCCTGCAATATCGTAAAAAATTTATTAAATCATTCATTAGGCAAAATACATATTAAAACATGTTCAAAATAAGCATTGTGAAAAATGTGGTCGAAGTGACAAAGATTTTCGATCTATTGATGATGATACTAAAGACTCATATTTGTTCACTACATTTTCATGGAGAAAGTGGTTCAACAGAAAAAAATACTTGTCTGGTATTACACAATATATTTTTTTAATGATAAATGCTTTGGTATACACAGTAATATTATTAAAAATGTCATGTTGATTCTTAAAATTGAAATAATTTATCTTATTAATTATACCTCGTGATTAACTTTCATGTTAAAGTGTTTTTGCAATTACTAATAGTTGGTTGGCATAATTAATTAAAATAGAGTTATAATTATTATTTGTTTTCATTAATTTTTTACATAGTTATCAAGTATTAAAACCTAACCTCTCCTCAATCAGCACACTTTTATTCCTTGTTCCGAACGTCCACGACACATCAAGCACCTTTTCAATTGCTCACAACTATGTGCTTCTACAGTTATAAAAATGTAAATCACCATCAACGATTTTTTCCAATGATTGATTTGTATGTAGTGATAATATTGCTTTTCCAGCCATTGTTGATCAAAACAGTACGAAACTTTTGAATTGGCTCTATTTTAACATGGCGGCTGCGCTTGCGCTTATAACATGATGAAAAGGCCTATTTCGAACGATTTGACATGCCAAGCAAAACAAAACAGACCAATGGGACTGCTGGACACTATTTTTTTCCCCTGTACCAAAACACAGTCCATTTGGACGATGGCTACAGTAATATATGCTCGAAGGAAATTTTCAACATGCACATAAATAACTTGACATAGTCACATAGTTAAGGGCGCCATTTCAGTGTATTTTACGTGGTCAAAACATAGGTTTACGATTTTTTACAGAACTTATTTTTCATGGGATGGATTTTAATGAAACTTTGGCAGATTATAGAAAAATGTTCAATGATTGAAATGAGACATTTTCATTTGTCCTGCTATTTATTAAATACTATTAAAAAATATAAAAAAGTGATAGTCACAGATGTAGTTCAAAAAACTTTATAGCATTCTACATATTTTTCTGAATATTCTTGCCAAATTTTAATAATCAATATTGCGTACTTTTTAAGTTCTGTACAAAATACGATTTCATCTAAAATTGATAATTTCACTGAGTCCATGTTGTTTTTTAGTTCAGGACCTAAATGATAGATGTCCGATGAAGCAAAAGTAGCGAAAGCTTCGGCGCCGTGTTGCCATATTTTAAAATTGTCTTGAATTTAGACAAAACTATATTATTATGATTATTTACAATTTACACAAATATAAATTATATATACAGGGAGACTCATTTTTTAACGTTTTCTTATTAAGACGAATTTTTAATAAAATTTGGTGCTTTGTCTAAAATTAAAATCTTAATTAACCAATATTTAAAATAAATGTCTTTATACGAGGAAAAACAAAAGTTTGTATTAAAGATGTAATTTTTTTAATGTATGCTGAGTTTTTTTTTGTAAATAAAGTGTGAATTCGGCAAAATGGGCATGAGTTGGTTATTCAATATGTTAACTATCATAAGAGAAATATTCATCAATGCAATAAAGCTACTTTGAAGGCCAGTAATGTAATAATATATTTATTAGGCTATTAGTGACACCGATATCTTTTTGCTCCAGTTCACGGTTTCAAAAAAAAATCAGTTAAAATAACACTCATGACTCTTTCATTTACTCTTCAAAAATGTTTTTTATTAGGAAGGATAAAATGAAAAATTTCTAAGTATCCAGTAAAAGCTTTATTTAATTCAATAAATAGGTATGTAAATAAATAACAAAATATTCTTTTCAAATGGCCTCTCTGGCTTTCAGTCGTTTTGGAATATTCCTGTACACAATCTCTGGCATTACATACTGATTATAAAAATTTAGTAATTTGGGTAAAACATTATTCTGCCAAAAATGTTGGTCTCTTAGAATGACTTCTATATGTAGGGGTTGTTCGTCGTTTATGTAAACTATAAAAAAACATATCTTTTCTACAAATATTGAGCTGTCCTTGAATCTAAAAAAAAAAAATTATGAATTGAAGAAAAAAATGCTACTATTATTTTTATTTAACGCTAAAAACACATTTAAATAATTTTATTTTCGTGCAAATATAAAAATATTGAAAGATGAAAAAATATTCAGGCAAATGATTTCAAATTCTCACTTGGTAATAGTAGTTATGATTTCGCTTTAACGTCAGCGTATTATTTTTTGTTTCCAAGCACATTGTAGATTTTTTTTCTACTGCTTGCCTAAGTGTTTTTTTTTGATTTGTGAAGGCATTTTATTTCAATAATGGCATTATCCCCTAAAAGAGCTATAAAAAAATAATAAAATTAATATGATTAATAAAATGACATGACGTATATGTATATTATTTCTTACATCGAAGAAAAAAAACTTCCTGAAAATTTGAGCCTTTAATTTTAATTTTAAGTGCTTACTTTCGATTGATTTATATTTCCCATTTAAATAACATGTAAAACATGATTTTTTTAATTTAAATTAATATAGCTCCCTTTGATTTCAAGGTTTTCCATTGCGATTAGTCAGAATTTGTAGTATATTAGTGACTCTTTGAAAGTGCCCACTAACATTTTTTTGTACTTGAACCCGTTTCATCGGTGCTGGCCTCGAAAGCTCAATTTTCTCAAAAATTGTTAAATTTTCGTTCTTATCAACAAAACAGTTGAAGTTATAAAAAAATTGTCAAAACAATTTGTAGGAAATTAAATTTTCTACAAAAATACCCCTGTATGGATTTTCTGAGATGCGTAGTCCAAAAGGTATAAACAGTTTAATGTACTAAAATCTAAAAAAAAAAAATTTAATTTTTATTGTATGATTTTTTAACTTTACCGTTATCGAATCAGTATACGTTTTTTTAACAAAATAAACTTTATTCAATTATTTTTTAAAACAAAAAATACATGAATTTGATTGAAGTAGTAAATAAAGTAGAACTAAATATTGAAATGTAATTGTTGAATAAAAAATTATTTATAACACTGATTTTACTATCGTGGAGTTTTTAAATGTACGCAAGTAAAAAGAATGATAGAAAGAAAAGTTACAGGTGCAAAAAAGGATTTTTCTAATTTTACATATTTTTAAAGATAATTTTGGTATATTTTTAAACTAAGAACGAACAAAAATATTTTACACTCAATAAATATCAGAATTTCATATGAGACATTTTACTCTTGAATTGAAAAAAATTTTTCATTATCTCTCCCCGATATTACCGAACTTTTTTTTCTAAAAAAAAAAAGTTAAATGAGGTTAATTTTGTTAAAAAAAGCGGAAGTTCAAATAAAAATTAAAATTTCATATTTTTATTTTTTAGATTTTTATACCTTTTGGACTACGCACCTCAGAAAATCCATAGAAAATTTAATTTCCTACAAATTGTTCTTTGACAATTTTTTTATAACTTCAACTGTTTTGTTGATAAGAACGAAAATATAATAATTTTTGAAAAAATTGGGCTTTCGAAGCCGACACCGATGAGACGGGTTCAAGTACAAAAAAATGTTCTTTTTACTTGCGTACATTTAAAAACTCCACGATAGTAAAATCAGTGTTATAAATAATTTTTTATTCAATAATTACATTTCAATATTTAGTTCTACTTTATTTACTACTTCAATCAAATTCATGTATTTTTTGTTTTAAAAAATAATTGAATAAAGTTTATTTTGTTAAAAAAACGTATACTGATTCAATAACGGTAAAGTTAAAAAATCATACAATAAAAATTAAATTTTTTTTTTTTTTAGATTTTAGTACATTAAACTGTTTATACCTTTTGGACTACGCACCTCAGAAAATCCATACAGGGGTATTTTTGTAGAAAATTTAATTTCCTACAAATTGTTTTGACAATTTTTTTATAACTTCAACTGTTTTGTTGATAAGAACGAAAATTTAACAATTTTTGAGAAAATTGAGCTTTCGAGGCCAGCACCGATGAAACGGGTTCAAGTACAAAAAAATGTTAGTGGGCACTTTCAAAGAGTCACTAATATACTACAAATTCAGACTAATCGCAATGGATTACCATGAAATCAAACGGAGCTATATTAACAAAAATAAAGCCATCCAAAATTTTCAGGTGAACTCGGTATAAAGTAAAAATGACCTTACACCTGATTTCGATAGATTTTTTTTAAATAATGAATTTAAATTATAGTTTAATAATAGTAATAGGTACTTACCACCCAAATTTAGTACACAAAAAAACTACACAGTTAATGTAAAATTAACGAAAAATAATAAAAATATACTAGAAATATAATAAACACTCAAATTAAACTTACGAACACAAATCAAAAATACACATAACTAAAATAAATAAAACAAATAGCCCATATATATACTTATTTATTTCAATCATTATTTGGAAATAGGGGTAAATATACCTACCTATTTATAATAGATTAGGGAAGGTCAGTGCTACTAACAAATTCTTGATTATTATTTAATCGGATTATCCCAAGTACCTGCTGCTACCCTAATTAGACAGCTAAATATTTAATTCACCGTAAACGAGAGAAACCTCGCTAAAGAATTGGTAGACTGCCTAATAATATATTTCAATAAATATGCGGTGTTGACAAATCTTTTTCACCAGACCAACTTATTTGAAAACATAAAATAGGAGTATGTTGCGTATATTATTTAGCTGGCCGATTTTTGCGATATAATGGACAACATATGGAGGTTAAAGAGTGTAGCTACATCTACGTAGGAAAGGATTAACTAAAATTCACATTTAAATCATTGAATCAAAAACCGGAATTGCTGTGGCGTCCTTAAGAAATCAATATACATTAACTTTACAGTTAGCTACTGGGACTGAATTACTTTTGTTTTGTTTTGGAAAATTTGAAATTATTTCCGCTTTTTATTATGTAATATTTTCTAATATTTTTTTGTGCCTAATATTATAATACCTGTTAAAATATAGGAGTTATATTGTGTTAAATACGATTTAATTAAAATAAATAAACTACAATAATATGCATTGTTTTCAATTTTAAAATTTTTATATATACCGGGTGTTCTAAATTAAAGCGTTACAGCTATATACCGCTTTTTATAAAAAAAACGTTTCAGACGAAAGTTTTATAGTTTTGTAGGGAAAAACTTTTGGCTAAAATCGTTTTTTATGGCTAACCATAATATGACCAACTTTTTTTTCGCGCAGCAACATTTTCAAGTAGCTGTTACTCAAGTCCAATAAAAAAAATATTTCTCTCAAAAGTTTTTTATTTTTTATGTACTTTAAGAATATGTAAGAAAAAAATGGGATTCCCATTTACAAAAACAAAGTTCACCTCGATATGGCCATATTATAGTTAGCTATAAAAAAATGAATTTAGCCAAAATGTTTCCCCCAAAAAACTATAAAACTTTTGTCTGAAACTTTTTTTTCTAAAATTTATATTTTCGGCGGTATTTAACTGTAACACTTTAATTTGAACAACTGGTATAATAAAAAAAAGATTGTTTTTATCGAGAATTGAACCCCGGTTACGAAAGTCGAAGTTTAATGTATATTGAGTGCTTAACTATATGAGGTAAGGCGATTTATATCGCATACCTCTTCTGTGACCTTCAAAGAGGTGTAATGTAAATTTTCAGCCGGAGATATGGTCGTTTTTTTAGTCCATATTTTGTACAATTTTGAATGATATGATACCGATGCGCAGATGATACTTTCTGATGGTATCTCTAACTACTCCACAACATTCCAGCAGGAAGTACGATCACTAGCGCTCAGTCTAGTTGTATTTTTAACATTACACTACTAGTTTTCTGATGTATACCCACAGTATATTATTTGCACTATGGTAATTGCTGATTTTAAAATTAGAAGTGGTAACTAAAATATAACATGATTGATATAGTTTAGACATAAGTATTATTGCAATTTATTAATTTTAGTATCAGGTTTTTTTACTGTATATTTTATAACATAAAGGTCAACTTCTTCGCGTAATTTATATTATATACAAAAGACATGAAAAGGTTTTTATTATTTTTATTGATAAGGAATCGCCAGTATAAAATTTTCAACAAAAGAAAAAACAAAAAACAGAACGGCGCTGTTATCCCTCTATTGCTTTCATGCTTTTCCTTCGACCTTCTCTTATCTGCTTTGTTTATTCTCTGTTTATTCTCAACTCTCATTCTACTACTCGATTCAAGTCAAGTGAAATTTTCTTTATCTTCAATTTTTTTATCTTCATTATATAATTTTTATTTACTTTTTATTTATTTAATTAAAACATTCAACTGCCTATAGCTACTTACAGGATGAGAGGTGATACAGAAACTTAGAAACTTAGATGCTAATAAATTAGTTACAAACACTCAATTAATTACAGAAAATTTAAAAGCGTATATACCTAATCACCTACTTGAAATTAAGGGTTTAATTAGAGACGTTGATACAAAATATGACATTGAATATTTAAAAGAAAACATGACATCTAGTTCTCGTATTATTGATATCAAAAGGTTGCACCGAAAGGTTGAACGGGATGGAAAAATAGAGTATGTACCAAAAAAAACTATCGTAGTTACCTTTGAAGGTAATATCTTACCAAATTCTGTAACAGCTAATTTTGTACATTTCCAAGTTGAACAATTTATTGGTAGAATTACGCAGTGTTTCAAATGCCTTAAATTCGGTCACATTTCCAAGCAGTGTAAAGGCACTGACGAATTATGCATACGTTGTAGTGCTGTTAAGACTGACAATCACCAATGTTCTGAACAGAAAATGTTATGTATACATTGCAAAAGCACTGACCACATTTCCATTTCCAAAAATTGTCCCTACTATGAACAACAAAAAAAAATTAAAAATATTATGATTGAAGAAAAAATTTCCTTCTTAGAGGCTAAAAAATATTGTGAATCTTCATATTCTGGACTCACATGTAGAAACAACTTTTCAGTTTTATCAAATCTGGAAGCTGATTTTCCAAAACTTCCCAATCATAATTCTGAAAGATTTTTTTCAACACAACCATCATCTAGTAAACCTCACTTTCAAACACACAGTTTAACACAGCCTGGTAACAGTAAAACTACACATTATAACAATAAAAAAAGGAAGGCAACTTCTCCGACTCCTCAATCCCCTACACAGACACCCACTATTCCTTTTAGATTTGGGCCCTCTCAGCCTTTGCCACCTAATCCATATCCACCAAATTACCACACCTTTGTTCAACAAAAAACTACTCTGATAAACTCACTGGTCAATCACTTTACTGAAATTTTGAAAAATATTAAATCTATAGAAGAAGCTAAATTTATAGATGGTGACACACTTGCTAAAAATATAAATATGGTACTGGATGAAGCCCTTAAAAAAAATTAGCAATGGATTTAAAAGATAAAATAAAAATTATTCAATGGAATGCTCGCTCTGCAGTTTCAAATAAAAATAGTTTAATGAATTTTTTGTTAAATGAAGATATTGACATAGCACTTATAAGTGAAACTTGGTTTAAACAAAATATTGTCTACAATTTTCCCGGATACCACTTGGTACGGGAAGATCGTGACGACGGCTATGCTGGAGTCGCAATATTTATTAAAAAAAATATTAAATTCGAGGTTCTGGAAATCAATAAAAATTTTAATAATGAATTACTCGCATGTGGGATTAAAATAAAATATAACAACAGCAATTTAAATTTTCTCTCGGTATACAGATGCCCACAAACTAAAACTAAAACTGAAGATTGGCACAAGTTATTCTCACAAATTAACCAACCTTGTATTATTGGAGGCGATATGAATGCGCATAATTCTATTTGGGGTTCTGCAAAAAACGATTCTGTAGGTCAACAAATTTTAAATACTGTACATGATTTAGATTTAATAGTAATGAATAATGGCGAACCTACTTGTCAAACTCGTCCTGGGAGCCTTTCTATGATAGATATTTCCTTTTGTTCACCACAAATATTTAATAAAACCAACTGGGCGGTAGATGTAGATACATTAGGATCAAATCACTTCGTTATTAAAATAGACATCGAAAATACAGAAAAAAATAATGATATAATTTACCCTAAAAGTAAATGGAATTTAAAGAAAGCAAATTGGCCTTTATACACACAATTAATTGAAACATATATAAATGATAATCCACCTCATGCTTTAAATGCTAGTGAAAAGTACAATTTTTTAATGAGTTGCATTGACAATGCAGCTCACCAATCCATCCCAGAATACAAACCATATAAAGCCAAAAAACGACCTCCTCCTCCTTGGTGGGATGTGGAATGCGACCAAACTATTGAAGATAGGAAAAACGCCTTAACTCTTTATAAGCAAACATCTTCTTATGAAAATTTTGTCAAGTGTCAGGAAGCCAGTGCTCGTACTAAAAGGTTTTTAAAGCTTAAAGCTAAACAGAGTTGGATCAAATGGTGTTCCTCTTTAAACAAACAAACTCCATCCACCGTTATCTGGAATCAAGCAAAAAAAATGTCAAGGAAATCAGTAAATAACCCCAAATTCTCATCCCTAGAGGATATATGGTTAGTCGACTTTTACAATAAAATTGCACCCCCGTTTGTAAGCACCCCAATACCTAAAGTTACTAAGGTTACTGATTCTAATCATTTCCTATTACTCCCTTTCTTACGAACAGAAATGGATTTTGCACTTGATAACCGCAACAATACTTCTCCTGGTTATGACCAAATTAAATACCCTATGCTCTTTAATTTACCAGACACTGCTAAAAATCTACTTTTAAATATATTTAATCAAATAATAATTGAAGGCATTAACATAGAAGTATTTAAAAAAATTATTGTTGTACCCGTACCTAAATCAGGGAAGAACCCTAACTTAGCTGAATCTTATAGACCCATATCATTGCTTTCATGTGTTCTTAAAACTTTAGAGAGGATGATTAAGTTTAGGTTGGAATGGTGGTTAATGCAACAAAAGCTGCTTCCAGAAAATCAGTATGGTTTTAAAAGGGGTTTTGGCACAATGGATGCCTTAAGTACTTTGGTGGTAGATATTCAAAACAATTTCTCAAGAAACAATTATTTACCTGTCCTTTTTCTTGACATCGAAGGTGCATATGACGCTGTGTCTTTGCCACTTCTCCTAGATAAAATGATTAAAATATTTCATATCCCAAAACAATTTGCAATCAGTATTATAAATTTTTACACCAACAGATCAATTTACTTGCGAACAAATCAATCTGTGTTAGGCCCTAGACTTAATAATAAAGGGTTACCTCAAGGATCTGTTTTGAGCCCTGTTTTATTTAATATGTACACAACTGATTTATATAATATTCAAATAAATAATACATTATCATTTAATATTGTACAATATGCCGACGATTTCTGTATTTACACTGAACACAAAAAAATTGAAACCGCCTTAGAAAACCTAAAAAATATTTATTTAGTTTTACAAAGATGGTTGACCACAAATGGCTTTGAATTATCAGTTAACAAATCTATGATATGTATTTTTACAAGACACAATTCACCTAATATGAATAACATCATGTTTGGACCCGACGATTTCATGATTCAAAATGAAGCGAGGTACTTGGGTATGATTCTGGACAGAAAGCTGACGTGGAAATCCCATATTGATAATACGCTGAATAAGTGCAATAAAGGAGTAAATTTTTTAAAATCGGTTAGTAAGACTTGGTGGGGTGCTGATATTGAAATTGCTCAATTATTTTATAGAGCTTATATTCGCTCTATCCTGGATTACGGATGTACATTATATGGTTCTGCTAGTAATAATCTATTAAACAAAATCAATATTTTTCAAAACTCTGCTCTAAGGACAGTTTTAGGTGCCATGAAGTCTACTCCTATTCAACCCTTACACGTGGAAGCTCTGGAACCTCCTTTGGAAATAAGAAGAAATTATCTCAGTGAAAAAATGTTAATTAAAGTCTATACCAATAATCCTAAATTATTTCATCAGATTATCATATTAAATAGTTATGATTTGACTAATAAATATTGGGTTAAAAAAAAATCCCCACCCCTTTGTCTCGCTTTACAAAACAATAGCAATATTATAAGTGCTCTGTATAAAACAACCCACCACCCTGAAATTAATGATTTTTTTAGCTTTTATTCAGACATTTCCTTTATTAAACCAAACTATGAAGAAAATATATCTATAAGTAGCAATATATTACTCTCTATTTTAAATAATTTTGAAGATGCCTTAATATTATATACGGACGCATCCAAATCAGCTAATGGCGTAGGCTCTGCTTTCTTTGAACCTAAAGAGCACATAGAAAAATCTTTTAAAATTAGACAAGAATGTTCCATCTATACTGCGGAAGCTGCAGCTATCTACGAAGCACTTATTTACGCCTCTTCCTGCAACAGAGAAACGATAGTTATTGTATCAGATTCCCTCTCAGTTTTAACATCTATTAAAAAAAATGGGCTTCCTAATACATCGAGTTGCCCTTTTGTAATAAAAATTAAGAAACTTATCCAAACATTTTCAGAAAGAGACCAGAACGTGCATTTTATTTGGATTAAAGCTCACATTGGGCTGAAGCACAACGAACATGTAGATTTGTTGGCCAAAAAAGGCTCTGTAACAGGTTCTAATACGTCATATAAGTTATCTGTTTCTGATGTCACTGCAATATTAAAAAGAAATCAATTCAATAAATGGCAACACTTGTGGCAGGAATATTGTTTTACAAACCCAACGAGGTATACGACTCTTCAGTTAAACATTCCTAAGATCCCTTGGTACAAGCATTATAAAATACCGCGAAAGTACATATCGACAATGATTAGGATGAGATTTGGTCATGCCTGTTATCCTAGCCATTTATACAAAATTAAAGTCTCTGAAAGTGACCAATGCGAGACGTGTAATGAAAAAGGAGATCTGGATCATATCTTCTTTAATTGTACTAAAAACAAAAAATTCTCTGACAAGCTATATAACGACCTGCTTAAATGCAAAATATGCAATTGGAGGACAATAAACATATCCAAAGTTTATTGTCCTCCAATTGCACAAACATTTATGACTGCTTGCTTAATTTTTTAATGGAATCAGGTATACGCTTGTGATTAGTAATTCTCTTAGACTCGTTACCTTTGTTTTTTTTCCTATTGTTTTATTTTACCTCCTTACCGTGACCTAGTGTAGTCTGTTTTTCTGTAATGCCTTGATGGGTCCCTAGGCGAGAAGCGAGTGTCCCCGTTTAATCCTCTTGTTATTTGAAATGAAATATTTAATGATTTACCTCTTTCATTTTGTGACTGGCTGTATGACAAAAGAGTCTATGCCAAAAAAAAAAAAAAAAAAAAAAAACATTACACTACTAGTTTTCTGATGTATACCCACAGTATATTATTTGCACTATGGTAATTGCTGATTTTAAAATTAGAAGTGGTAACTAAAATATAACATGATTGATATAGTTTAGACATAAGTATTATTGCAATTTATTAATTTTAGTATCAGGTTTTTTTACTGTATATTTTATAACATAAAGGTCAACTTCTTCGCGTAATTTATATTATATACAAAAGACATGAAAAGGTTTTTATTATTTTTATTGATAAGGAATCGCCAGTATAAAATTTTCAACAAAAGAAAAAACAAAAAACAGAACGGCGCTGTTATCCCTCTATTGCTTTCATGCTTTTCCTTCGACCTTCTCTTATCTGCTTTGTTTATTCTCTGTTTATTCTCAACTCTCATTCTACTACTCGATTCAAGTCAAGTGAAATTTTCTTTATCTTCAATTTTTTTATCTTCATTATATAATTTTTATTTACTTTTTATTTATTTAATTAAAACATTCAACTGCCTATAGCTACTTACAGGATGAGAGGTGATACAGAAACTTAAGAAACCAAAAATAGAAAACAAGAAAATAATTGTTACATCATTGATATAATGAATAATACAAATACAATATAGTTGATTTGAAATTGTGAAGGTACCTTGAAAAAACTCTCCATGAGAGAAAAGGCTACTTTTTTCCCTGGGCTCGTCTGACTATGTATCTCCGAATAACACTGAAGCCTATTGTCTTATTGTGTTTTCCCCATGTTAGTTTATAGCACCCACTCTATCACCTTTGTACCTTGTACAAGTTTGTACAGATCCTTGGGTGAGTGGGTTCTATACGTTGTTAGATCAACCTGGGGTTGTCCAAAAAGAGCCTGTCTTTTGCGATCTAGAGCTTTGCATTCGCATAGTATGTGTTTGGCCGTTTCTGGTTTCTTGTGACATAGTCGGCACATGAGTTCCCCATTGAACATGCCAATTTTGTTCAAGTGTCCCTTTACTGGGGCGTGCCCAGTCATGAACCCTGTTATCACTTTCAACTGGTTCCTATTCATTAAAAGTAGTTCTCCAGTTCTTTTGGGACATGGTCTGCCTATGAAGGCTTTTCCATGTGCCTGTTTTGGGGTGCTTCCCCAATAGTTGATATGTTGTTCCCGAATCCAGTCATTTATGAAACCCCGGACTGTACTTTTTGGTACTCCTGGGTTTGTGTCTGTTTCCGGTGTTTCTTCTGACCCTCTTTTTGCAAGTTCGTCAGCCTTTTCGTTGCCTTCGATCCCTTTGTGACCTGACACCCAAAATAGTTTTACTCTATTTCGGTCTGCCAGTGTTCTTAGTTCTTCGATGCATTCCCATACCAGCCTCGACTTAACTTTCTGACTCGATATGGCCTTAAGTGCCGCTTGGCTGTCTGATATTATTTGAATATGCTGGTTTTCGACAGCTCTTTCATTGTTCATTTTTGCACATTGCAAAATTGCGTATACCTCGGCCTGAAATACCGAAGAATGTATTCCTATAGCATAGCTATGGTTAGTATCAGGGTTTTTGGAGAATACTCCTGCCCCAGTGCCTTCCGCAGTCTTAGACCCGTCTGTATACCAGGTTTGTTCCTGTCGTTGGGCATTCGGCTCCCTTATGGTGATCTCCGCTCTTTCCTGTATTAAAACCTCAAAAGGAGTATTAAAAGAGTACCTCTTGGTTATGTGGTCTGATCTCATGTCTAGCACGTCTCCTGTCACTAACCTTGAGATACTCATGTGACCTGGCCTAATGTCAAGATTTCCCAGTGTATTCCCTAATCTGTAAGCACCTAATCTTGCCTCTCCTTGTATCACATAGTGAAGAGGTGGGAGTCCTATTAGTGCTTCCATTGCAGTAGTGGGGGTTGTTTTCATTGCCCCCGTTATTCCGAGGCAGGCAAGTCTTTGTACCTTGGCTACTTACACAAATCAGTGAAAATAGAGTAAAATAACAATACGTGTATAAAAGCAAGTAAGAGCAAATTAAAAACTTAAGAAACAAAAATATGAGTCCAAAGGGAAACCTAACAAAAATAATTTACAATTACGAAAACAATGTTCTAGTTTTATTTATGGAAGTACAGAATATGAGTAGTTATTTACCTCTGATAGCATACTGAATAATGGTGACTGACACAGGACATTGGTCCTAGGAACCGGGAGTGAAAAGGTTTGAACATGCCTCACAATAACTCTAGGGATATAAAAATTAAGTTAACTTAATAATGTTGAACATTTAATGCGATTATGTAGTAAATTATAAATAAAAATAATGGCTGATACAATCCTTCTCGTGTGCAAACTTGGCATTTTTAATATTACCAGTTGATCCTAGTGTTGGAAACATTTCAATAATTCAAAAGTTGTTGTCTTGATTTCAAGAAAAATCAAGTAAAGAGTCTAATTTTGGATATTCAAGACAAGAGAAGAACAAGACAATCATCAGGCATCAAGAAATTTTGTCAAGAATCAAGCAGTCTTGATTTTTAAAAAAGTTAACTTTTTGTAAATAAAATATCAGTTTATTAAAATTTTAGCAGTTTATTTGAAGTGTAAGAATAAGCACTTTTAACACAAGATTTTAATTGAAAAGAAAAAAAAATAATGAAAATGAAACCTGTTTATTAGTCGAAATACTTTTTAAATAATAAATTATTCAGCCAAGAATTCAGGCACAACTGACTTCTACTTGACTGATTAGTCAAGCGAATCCTATGTTTGGTAATCACAGGGGCTGCCTTTGAGAAAAGTTGTTCCGATGGTGCAGAGGTGGACATAATGGATAAAATATCTCTTGCTTTTTTTGACAAATTGGGGAAAGTTTTCTCATTTTTCCAATACCAATTAATCACGTCTGTCTTTTCTCCAGCTCTTGGACTGTTATAATATTTATCCGCTTCCCTTCTCCATGGTTCTATAAGTTACTCTTCAGATGTATTTGCAAAAAGTGAACCTAAACCTACTTCAAAATCATCGTCAACCTCATCTAAAATATTATGTTTATTATTTCTGCCATTCTTGTCTGCAGTGATGGTATAGAAATTTTCATCTTCCTGGTAATATAAACTCTATACATATTTTCAAATGTCGACACAATCTTTGCCCCAATTAGTATGTTTAAAAGTTTCCTTTTTATGTCGAGGATCTAAAATTATTGAAACACAATTTGATTTATTCTAGTTTTTCAGTATTTTATCTCTTGAGGCATTCAGTGCTAGAATAATATTTTCATCTGTAGTTGTTCTTTCCGGTTTTTCATCGAGCGTTTTGGCCCACGACTCTAATTTATCTAACAATAAGTTTATACCGATTACTGTCTGTGTATTAAACGGTTTTAAATACTTTAAAACATCCCTTAAAAGATTCCATGATTCTTCAGAGACCCTAAATTTTGTCAGTTTGGTATTATTGTCGCACAAAATTTTGCTGATTTACATGCTAGGGCCCATGAAAGCATTTGAAGAGTGGAGTTCCAGCGCGTACGTATATCAACTACAGGCATCAGATAATCAATGTTTGCTGTTTCACAACAAGTTCGGAATTTTACTAATAACTGTTCAGATTTTTGAAGCTTTCTCGCCAATTGTCTGATGGTAACAACAAGAAAATTATTATAATTAGGCTCTTCAATTACTTCTTCAGTTTCACTTTCGGATTCCTGAAATTCTGACTCTTCTTCATATTCACTATCCTGGTCGTTAGGGTTGTCATAAATATCGTTATTGATTAAACTATCGGTAAACAAGTTCATTAGATCTTTAGCTCCTAAGTTTAGGATATGTGCGAAGCATAAAAAGTGATTATTTTTTAATAAGAGTGCTTCAATGAGACGTGACAGTAAAATTGGATTCTGTGTTATCAGTTGTCACACCTTGAATTTTGTTTTCAATATTATAGAAACGTAGCACTTTGAAAAACAGCTGGGCAATACGTACATCTGTATGCTTCGCATTCGATGGTAAGAAATCTAATGTGATTGACTGTAACTTGTAATCATCAGTAATAAAATGGGCTGTAATTCCATAATCGAGCAATGTGAAATAGATGACCAGCCATCAATAGTACAGGAGATTTTTGATGTATTTACTAATAAAACTTGTTTAACATTCTGGTGTACCTTCGCAAAAGTTTTCAATATACTTGACTTCATAATATATCTACTTGGTAGTGATACCTCTTATTTTAATTATTTGTTTGAATCTATTACAGTTTAATCTTCAAAAAAACTGAATGGTAAATACTTCTTGGCCTTCATGTTTACTAATAATTTAATAAATTTTTCTTGGGTGAACTTGGAAGTGATCTAAAACAAAAACATACAAAAATATCGAAAACTTTATATTTGTTCATAATGAAACCAGTCATTAAAAATAGAAAAACTAACTTTTTAGCCGTGCATATACATATTTTATAGAGCTAAATTTACCTAATGTATACCTATATAATTTACATAAAGCCTTAGTTAATCTGTTAACCTGTGATGGAAATACGGATCAATACAGGAAAAGAAAGGTTGCAAAAATAAAAGGAGCTTTATTTTATAATAAATATATTTCAAAAATGTATTTGTTTTAAAAATTCAAACAAGTTATGTAATATAAAATATATGTTATTTTATAATTTAAACTTACTTTTCTTTAGATGAGCAGTTAGTAGTTTCAAATTAATCCAGTATTTCTTGTTTGTGAAAAATATATTGTATTCTGTTTATTATAAAATAGAATAGAATAAGAAAATCTATGGATTATTAACTAGGTAGGAACATAAAAACATAACATTCTTCTATCTACCGGGTGCTCCATTCCAAACGATCCTTCCTTAATATCCAGAAAAAAAATCATATTTTATTAATACTATCTCAGAAACGCCAATTTTGAATTTTAATGAACTTAAGCACAAGTGGTGGATCCTAGAAACCCCCTTTCCTAACTTAGTAAGTCAAGAATTTAGATTAAAATTAATGTTAGGTATTTTTGAGAAATGTTTAGGTTTTTAAGGTCTGTAAAAGCTAAGTTTACACTGTTAGTTGCAACAAAAATGAATCAGTCTCCCGAATCCTTTATAAAACTGTTAAAATCCATTAAAAAAACTTAAACAGAGTTTAAACAACAAATAAAATAAAATAAGAAGGACGAACAACATTGTTTTATACAGTTGACTAGAATAAAAAAAGAAATAAGAAGGAACCAACAATTCACAGCTTTTTTGATAATGACTTAGTTTCAATAAATTATCAAACATCTCTGGAGACATCCTAGTATATTTGAAAAATTGCTTCCTCTCATGAGTTTTTGCATATAACAATAAATTCTTCCAAATAAAATAAACTTAGGTAAAACGATAAAAGTTTGCCATCTTTTCTACTAATTCCTATTTCTTATTTTACGTTATTTCATATATAAACGCTATAGAGTTATTTATTTATTTATTTATTTATTTATTACAATATCCTCGGGAAAGCCCAATTACAGGATAAGAATAAACACACAAAATACAGAAACAAAAAAAAATAATACAAAGCAGTATATCTGTTAAGCTATATATGAATACTCACTCAAAAAAACCCTTTAGGGAAAAAAAGTAAGCACTCATATGCAGCTATGTTACACACATGGGTACATATTAAATTATTGACCAAATTCTGGACATCCGTCCTTCCTACAAATTACTCCGAAGAATGTTGTTTTTAATTTGAGCAGCTTTTGTGCAAAAAATATCAATACTAGGTTCAATTGAAGAGTAGTCAATGATGAGCTGATTCAACGGAGAATATTTGTAAATATTTGTCTTATGTGGTAATTCATAAAAAAGACTCTGGGTTCTAGAATTTGGTCTAGGAACTCTGAAATTTCGTGACGATACAATATTATCACATTTAAAAATATAGTTAACAATTTTATATAAAAACATAATTGAATGCATTGACCGACGACGAATTAAACTACAGCTATCAAAACGAATATAAAAGTGTTCTTGAGGTGTGCCTCTAGCGGGATAAAGACCGTCCAAGATAAAAGAAGTCGACTTAAAGTATCTTCTTTGCACTCGCTCCAAAGCGGAAATATGAATATTATAATTCGGGCTCCAAATAACACAAGCATATTCTAGTTGCGATCTTACAAAAGCCGAAAACAAAAGATTCAATGTATTAATATTACTAAAACATTTTGCATTTCTAAGAATAAAACCCAGCGACTGATATACTGAAGAGATTGTTTTTTGTATATGAGGAATAAAAGATAACTTTGGATCAAAATAAACACCTAGATCTTTTAGGATATCTGGTCTGTCGAGGATAATATTACTTAAATTGTAATTAAATTGGATAGTTGATTCTTTCCGACAGAAAGACATTACGTTGCATTTACTTGGATTCATAGGGAGCTTATTTCTGATACACCAATTATTAACATGATTAAGGTTTCGCTGGAGGTTCAAGCAGTAATTGACGGAGTTTATCTCACAGAATAGTTTAATATCATCAGCATATATATCTTTATCAATATCAAGATCTTCGGTGATGTCATTTATACAAATATTAAAAAGTAAAGGACCCAATATAGACCCCTGTGGGACACCGGAAGTTTGAAGAAAAGGTTGAGATTTATATCCTAAAGTTTGAAAGTATTGAGTGCGTTCCTAAAGGTAAGATTTAAATACAGCAATTAACCTGTCATCTATTCCGAATAAGTTAAGCTTATGTAAAAGTAGGCCATAATCAATCTTATCAAATGCTTTAGAAAAGTCAGTGTAGATAATATCAACTTGACTTTTCTTCTCCAGCGTTTCACAAATGAATTGGGTTACGCAGAATATATTAGTCACTGTGGACCTACCAGATGTGAAGCCATGTTTTTCGGGTATGATAATATTACTGGCATGAAATGCAAGATGATTATGGATTACTAACTCGAATACTTTTGCGAAATTGCTTAGAATAGCTACTGGACGATAATTACTTATGTCATTTTTTGTGCCTTTTTTTAAATATTGGACAAATTTTAGAAACCTTCCAACAATCAGGAAACTTCTTAAGTTTGAGAATGAGATTAGAGAGAGATATGCATGTTTAACTTTATTTTATTTGCTGTTTTTACAAAATGGCAAATGCACCGTTAAAAAAATTTGCCAAAATGTGGTACAAAAAAAGTAAATTACAAAAAAGTTTTGTTTTCTATTTCTTAATTTAATACAAAAATCAAAAAACACTGACATATATGTGTTTTGTTAGAAATATGTGTTAACGCCACTGTAACAAATAATTTTAATATTAAACATTTAACCCTCAGTACTCAAAATAGCCTTGCCAAGTTCCATCAAAATCGGAAAAGGAATTTCTTGATATCTGAATAAAAATAAAATTTGCAATATGTTTTCCTCAATTAACGTTAAAGTGAGGCGTCAATACATTTGTAACCGATAAATTAGTAGGTATACAATACTGTTATATTACATGTTATGTACTTACCCTTAAAATTTTGAACAAAATCTTGTAGTTGATTCAGTTTTTCTGTTTATCCATTATCAGACATCTAACACAATAACTGATGCACAATTGCAAAAACTAAAATCATACTATAAGGGAAAATAGCGTCACTTAAGAAATCGACCTATATTCATGGAGGAAGGATAATTAGGAGTTGCCGTTTCTTTGAAAAAATATGGCAACAGGTGTGCTTGCAGCGCCACCGGTAAGGGATTTGTCCAACTATTTCTCAGTCGGTAATATAGATACCTGCATATTTTATTTTATTTAAAAATTAGCGGGATTTTGTTTGTAGCTCTACTTTAATTAGTATAACTAAAATTTTGCATTTTTATTGGCATTTTTTACAACACAGACAAGGTGCAAGATGTAACAAAATGCCAATCAAAATGTAAAATTTTATGACCCATAATTTTAGGAAGGGTAAAATAATTTAATATAAAATAATTGTATTATCTTTTATATCATTAAAACTAATTTATAATAAATTTTCTAAATAAACAATATTTTAATAAAACAACTAAAACTTTCTATAAACGTGGGTAGGTAACAAAATACATTAAGGAGAACCATCCATATAATCTGAAACAGAAAAAATTCAAAGTAGTATTTTAACTTCGTATCATTTTGAATCTCTTTTTTCTTTTAGACATTGTCACAGTTTTATACTTTCATTATAATATTTTATAATTAATAATGGCAGTCCCTTCATCTTTTAATTAGATGTAGTACTTTTAAAAAAACAGATGTCTGCGGGATCAAGCTTTGAAGTCCTTCTTTGATTCGCAAATTTTACTTTGCTGTTTTCTAATTATAAAATAGAGTTTTTTCTCCCTTGGAGCTAACCATTCACTGGATTGATTTAAAAATCCAAGAGGTAATTATTGTTTTTTAGGTAATAATTATATTTCATGGGATGAAATTTTAATCGAATGTAACTTTCTTTTCACTGGTAATTTGTTTGACGGTATGATAACAATATTACTTTAGTATTACTCTTTACTGTTAATTTAGCTTTCAAGGGTACCAAAGGTAAAGCCAATTTACAGTCTTGTAACCTATAAATGGTTTTTCGCAAGTAGAATGATGAAGTTTATGCGGCATCATTTAGTTCCTTGCTTAATATCGGAAGGAAATAAAAAAAATGTGTTCTTAAAATGTACAGCATAAATTGGACAGTAAATTGTATTATTTACCTTTATACAAACAACGCTATTACAATTAGATATTATGAATTTATTACGAACAGGACCTGCTAAACACATGTTAAAACATCAAAATATCTTTGCTTAATTTTAAATTTAACATGTTTAACTAAAACTAAAATTAAATAAAAATAAAAGTACTTGTAGTGTACTGCCTCTGTTTTTATTACATTACCATGTGATTTTTAGTTTTAGACAGATATAAATAAATATAACTTGTCAACAAAAAATATATTTGTCACAGAAAAAGCAAAACCTTTTATTCGCATTCATACTCCGATATAACATACCAGGTTAACTACATGACTCCGACAAATTGGTGACCCCGAACGTATTCCCATTTTTACAAAATTCTGTAAGAATTTAAAGAATTTTGCTAGCCGATCAATACGAGTTCCTGTAAATGACCCCATCTTCTATCCATGGTTCAACACATACTGTCCCGACTTCAAGATATATCCTGTACCAATTCTAACAAGATAAATAATTTAAGTATTTTAGTAGCAGTAGATAAGTACCTAATATTAGATATTCAATTCAATATCGTTAAAACCATTTTTATTTAAATTTAACTAATTTATATAATGTCACAAACTGAAGATATTTCAGGGAACGGTGTGTAATAACGCAAAAGACCTTTAGTAAGGCTTTAATGAACGAAATGACTGACAATTAAATAAAATATAGAAACGTCAAACTACTATCAAATAATAAGACTACATGAACTATGAAGTGTACTAAATAATATCACATTCTTCCCACCTCTGTTACTTAACATAATCATTTAGGTAAGGAGGCGGTCTTCTGTTTCGCGTAGAAACTCTTTTTGAATTTTCTTCGTCCGCTAGTGTAGATTCATCTTTGTAGGGAGATCCAACTGGCAATATACCATCCTCTATGACAGGATCATGATCAGCATGCATAGTTAGAGGCGTAGATTCAGTATTCTCGTTTTGACCTTCTTTGACAGGGACGCTTTCTCTGACAGACTTATGAGAAGTATCTTGTTCGTGGGTAGGAGCCAGGTGTCGGAGAGAAACAGTGGTTTCCCTACCATCAGAGAAGCGTACGTGAGCATACTGAGGATTGGCTTCCAAAAGATCAACCTCTTCGACCATAGGAGAATATTTATTGCTTCTGTTAAAATTTCGAAGTAAAACCGGCCCTGGGGATGTAAGCCAAGTAGGTAGAGAAGTGCCGTTTGTTGAACGTCTAGGATGAGTAAACATTCTCTCATGTGGTGTCACATTGATTGCGGTACATAGTAAGGATCGAATTGCATGGAGTGCTTCAGGTAGTACTTGTTCCCACTGACTAGTTTGTAGATTACGGGATCTCAGTGCGAGACTAACAGTTTTCCATATAATTCCATTGTAACGCTCACACTGTCCATTTCCTTGGGGATTATATGGTGTAGTCCTACTTGAAGCTATTCCAAGAGACCCGAGAAAGGATTTAAGTTCTTTAGACATAAAAGACGATCCCTGATCAGAGTGAATGTATGAGGGGGTACCAAAAGTAAAAAAAAGCTCTTTAAGGTGTTTAATGACTTCAGAAGACGTTGTACTTGAACACGCAAACGCAAAAGGGAATCTAGAGAATTCGTCAATAATAGTTAACATATAAGGTTTTCCTGAACAAGTTGGAAGTGGTCCCTTAAAATCCATGTTAAGCCTTTCAAAGGGTGAAGTAGACTTGATTAAAACTCCTTGAGATTTTATAAACCTTGGTTTAATTTCAGAACAAATTTGACAAGACGCTGTCATTTGTCGAACCTCATTTAAAGAGGCTGGAATATTCTTAGACCTTAACCAGTGGTACATACGGGTAATTCCCGGGTGGCATAGTGATGTATGGATTTCATGTAAGTTAACTTTACTATCGATTGAGGAACATACTCGTGAAATCGCGTCAGCTGCCCGATTCAAAACTCCAGGACGAAAAACAATCTCGTAACTAAAAGGAGATAATTCCAGACGCCACCTTAAAATTTTGTCGTTTTTAATTTTCCCATGGGATCTGTTATCAAACATAAAGGAAACGCTCTTTTGATCAGTCACAAGTTGAAATTGCCTACCTAGTAGTAGATGTCTCCATTTGCGAATAGCTTCCACTATAGCATAAGCTTCTTTCTCAATTGAAGAATGACTCTTCTCGCTGCCACTAAGCGTCCTTGAGAAGAAAGCTACTGGTCTACCAGATTGTGAAAGAGTGGCTGCTATGGCAAATTCTGATGCATCTGTTTCAACTACTAGTATTTCTGATTCATTTATAGTTGAAAGAAAAGCGGAAGCAAGATCTTGTTTGAGAGTATTAAAAGACTTAGATGCATCCTCTGATAACGGGAATTGAAAAGAATGAGCTAAGGGATGAATTTTCTCAGAAAAACGCGGAATCCATTGAGAGTAATGTGCAAACAGTCCAAGAACTCGACGTAAAGAAGGAATGCTTTGAGGTTCTGGCATATCTAAAAGTGGTTGAAGACGATCAGGGTCGGGTTTGATGAATCCGTTTTCAATGGTATGACCTAAAAGTTGTATATATCTTGTAGAAAATTTCGATTTTGTTTCATTGATTGTAAGTCGATATTTCTTGGCAATCATGAAAAATTTTTGTAAATTTTTATCGTGTTCCGCCTGTGTTCTGCCGCAAACGGTAATATCATCTAGATAGGCAAATGTATCATTAAGATTTTCTAGACGTATTACGCTATCAATAACTCGTTGAAATCCAGCAACACCATTAGTGACTCCGAAAGGAATTCTTGTAAACTGGTACAAACAACCACATGCTTCAAAAGCAGTGTATGGCTTATCGGCTTCCTTAATAGGAATCTGATGGTAAGCACTGCGGAGATCGATGGTACTGAATACCCTGTAGTTTGCAATTCGATGAACTGTTTCATCTACTCTGGGAAGAGGAAATGCATCTAGGAATGTAAATTTATTTACAGTTTGGGAGTAATCAACCACCATTCTTTTTTTATGATTCGCGTTTGAAGTGACTAAAACTTGCGCTCTCCAAGGGGACCGACTTTCTTCGATTATTCCTTCTTCTAATAGCTTTGTGATTTCAGACTTAATAAATTTATTATCAAGTTGAGAATGCCTTCTAGATTTCGTGGCTATGGGATGACAGTTAGGATGCATATTCTCAAAAAGGCAAGCTTCTGGTATCTTAGCAGCAACTAAGCTAGAGATTCGAATCGGAGCTTTTTTACCTCCGAATTGTAATTCTAAGAATGAATGTTTATTTAAGATATCATGGCCAAGGATAACGTCAGAACAGAGTTTATCAAGAATTAATAATTTAGCTCCTTTGTGAGAATGTTCTTTGATTTGCAGGTCCACTTCGCAATATCCGCAAATTTCAGTAGTTAAGGACGATGTTGCCATGGAGACATTTGCAGCGCAAGGTAACACAGGGATGTTTCTTGTCTGGATTATGTTTGAACTTATGAAACTTTCAGAACTACCAGTGTCCACTAAGGCATGGGTTAAAATACCATTAACTAAAATTGAAAGAGTTGATTTTGCTAGACTAGGATGAAAGGCTGCTATCACAGAAGAATTTTCTATAGCAGATGTTACAGCATTTTGGGAGGATTGCTTAGCGTTGGAAGATTTACAAACAGAAGCCCAATGGCCCTTTTTACGACATAGGGAACAAATTGATTCTTTTGCTGGGCATCTATCTCTGGAATGCCATTTATTACCACAGAAGTAACATTTTAGATTGGGATTTGAGCGTCGTTGCGTGGCATTTAACTGAGATTTTTCGGACGTGGGTCCTTCATTTTGAGAATCTAATGAAGCAGAATTTATGGATGGTATGAGTGTTGAACTTTCATACGCATTAGCGTGTAGTTGGGCGGCCTCTAATGATCTAGCCTGGTCGTGTGCTTGCTTTAGAGACAATGTTGTGTTTTCTAATAGTCTTTGTCTAATTGGGGCAGAAAGCAGTCCGCGTATAAAAGAGTCTCTAACATACTCGTCTTTGTATTGGTCGGCCGTAACAGATTTGAATAAACAATGTTTACTAAGAGATTGCAAAGCATGCAAGTATTGGTCTATATTCTCATCAGGTTGTTGTTTCCGAGTGGCAAGAATATGTCTGGTATATATATGATTGACCTCTTTTACATATATACCTTGTAACGTTGTTATAGCTGCATCGTAAGATCTACATTCAGTTATATGATCGTATACAGTTGGCGATATGTGATTAATAAGAAGATTTAACTTAGCTTTATCTTTAACGGAATCCTCGCCTGCAAGTTCAGTCGAATCGATGAAACTTCTAAATGTTCTGAACCAGTGACTCCATTCTTGCGGGGCCGATGGAGAATTGGGACTTGCATTGAACTTATCTGGGCGAAGTAAGCGATCCATTTTATAATAATTACTAACAAGATTTCGTTCATTAAATTGTAATAACGCAAAAGACCTTTAGTAAGGCTTTAATGAACGAAATGACTGACAATTAAATAAAATATAGAAACGTCAAACTACTATCAAATAATAAGACTACATGAACTATGAAGTGTACTAAATAATATCACACGGTGATTCTGTCAATGTTGAACGCACACTTTTCTCTTTAAAATTACCACCCTTTTGGACCCCAAATCCAGAAATTTGGTTTACACAAGTTGAATCACAGTTTGCTTTATCAAGGATAACTTCAGACAAAACTAAATACAATTACATTATTTCTAATTTACCTTTTAATATTATTTCAACCATTTACGATGTCATAACTAATCCACCGCAAGAAAATCTGTATAAAATTTTGAAAGAAGCCATTATCTCTCGTTTAACTTTAAGCGAGGAAAAACGTTTAGACGAACTCCTATCAAATTCCGAGCTAGGTGATAGAAAACCATCAGAATTTTATAGAGAAATGATAGGTATGGTTGGAGACTCTCAAATGGTCAGCCAAGATTTGTTGATAAAACTGTGGAAGCGACGCTTACCAAAAACAATTTTAGTTGCTATTACAGCTTCTGGTAAAGATACTCTCTATGATATTCTCGAGTTAGCGGACAAGATTTGGGAGACCTATAAGCCGGTGAATATTAGTTCAATACATGATTTTCCACCGTTTACATTCAACAATTCAGGGTCTCAGGTCAAACCAGATAGTTCGTTAGATTCCATTACTGAATTGACCAAAGCATTTAGTGAGTTTTCTATCAATTGTAGTAGACTTTTACAAACTATTTCCGATAAACAAAATTTTCTAGAATCACAGATTAATTCTCTCCAATCCCCAGGTCCTTCTCATTGTTTTAGTACTATTAATGAAAGTACATGTGATTTCTATAGACACGGGAATCGCTCTAGGAGCAAATCTCCAAACCGATCTCAACAGTCAGTAAATAACTTGAAAATTTGTTATTATCACAAAAAATTTCAAAAGAATGCTATCAGATGCGGAGGACCTTGGTGCATTTTATCCAAAGCTTCGGCGGTAGCGAGTGGATCTACAAAAAATGTAAACCGTCGCTTATTTATTTTTGACGCAAATAATAAATTTAATTTTTTAATCGATACAGGGGCTGACATTTCAGTCATTCCTCGTGATGTTTTTAAAAATGTTAAAAAATCAGATGATCTATTTCTTACAGCAGTGAATGGTTCCACCATTAATACATTTGGAAAACAATTCCTTAAGGTTAATTTAGGCCTCAGACGAGTTTTTCCTTTCGTTTTTACGGTGGCCGATATTTCGCACCCTATCATTGGTGCAGATTTTCTTTCTTATTTTGGGTTATTAGTTGACTTAAAAAATAAATGTTTAATTGACAATGAAACGAAACTTTCGGTAAGCGGGTTTATCTCTGAAAATAATATCCCTTTATCCCCAAAAATTTTAACCATAGAAAATGAATTCGCTAAACTTATTCAGGATTTCCCTAATTTAACTTCTCCTCCGAACTATTCCTTACCTATCACACATACTGTAAAACATCAAATTATAACAAATGGTCACTTACCATCGTCGCACGCTCGACGTCTTAATACTTCAAAATATAATATTGCAAAAGCAGAATTTGAACAAATGGTAGCTTTAGGCATTTGTAGACCATCCTCATCTTCTGTTGCATCACCATTACATATGGTTCCCAAAAAAGATCCAGGTGACTGGCGTCCTTGCGGAGATTACAGACAACTAAATAATGTCACTATACCGGATAGGTATCCACTTCCTCACTTACAGGATTTCAACATAAATGTACACGGTTGTACCATATTTTCAAAGATTGATTTGGTTAGGGCTTATCACCAAATCCCTATGGCAGAGGAAGATATTCATAAAACCGCTATTATAACACCTTTTGGATTATTCGAGTTCCTTCGTATGCCGTTTGGGTTAAGAAATGCGGCCCAAACTTTCCAAAGATTTATTAATCAAGTTTTACAAAACCTAGATTTTTGCTATGTCTACATAGACGATATTTTAATAGCCAGTAAAATAATGAAGAACATCTTCAACACTTAACAATATTATTCGAAAGGCTAAATTCTTTTGGAATTAACCTCAACCTTAGTAAGAGCGTCTTTGGAGTTCCTAAATTAAACTTTCTAGGTTATTTAGTATCTGCGGAAGGTATTCTGCCATCAGAGGAGCGTGTAGAAATTATTAAAAAGTTTCCCCGCCCCCAGACTCTCAAACATCTCCAGCGTTTCGTTGGAATGATACATTTTTATCATCGTTTTATTCCAAATTTCGCTAATGTTTTGATACCGCTCTACGATCTGATGACTTCTTTACAAAATCAGAGGGATAAGACGATTTCACAGTGGTCACAAAGACATGAAGATAGTTTTATCGCCGCTAAAAACGGTTTAGCCCAAGCATCGCTATTAGTACACCCTCGCCCAAACTGCAAATTGTCCTTAACAGTAGATGCATCAGGTTATGCCATAGGTGGTGTCATAGAACAACTTTCTGATAATTCGTGGGAACCTCTCGCATATTTTTCAAAAAAGTTATCAAAAACCCAAATGAAATATTCCACTTTCGACCGAGAACTTTTTGCAATTTATTCTGCCATTTTACATTTTCGTCATTTGTTAGAAGGCTATCAGTTTACGGTTTTTACGGATCATAAACCTCTTACCAACGTTTTGACCTCGAAAACCGAAAAAAGTCCACGTCAGTTTCGATACTTAGAACTCATTGCTCAATTTACTTCAGACATTCAGCATATCGAGGGCAAATCAAATGTGGTTAGTGACACATTATCTCGGTTAGAAGAAATTACTTCCCCAGAAATGTTGCCACAACTAACCCCCTCGAATTTTATCCAGCTAGATATAAAGTCTTTTAAACAATACCAAAATGATGACATTGAGTTGCAACAATTATTGCGTAGTCAGAAAGATAACAGCTATCACAAATTACAAGAAATAGATATACCACTTTTGGAAACAAAACTTTGGTGCGAAGTTTCGTCAAGTAAATATCGTCCATATGTTCCTAAAAATATTAGATTTACTATCTTCTCGAATATTCACGGTATTTCTCATCCTGGAATTAAATCTTCAAAAAAGTTAATAGGATCTAGATATTATTGGCCTCGGATGAATTCTGACATAACTAAATGGACAAAATCTTGCGTTAATTGTCAGCTAACTAAAGTTAATAGATATACTAAAGCCCCTATTGGCAAATTTCATATTAAAGGTCGTTTTGAACACATTCATGTCGACTTAGTCGGGCCTCTGACTAAATCAGGAGGATGCAATTATATCATGACAGTAGTCGAACGGTTAACGAGGTGGCCTGAAGCATACCCTCTTAGTAATATTAGTGCAGAAAATGTTGCTAAAATTTTATTCCAACAATATTTCTCCCGATTTGGTATTCCTCATACCATTACGACAGACCAGGGTGGGCAGTTCGAATCTAAATTAATGGAACAATTTACAAAATTTTTTGGTTGTCATAAAATTCATACATCTGCTTATCACCCCCAGAGTAATGGTATGGTGGAAAGATTTCATCGCACTATGAAGTCTGCACTAATAGCTAGAGGAAACACCACCAACTGGAAAGAAGAATTACCTTTAATTCTATTGGGCATCCGCGCCGCAGTTAAGGAGGACATTGGGTGTTCCTCGGCTGAACTCGTATATGGCCAGCCTTTACGCCTCCCAGGTGAATTTTTCGTCCAAAGTCAGAATGTCCTTGAGATTAACCCTTTATTAAGTAGCCTTCACGATATTTTTAATAATATTAAGCCAACAAATCCAAGACATCATTCAACTCAAACCACATTTATTTCGTCAGAGTTAGACACCTGTGAGTATGTTTTTATTAAAACAGAAGGTTTTCGAAGTTCATTATCGCCCATTTTTGAAGGACCTTTCAAAGTTATAAAACGTTTTGACAAGAATTTTTTAATTAATAAAGACAATAGAGAATACGTGGTTAGCATTGACAGAATTAAACCAGCTTTTTCCTTTCAAAACATATCCCTGAAGTAGATTCAGGTAAACCCAAAAAGAAAGTCTCTTTTGTAATCAATTAAATAATATTGTTTTTGTTTAAGGGGGGAGTATTTGTAGTGTACTGCCTCTGTTTTTATTACATTACCATGTGATTTTTAGTTTTAGACAGATATAAATAAATATAACTTGTCAACAAAAAATATATTTGTCACAGAAAAAGCAAAACCTTTTATTCGCATTCATACTCCGATATAACATACCAGGTTAACTACATGACTCCGACAGTACTTACCTCGTTTTATTTAGCAACCATAACCATATTGTTTTGTTCAGTTTTGTTATTGTATCGGTTTGAACGAGTGACAATCCCAAAGTCAGATTTACATTGTACAAATAATTGATTAATTCATGTTTTTCAAATAATTGTAGTATTTATATAAATATATAATTTTAAAACAATACTTACCGTGTATTACTTTTGTTATTAAGCGAAATATATTTGAATTATTCAATTATTCAGTGTACTTTAAATTTAAATATCATTTTATTATTGTAAAATGGACTGATATGCGCGGATGTGTTGCGCACTAACCTGTTGATATAACGCGCATATGTTATAAGCCTATATTCGATGTGACAACGTGATGTGATAGATCTTGTTGCGTGTCTCTGCCTGACGATATACTGAGAACGGATTAAGCGAAAATTTTCTCGAAAAAGCTATCTAACGAAACCGATCGTGATTTGCTAAAAGATATTTTAATGCGAATTGTTATGATGGAACATATAAGTATTAATATTTTGAATTTCTACTACAGAAGATAAATTTTTAGTAATTAAAAACTACCTTTAAAAACAAAAATGTTTTTTGCTGGTTTTGTATCTCAAAAAAAAATTGGAAAGGTAACAATTCTTTTTCGCATAGAGACAAAACTACTTTAAAAACCATTTTATTTAGCTGCATGAATGTATTGTTTTAATTGTAGCTAAAAATTTATTTGAAATTTCTAATTTCACATTTAACAATAATTGCGTTGTTGACTATTTTTTTCTCCTATAAAATGTTGATCTCTGTTTTTGTTTTTCTAAAAAATTTATTTTTTAGACATAAACTATTTCTTACTAACTATTAACACTATTAAATCTACTTATTCTACTTCAACTACTAACATTTTTTTACAAACATTTCTTCTATATAGAGGCGGCTGGTGCATAAATGCTGTAGAACTACAGAGCTGACAAAAAATAGCAAGTATCTTATTTACATTTCACAGAAAATAAATTTTATGGAAAATCTCATTCATTATAAAATTATTTAAATTATTAAATAGTTATCATCCATAGCGCGCAAACGTATCCTACTATCACTTCATAGCTGAGAATAAGTCCAGAACGAACCAGTAGAAGACTCGCCAGGTCCTATTCATCTCTCAGATGGGTCGCTTCGGGACGGTCTATGCACCGCTGGGGCCAATCGCGCTCGTCGTCTTACATCTTGCGGCTCTCTTAAAAATAACCTCAAAACACGTAGTATTTGGGCTGCATTTTTTCCAGATCGGCGAGGTTTAACTATATTTAATTCGATTTCGGTTTTGTAGATATAGACGTAGATGTAAATGTAGATTGTCAATTTGTGTTAATTCAACAGCGCTTGTTTCCATTGTACATGAAAGACAAGGATGTAGTTTATAAGTCAAATAACGAAAAGAGATTTTTTAAATATGCGTGTTCTAAGTTTGCTTTTTAAGAGGTCCGCAGAATAGATTTGTGTAAAAAGTAGGTGAATAACATCTGTAAAATAATAATTGCTTTTCTTAGGGGAGGCAGAAAATTTCGGATCTTTACAACCTAGTTCATTCAACACACATTACTTTATTTTCGGCTCTATTGTCTATATCCTAACAGATATCGTCTTAAACTTCTCTTTTACACTTAATATTGACCTATATAATTATTTTATTCTATTTAATTTATGCTTAAAACTTGTGTATTTTCAACTAGTTTTAAAATTCCAAATTACCATCCCGCATTTAAATTTTTAAACTTATTTCTCCCTTTTGTCCTCACCTTAACTTTTATGTCAACCTCCAATTTTTAATTATTTCCTTCCACTCTATTAATTTTTCTTTCACGTTCCTTTTTTATCTGTTTAATTTTATTTTTCCTTCACTTTTCTTTTTACTTACTAACCTACTTTTCATTTTCATATCTGTTTAACATTTATTGAAATTTTTCGTTCATCAATTCCCAAATTTTTCAAACTCGCTTTACATTTCTTCTTTCCAATTCTATGTTTTCTTTTTTTATCGCCTTTATTCTGTTTTCTATATTCTCCTTTACTTTATTCTCCTTTACTTTGTTTTATGTTATCCTTATTTTTTTTTCTCTTTTTCTTCGTAAGTTCTTTTCTTACATTTTGTATCAGTCTTTCTTCATTACTTTCTCTTCTTTCTTTCGGTTCTTCCTGTTTTTCCTAATTTTCTTTCTCATTTTCTTCTATAATTTTTTAATGATTATTTTTTTGTTTTATTTCTTCATATTTTCTTCTTTTCTCACATTTTGAATGTAGTTTGTCACTATACTATCTTCTTTTCAACTTTTGATGATTTATCTATTTTTTCTCTATTGATTTAATTCCAACCCTTCTTCTATTTATTCATTTTCATTACATCCTTATAATTTACATTTTTTTTATATTTTCTTTGTTTCTTCACTATTTATCATTTATCATTTTATCATTTTTTCTGATTTTCCTAATTATTTCTTCGTATTCTATTATTAAACTAGTCCAGTTCCAATTACTGAAAATTTAATGGTTTTCTATGAGAAACAAATGGTGTAACTTAATTATATTTTTAGTCCCTATTCTTTGTAATAAGCTATGAGATGTCCTGAATACTATACCTACAGCATAGGCAACCAGCATTGACTTAACTTGGTGCATACACCAAAATTTTAAATATTAATATACCTACTCGTGCAATTTAGTTTTCAAACCAAAAATATTATGTTCAAGATTATTAAACCACAAAATCAGTATTACATACTTTATTATTTATTACTTATTAATTAACATTTCAACTAAGAAGCTATTTTCACACCTATGAACACAATTTATTTTAAATAAATGGTTTTGATTTCATAAAAAAATATTAACAAAATCTATATATCCCACCTTTAATCATAAAGTGGCATAACTAAAAAATGCTAGTTTTGTAGAATCTGCTAAAAACTGTTTTATATTTGGAAGAATGTTTGAACTTTGAAAAAATTTACGAAGTATTATGAATAAATAAAATTTATGGAAATATTGAGCAGTATATTAAAGATGTATGATTTAGTATTTTCTAAAGAAAGAAGGAAACATGGTTTTATTGTTAGAGAAAAAAATCACAGTGAGATCAGCTTAGTTATAAAAAGAATATGTATCAATTTATGACTAAAAATTGCATAACGATTTTACAATTATTTTGAAATAGTTCTTTTTTGGAATTATATTTAAAAAATATAACTAAGCAAAAAATGCCTCTTTAAAAGCAAAATTTGCAAAGGATACTATGTCAAACCCTATCGCTTTACATCTAAACCACCTTTCAAAACCCGATAGAACTAAACTAGCATAGAAATAAATCTGCACTTCTTGGCTGACTATTTCAACAGAGGTCGGAGTTACCTCAATAGATGGCACTATTTTGGATCGTTTTACTTGAAACTTAAAATCTCAAAATTTTGATTTATGACACTTTATGATTAAAGGTGCAATATGTAAATGTGTATTGACCAATTAATATTTTAATTAGCTAATTAATTTAACAGACAATTCGAATGTCTTTTTAGCAGAAACCAGTATGTGGTACTAATTTTTGGATTTTAATAATCTTATTTAAGGTGACCAATCTTATTTGAAAGACTGGATTCTCTTTATCCCGTATATATAATTAAATTTATTCATTATTTTAAACACAATTTTATGTATATTTTGAATTTATCTTATTTAATTCTAATAACTATAAACTGCTTTTAATTTTTAAGAAAAAGAAAAAACTGTAAAACAAACATGAAAATAATGACTATTTCACCCAACATTTAGAATTTAATCATTTATACTTTTTAGATTTTAATGTACAATTTCAAAATATACATATTTCAAAAAGTAAATGATTTCGTTTAATTTTGTCGTTTTCCGCAAATAGAGTAGAGGAAATCTGTAGACCAATTTTAATTTTGGAAAATACTATACGGGGGTGTAAATTTAAAAATTACGTGGCATGGAATATCTCCTTTTCAAGAGAAATAATAATCTTCGTTTAATTATTAATTTGAGGCCTGAAATGCAAATGAAATCATTTTAAGATGGTCAAGTTTTTTAAATAATTGATTAAGCATTTGAGAAGGACAGCAATGTAGAAAAAAGTCTGTGGTTTGACAGTTGTTTAAGATAAAGCAGCCATACTTAACCTGTAGCCCGCGGGCCGCATGCGGCCCTCCAAACTTTTTTTGCGGCCCGGAATACTATTAAGAAGTTGCTTTTTAAAACAGTAGGTTCCTGTATTTGAAATCGGGAGCGAAATGCGCAAAAACACTTATCGGTCACTGCGCTAAATATCATGCTAATTTTTTAAATAAACGTTTGGGTCGTACAGATACTGCAAAAACAAGATAATTCCACTTTTAGCATTTTCGAGTTAAGTACACTTTTGTCTCCGAAATACTTTAAATTATGATTTGGTCCCTTGTTATTCCAGGACCTAAATTGGACGTCCACTGGACTTTCAATTATCGTCAACACTAGAACGTCCTTCGAAAGACGTCCTCTGGACGTCCTATTTGATCCCGTTTCGACAAAACGTTCAGTCCAAGTCCAAGTTAATGTGACGTCCATGTAACGTCCGTGGGACGTATATGAGACTTTATCTGTACTGGCATCGTTGGTCTTTGAATCGATAACTTGAAATTTAACGTTTTGTTTTTGCAAGAGAAGGAATAGGACAGAAAACCTACCCAATTTAGTTTCAAATGATCAACAACAGCTACAATTTTAGGCAGTAAGTAGCTTATATAAGTGAGTTGGAGTAACTAAGAAGAAAAAAGGGTTATATAGTCAGTGGTGGTTTGCCCGTAAGGGCACTTGGGCACATGCCCTAGTATAATAAACAAAAAAAAATATGACTTACATATTGTAAACGACTGTAATTATTTAGAATAAATAATTCACTGGAATAAATACACTAAAATAAAACGCAGGTCTGTTCGAAACAACGATTTATAATCAACTGACTAAACACAAATCCCTTTTTAACAAAAACCCCAAAAAGAATCATTCGGTGATTCAGCCGTTTTATCAGTACTTGGACATTACACAACTCCTATTGCTATCGGCAATCAACGTCATGTACAGGGCGAGTATTCCTTAAATTTAAAGATCGCCTACAATATTTTATATTTTCCTTAAGGCCTATTATTATTTTATATAATATTCAGCGCAAACCGCGTTGGCACGACACTGGACGACCGGGCGTTGAGCAACGTTCCGAGAATTCCAAAATTAAGTGGAAGATGGGCACAGTAAATGTGTGACTCTGTTGTTTTCTCCCTCATTATGATGCGAAAAACAAGGACAACGATAATATCGCTTAGCAAGAGATGAACACATGCGATGGATTATACGTCACAAGCGGGGCGCTGTCCTTATCGTGACGTGCTGTATCCATGGCACAGATTACTTAAACCAGATACGAATGTACGCAGCGGCATCTTTACCGGCTCCCTCACAAAGGCGATGCTGGTTTCGGCTTAAGGTGCGCATTTGTTAGACCATGATAATAATTTATTTATTGTGATTACGAAAAAATGTTAGTTGGACCATTGGAATCACAAAGCACATAGAGGTTCCAGGTGAATGACCAAGGTCAAAACCGACAACTGACATTTTTTATGCTATTTGCTCCAAACTCCAGATGGGGCTACTGGTGAAATTATGATTTCTTACTCCATTTTTAAGCCTTATGGGAGAAAAACTTAACCAAAGACTCCAAAGATGTGACGTGTATTTATTTATGTTCTTGGTTAGTTTCATTTTTCCGTCTGATTTTAGTGATTTTTTGTTGGCTTTGGCTTTTGGTTTCTGTTTATAGTTTCGTCTTAGTTATTTGCAAAATTGTGATGTTTCGCTTTTTTATTTCCTACTGTGTTTTGCAATAATTTTGGTGCTCCGTTGAAAACTTCGAGAAAAACTTCATTGATTCACCATGCATCTGCATCATAAAAAGACAAACGGGGACAACAACTAATTGATAATCAATTTATCACTGGACTAGATTCCGAAATCTGTATCACCATCTGTATTTGGAAGGAAAATACCTATTTATCATTGAATGAATAGTTAAAAGGATTCACCTTTTAATACAATACCTATATTACATTTGTCCTCAGTTAAAAAGACATTTATAAAATATATAACTTTAGTGTTAATAAAATGTAATATCCTAGTCTCTACTTCATATTTAAATTATTGATAGGTATTTTAAAGATTTAAGATTATATATCTATTTGCTCCAAGTAAGTATTCGTTAAATATGTTTTATTATTTGTATTTATTTTTATCTAATAATATTTATTTAAGTTATTAATAAACATATTTTAAGAATGTTCTATTTTATTATTTATTGATATATCTTATATTTATTTAATAAAAATATGCAGAACCAACTCTCCACATTAGACCCCTTATAACAAATTAATTCTTCAAATTTGGTATAATCGACCTAAATTATTTTGTAAAATAAAAGTTTCGAACTTACTAGTTCCATACTTTATTTTATAAAATAATTTATGTGGAAATCATTTAAAATTTAATTTAAAACTACTACCTGCTCCTAAAAATTACAATTTGAATTTACCGCCATCTGTCAATTGTCATTTTAGTTCCAGCTCCAAACACAAGGTGGCGCTAATTTGGTTTAAAAGTTTAACATTGGCGTGGGGTCTCTAGAAGATACATGCTTTGTGATTGGAATAGTTAAGAAATAAAACTACAAAGAAAAATAACCTTTTTTTTATAAAGCAGTCAAAAATAAGATAAAAAAAAATTAGTAATATTTATAAATGGGACAAAATTTTTCTTTTGGTTTTGTCTGACTTTTTCGAGGATTTTAAATCTCTGTTTGCATATTTAAGGGTATAAAAAATTCTGAGTCTTATAAATAATTTAATGGTGTACATTTTCGCAAATTGTTGGCAAGGATGACCAAATTCTATTTTGCTTATCTCAAAAAGGTATGCGTTGGAAATTCCAGGCTTAGTTGACAAACTATCAAATATTTTTTTCTAATTTGAAAATATAAAAGAGAAATTTTTCGTTGAGAGATTTTAAATTGCCAAACACCTTTTCTTCAGTCGGATGCTTTAAAATGCGTTAACAAGTTAGAATTGTTAAGTAAATTGCATTCTTCTGAGAAATTTACGCAAATTTCACAAGAGTGGATATGTAATGATTTTTTGATTAAATAGCCACATACATAAATGCTTTTTGAGTGGTAACATTTAGCTCCCTGTAGTCACATTCAGAAATCGTTATTGCCCCAACTGATTGTTTTGAAATATATTTAATTTTCATTAAGCGGAGAACTTGTTTTCCTAAGGGAAAACGAATCCCGGATTCCTTTCCAGTGTGTGCCCCACTGCCGCTAGTGTCCACGAGCCGCCACTGTATATAGTGTTATTTGTTATAAAGTAAAGTGAGTCTTTTGTGTTGGAGGTGAGAATAAATGATCTATGTTGGCGATAGCGCTGTTGGAAAGAAAATATATCTTAATGGTGGAAAGTCGGAACAAACCTAATTTTGACAAAATTATAAAACTCAGTTACGTCAACACAGGACCCAAGATTTTATCTTACTAGCACTCTGTATTAAATTTAATTCATTCCTCTAGCTCCTTTTCAGGATAAAAGTTGTCAAATAAAGCCCTCTTATTGTTATTATTTTTGTTAGTATTACCCTTTATAGACTATTGTCAAATATCGTCCCTCGGACGTCTGATTTACGTTCCAAAAGAACGTCTTTCATGTTGCCCCTCCCTGGTTTTTACGACTTAATCAAAAACGCATAAGATGCGGATTAGTGATATTTCGTTAGGAAGGTACTGTGTGCCACAGATTGACAACGCTGTATACGGTAAAATTACAGAACTAACACAAATGGCAATGGCGTATATTTTCGTTGTTATCGTGCACGCATAACAAACGTAACACATAATATGTTAGGTACCTAGTCTTTAACTGCAGTGTCATTCTCATCTTTCAATACAGCATAAGTTGCGACGCCTATCATCGTTCGACAGACTACGAGTCTTATATAAAGTCTCTTTCTATTTAATACGTGACGTGGCAAGTTCACACATAAGAATCTTTGTACTGACTGAATTGTTTAAGGAAATAGAATAGGTAACATGACAAGTGTAAAAATCAAAATACCACGAATTAGGGGACAACAATCTCATAGAAATAATATTCAGGCTAATACAGTTGAAGAATATTATAGGTTGAATGTATTTATTCCATATCTTACGTTGCTTAGATCACGTATTTCCGAAGACTCTAGTGTTAGTTCTTCTTTAAGCCTCTTACACCAAAAAGTACTGAATAAAAAATGAAAATAGTGGAAAAATTTGGAATCGACAATTTTGAAGCTGAATACCAAACGTGGATAGCTAACTAGAGTATAAAAGAGCTTCCTGCACACAGTGAGCTCTCTATTAATGATATAGCGTCCAAACATTGTGAATTTTATCCAGGCATACAAAAAGGCTTTAAAAAGCAATCTTGTGACTTATTGATAGGAAAAATATTTTAATCATTAATTTCTATAGTGTGTCCCATATGTTCTGAAGAACATGAAGAAAATATGTGCAAGAAATTAAAAAATTTTTGTAAAAATTGTGAACAGACAAATAGAAAATATAATACACAACACGCCACTGACCATGAAAACAACAACCGTAAATGTCCAACTTTGAAGTATCACCAGCAAATTTTAAGAAATAAAATAAATTATTCCGGCTCTCAATGTTAATTGTAAGTGAAAACGATTTATTAGACTCTATAAAAATCGATACTAATAATGAAATTATTGATGCTCCAAATATAACAAGTAAAATTAATTTAAATGAAAAACTCCTTAATGTCATGCATCTCAACATCAGAAGTATTAAAAAGAATTTTGATAAGTTGATCTTATTCCTAGAAAGTTATGATATAAAATTTTGTGACGTAATTATATTATCCGAATGTTTTCAATTAGAATCTACCTCACAGTTTAATCTACAGGGTTACAACATACACTACAACAACAGTAATATTAATAGAAATGATGGTGTCATAGTTTTAGTCAAATCAAAATTAAATGCAGAAATAAACACAATAAAGCTCGAACTTTCAGGCATTTGTATTACTAAAATAAACATAACAGCAAATCATACAACTATTGGCATTAGTGCTTTATATAGGTCTCCTCAAACTTCGGCAGATACATTTATTCGAGACATAGAAAATTACATCCCCACTCACCTAAACAAAAGTATTGAAATGTTTATAGGAGACATTAATATCGATCTCCTGGACGGAAAAAATCATATCACAAATAACTACGAAGCAACTCTTCACTCAAATGGCTTCTTGTCTTATATAAATACAATTACACGGGCTCAGAGTAAAACCTGTTTGGATCACATATTTTTAAGAAACAATATTAAAACCGAAAAATTAAAATTCAACTCATATGTGATAAACTACGATTTAACCGATCATGATCCGGTTATGATAAATATTTCAAAGCCTCTTTCAATAAATAAAACAAAATCTCTAACTACCTATACAACTATAACTAAAATTGATAATGACAAACTAATTTCTAAATTTGAAGCTTTAACATGGAAAAGTGTTCTCAATGAAAATAAGCCTGAAATAGCAACTCAAAAGTTCTATGACAATAGTATTGAATCATGTAAAATTGTAACAAAAATTAAACAAAAAATTAATAAAAAGATAAAACCTTGGATAACAAATGGCTTAATCAATTCCATCAAAAACAGAGATAAACTAAAAAAGCAATTACAAAAACAGCACTCCATTAATAAAGAAAACGAATATAAAATTTTTAGAAACAATTTAAATAAATTAATATTGAAAACAAAAAATGATTACTATAAAAATGAAATAAATAAACACAAGAATAACTTTAAAAAAACCTACCAGATAATTTCAGAAGCTACAAATGACAGCTGTAAAAAAAGTCAAAACCACTTGGTAATTGTTGATGATGGGAATAAAGATTTCAATACTGACAAAGACTTGGCGAACTATTGTAATAAATATTTTACCTCTATTGGTACAAAAATGTATGAAACCATTCGTGATTGTAAAATAAATTACCCTGTACAAACGATGATAACTAAGTCAATATTCTTTAAACCTATTTGTGACAATGATACAATTAGATATATAAATAGCCAAAAGAACAACAGTACCCCTGGATTTGATTGTGTATCAGTAAAACACTTAAAACTATTACATCCGTTCATTGTAACTCCCTTAAAACATATAATTAATACAATATTCTGTACTGGGATTGTACCGAAACATTTTAAAAAATCCATTATAACCCCGATCTATAAAACCGGTAACCCAAACTTAATAGGCAATTACAGGCCAATCAGTTTAATTAGTAATATCGCCAAAATATTTGAGAAATGTTTGAAAGAGAGACTCATTGAATACTTAACAATTAACAATCTGCTTCCTCAGCATCAATATGGTTTTACAGATGGTCTTAATTCGAGTGATGCTATGCATGCACTAATATCTCATGTAGCTGAAGAAATGAACAATAATAAAAAATGTATCGCCACCTTTTTGGATTTAGCAAAGGCTTTTGACACAGTGCCACACCAAAAACTTCTCGATGTACTTGAAAAGAATGGGATAAGAGGCACTGCATGGAAAGTCTTTGAAAGCTATCTGACTCAGAGGGAACAACAAGTTAAAATAAGAGATAGTCTTAGTAATCCTGAATCTGTACAAATTGGTATACCTCAAGGTACTGTATTAGGGCCAATATTATTCAACTTATACATCAAAGGCTTGACTGAGATTGACATTCAAGGTAAAGTAATTTCTTATGCAGACGATACTGTGCTCGTCTTCAGTAGTAAAGATTGGGATTCTACAAAAATGCAAGCCATACAAGGAATTGAACATGTAAAAAACTGGTTAGACGTTTTTAAATTATCCTTAAATATCAAAAAAACGAACTATATAGCTTTCTCTAAAACTTTAGCTGATCGCCCTCATTTTAAAGAAATAGTAATTTGGACTCTAAAATACAAGAAACAGAAACTACTTAATACTTGGGTATAATTATAGACCAACATTTAAAATGGCACTCTCATATAGCATATATATCAAAAAAGCTTAGATTTATAATCTATAAATTTTATCTTTTAAAACAATTTCTTAACCAAAATCTCTTAATAAGCCTATATTTTAGCTTGGTAGAATCTATTCTACGTTATGGTATACTAGTATGGGGAGGCCTATATGAAACAACCCTTAGACCACTAAATGTCATACAAAATAAAATACTGAAAATTATCTTCAACAAACAGCGATTATATCCTACTATTCTACTATATAATGAAACAATATCTAATGTTAGAAGTTTATACATGAACACAATATGCTGTTACATACAAAAACATGAGGTACTAAAAAAACCTCTGGGTCATCAACACAAAACCAGAACTTTTAGTAACTTGAATATTAAAATATCTATGCCTAACAGTGAATCTTTCAAAAATTGTATAAATTACTTAGGACCAAAGTGTTACAATGCTTTACCTCCTGAGATCAAATTAATTAACAAACAACATTTATTTAAGAAAGCGTGCAAATCCTTCATCTACCAAAACTACTCAAAATTGTATAGATTCTTCTTAGAATAACACACATCTCACTGTAATATGTTGGAACCCTGTAGATTACAAGATTATAACATTATTACATATTATATAATATAATATTGCTGCCTTATTACATTTAACATTTATATAAAAATACATTAACTTTATATTTTAGTTTTTTAATCTTTATGTATTAGTTTTTTAGTCTGTCTAGCACATACAGGTGCCCACACCTAGGTGCTAACTTATTTACCTATGATTAATTTATAATTTGTTTATTGTTGTAATTAATCATGTTATTACTATAATTAATCCTGTCATAAATAAATTGAAATAAATTGAAATTGAATTAATTTCTATGTATTCTTTTGAACTAAAACTAAAAAAAATATAAATTACAATCGCAATTATACCAATTATTTTTGTTAATACATTTTGATTCCATGTTTTTATATAATGGTAATGTTTTTATTTTGACATTATTTAACTTCTCATACATTTTCTCTTAAATACTGTTGCTTGTTTATGTTTTGTTATTGATTTGTATTGAGTATACTACTTGTTTTGGGTAAAGTAATAAAGACGTATAATATTAAATTAATATTTTCACCTGTTTTACAAATCAGTATTTGCAAATATCGTCTATTAGTTCATAAATTAGTCGGCGCTAATGTCACGCACGCGCACGGAGCGAATAATGTTATCGATATTTGTGGTAGAGAAAGAAGAAATTTAAAATTGGCTTTGTTTGTGTTCGTCGACGTGTTTAAATGAATTTTTTATGTTTTTTGTCTTTCTATAAATATATTTTTTTTTGTTAATGTGTCTTCTTGTTCCTATTTTTACTTTATATCTCTGTTTGTTTTTTAAAAATATGTGTTTAAAGTTTCTTGTTTTTTTTTATTTTAGTTTTCGTCGCTTTGTTAGTTTTTTTTTGTATTAAAGATGCTTTTCTAATTTTGTACTACTCCTTTATTTTTGTTTTCTTTTTGTTTTCCAATAAATAAACATTCTATATTTTTCCAAAATTTTGCCCCTCCCTATAGAATTGTGTAACGACGCCTATGTTAGTAATTATATCTTCTAGTAGTAGTGATAAAATAATATTTTAATACTCACAACTTTCTTATAAAAATTATCCTAACCAGAAATTCTCTCCTGATATTTTATACGATTTTTGCATCTTCAATATTTAATTCCATATGCATGACAATATAATTCCAACCTTGAAAAAACAACATTAAAAATTCAAACGCCAACATTTTAAAATATATTGTACATATTAAATTTCTTTGATTCATATTTAGTATAAAACAAACAACATGTTAAACTAAACCGAACCTCATATTACATAGCTATTTTTGTTACATACAACTTTAAGCAGAATTTAGAAATAAAATCCGTTAATAACGCTACCAGATTACAAACAATTTTTATAATAATAACAATAAACAACATGCTTGTAAATATTAGATCCGTGCAACTTTTGAAATAATATTTTTATTGCACAAACATATGTTGCTTATACATTATTATAGAAACAGGTCCATCGCTCCCAGACTTAGATGGCTAAGTAACTTATTGAAATTAGGACAAACCACTCTGAAGAGGAGGATAACTTTTACAGCATGGTACCAGGAAATTGATATGTTCTACACAAGTAAATGTATATGTTATTCGCAATAGCCGAAATCGCCCTTTGCCCGATTTTTTGTCCACAACGCGTCTTGGATATATAGTAGTTTTCCCACTATGCGATTAGAAACGTTTTCTCCGATCTACGGTTGTGTCGCTGAAGCAGTATCTGTTATTTTTGAAACAGGTTCTCACTTTGAACAGATTTAAACAGGTATGCATCGAATCACGAAACAGTTCCACGGAACAGTTGTTTCGGTGAACGGATATTCAGTTTATTTTAAGTTTCGTTTAATAAGTATTTTAGTTTCGGTGTTTCTGTATGTGTGGGACTACGCGCTTGCAAGTCGCAACAGACGCGAAACAACAAACAACGGTTTAAATTGTTGGAACAACTTGGACTGGAACAAGTTTTTTGGAACAGTTATTTTATGGAACTGAAGTAGACTGTATCTGTTATTAAAAAGTCACTGTTTTATTCTTCTCTACCGAACAGTGAGTAAAGTTAATTATTCAAAACGCGTTGTGGATAAAGTATACTACCAGGCCCATGACACTCCCTGGGCGGGAAAAAGACGCGCAGCTTTTACTGCGCTGACGTTTTCGGGATATAACCTATCACTTGTCATAAATCCGGTTAAAAACTCGCTACCATGCGCAGGCAACCCATATTTCGTACACAAATATAAACTTTTGTTTAAATTTTATCAAAGTAGTTTTTGTAATACATTCACAGCTTAAAAATGGAAAATTTGTTATTTTGATAGTGGATTTAGATCAAAAATACCCCAAATACACTTCAGTGTGTGTTGTATCCTTATTATTGCTCGTTTTATTTGAGGACATTGGCATAAATAGAGTACTAAAAGTAATCAAGCTAAAAAGGTGTGTTATAAAAAGAAAATACATTGCCTTCGACTGATTTATGTTTAATATGTTTTCGTGAAGTATTTCCAACATGCTAGTTACTTGAATGGTTGTAAATTGTACGTGTATAAGTGATAAAAACATCTAGTGCTTAGTGCTTCCTTTTTTCTGTTGTTGTCCCAGCCCAGCATTTCTAGCCGTCAGTAGTAGCAAAAACCTTAACATTGTCTACATTCAACCCATTTACATGTACATGATTTATCAGCTAAAAGCAGAATACAAAACAAAATGTAAACAAAATGTAAACAACGCTACAAGGAAAATTGCTCATGTACAAAATTCAACAATTAAATCAAAATATATTATTTTTAAAGGACTTATATCAACTATTATGTTAATTATATACATATTATAAGTATTTATAACAAAACAATAGTTGTGTATTAATAAACCTGTTGCTACTCCAAAAAATATATTATTTATTGATTATTAGGAATCAAAAATATGTGTACCTATAGAAATTTGTTGAAATGTTCTATTGCTCTTAATCTTTTTAATGGGTTCTTATTATAGTTGTTAATAAAAATCAACACTTTTTATCCGTCTATTAACACTTACAAACGTATGCATATTTTAAGTTGTAAGGATCCATAGCCTCTTAATGTTTTAATTAGAAATAAGACCTGTGATGTCACATTAAATCGTTAATATGAGGTAAAGGAATTGGGAGTTGTCTTTCAGTCTAATTTGAAGTTCAATAACCATTTTTTACACATAACTAAAAAAGCAATAAAAGCATTAGGTTTTTAAATCATAAATACAAAAAAATTTAGGATTACCACCAAAATCAGATTATATAATGCCTTAGTAAGACTCCATCTTGAGTATGTTTCATAAATATGGATGCCCTTGGAAACCACACAAATTGATCATATTGAAAAAGTAAAAAAAATATTTTTACGGTACCTTTATGTCATAAAAAATACTTGTACCCTTATACCTAAGATCTCATATAAAACTATGCTCAATAGTTTTAAGATTAAATCTCTTTTACAAAGAAGAAAGCAACAGGCTGTGATATATTTTGTACTCTATTTTAAGTACAAATATTGTGAATTGATTGACTATATAAATGTTAATGCGGCAAAGATTAATCTAAGAAACCCAAGTAACAAAAAATTATTTGATTTAGATCCAAGTAGTATATTTCCTTTTAACAAGATGATGGCTGTTACCAATGAGTTTCTTAGCGAGATCCAAATAAATATCTTTAATGTTAGCCTAAGAAAGTTGAGGACTGTACTAAATTAAGTTCACTAGATATAAAGGTTTGTTTTGTTTTTGGTCTTAAATTTCTTGTTACTTAATTCTACATGTAACTACTGTTAATTTTTTTATAGTATCCAATAAATAAATTATACCTTATGGCTGCTTTCAAACAATTCTGTGTGTAGTCACTTAGTTTAAAGTCAATTTTAAATTAGTGGTTTTACAAGAATGTCAAATAGTAATATGTATTGTGTCTTTGAATTTGCTGTGTGTAGTAAATGGCCAATATACATAACTTTGATATTTTTATCACAAGTGTAAAAACTACGAAAACCATATACATATAGTTTCCATTTTAAAATAAATTCAAATTAATTCATAATAAAAAATAACGATTTTAGTCTGCCATACTTGAACTCATTCACAAAAACAAGTCACTGAGTATATATTTGTAAAAAAACTACACTAAATATGTCTCCGTTACAAATTTTTAAATTTAGAACTACATACTTTCCTATAGATTTTGCAGCACCTAAATAACGTATATAATAAATTTTTACAATATACCAGAAAAGTTTTAGATTAGAGTAATTCTTAAGAAATAAAGCAATACCTCTATTTTGTTACTCTAACCTTATGTGTTATATATTTCCATTGACAAACTAACGTTATATTTTGAACTAAAAGTAATTAAACTTTTCACCAAAAAGTAATATTTCACATATATAAAAAAATTTAAAATGGTTCTGTCCTTCTTACATTTGCGAAGACTGCCCTGATATCTAATCTATTTTCTTCTTCAAAGTTATTAAGTTGTTCAACCGTTGTCTATAAAGGTATCTCACATCTCCCTCATACATACTAATTTGAAAAGCAGCAGAACAAAAATTCAACTAACCAGGTATACCAAGTCCGTGTAAAGAAAACTTTTCGTATCCCGAAAACGTCAAGTGTCAACTAAAATTTCTACTTTTAATGATCAAACGTGCCGCCTCAGAGTGCCAATACTGATTGGTATATATACTGGGATACTACCCACTGTACCCACCACACGAAATAATGGTTAACGCGCTTTTGTTTTGCATCCTGAAGAATTTTGTTTGCCCATGTCGCGTTCTGGCTATTGTGTGTTACTCAGAACGTGTTTCAAATAAAATGATGAATATAAAAAAAAGAAAAAGCAATTATTTAAACACATAAATATTTTAAAAAACACAGAAAAAAAAACAAGAAAAATAAGAAAGGAAACTAGAAAGAGTAAAATACGTTTGGTATGTATTTAGTGAACAGTATGGAAAACTAGATTTTCTTACTTTTAAAATAATTCTGTATCCCGTCTCGAACTTAATGTACTTAAGGAAGAATATTAGGAAAGGAAAAAAGGAATATACATCGGTAATTTTACTTAACATTAAAAAATTAGAACCGGCGGCGTACAAAATGGTCGGATTAGAATCTTTTTTCTAATTAACTGTCGGTGATAAGTAACGAAATACGACTAATCATTAATACGCAGAAATAATCTGCGCATTCCAAAATTAACGCTATATTTGAAATAAAATGCATCTGCCATGTAGGCAACACAAAATACCGAATAGACCAAATCTTAATAATACATCGGCCAAAACAACGTTTAAAAAACTAACATTACAAAAATAGCTCTACTAACATTTTATTTTTAATCCCATGCATCTACATGCCTTCCTTTGGCATCCTTTTAGACATTTACATCGGACAAATCCTTGCTTAGATCCAGAAAAGACACAATTTGGCTTCTTCGTGCATTTTTACAGGAGAACCTGAAGCGATCTCAGATAAAAGTTAGGGAGATAATTAAAACTGATTTCGACTGTACAACCGTTTCAATTTTACATTTTTAATGCCGAGAATGTACAAATCTTGATCAGTCTTTTCCATAATGATTGCTAAAACATTTCGAGAAGCCAGACGTCCATGATCTACCTCTAGTATGTTTATCAAAACACCTATAATAACAGGTGGGAATTTGCATTACGATTGGATAGACATTTTATCAGCTTGTCTTTCTATGCTCGGTTTGCAACCTCTTCTCACTGTATCAGCTGCTTTTTTATTGCCACACTGTTTCATTAGTTCATTACATTCAAGATGCACATTACATACAAAACATTTAGTCAAATTGGCATTTTCGTTCTTCAACCTTTTGTCATTTCTAACATTTTCTGTTTCAGTATCTTCTTAGTTCGGTTCCGATCTCTAGTTCCGATTCACCAATTTCAGAATTATGTTGCTTTTGTTAAAAAGATTGGATCATCCATTAACCACAGACGTATCTAAGCATGTATTCAATAGTCCATTTCTTGTGGAGTTTTAGACATGGCCTCATAATGTTACTGGGTAGCGCTTACGGAGTACTATTTTACTACAAACGTTAGATAGTCTATTAATAGCTCGCCTTTCGTTTTTTAAGTACTTTTTAAAATTATTATAATTTTTTTCAACTTATAATTTCTCGCAATTTTCTTTGAATTTTGAGGTAAAGGCTACTGCAATTGGATAACAATATATTATGTAACTTTCAAAAACAAATGATTTAATATAGGTAATGTTACCTCTGATATTTTTGATCAAAAAGTGATGTAGTAGCTATATAGGCAAGTACATCTAGGCCTTTGGTTAAGGCTAACCTAGAACAAATTAAAATAAATCTGCAATCGCCAAAAAAAGGTGTTTTTTCAATTTTTTTTTATTGAGAGTGATAACAAAATCTTCAAAAGACATTAGACGTCTGAGATGTCTAATAGTGCCGGATTTCTATCTGCTAAAATACTTCCACTCTTTATCACAGGAATGTCCCCTCGGAATCACCAGTCGGCATAACTTCGAAGAGACATGATGTAAGGATGGTCGCAGGTACTCAACAAGTTGTTACGGTATGCTCATATATTTTTTCTTCTAAAATCTCTCTCCTTTTGTCCCTGTATCTATTTTATCATGTTACATATCTGTTGAAATTGCTATATGTTAATGGTCATGACGTCTAAAATGTTTTCTTTAGAGAGTCTAATTCCAATACGTTCTGCTAGCTCTAACTTGATCTCTCTCCATTCTCCGCATTGAAACAGGGTATGCTCTACTGTCTACTGTATTCACATTTGGACAGTACATGCATTATTGTTGTTCAGCCACACCTAATCTATTCAGGTATTCCATAAACCAGCCGTGACCAGTTAGAAATTGAATAATATGAAATGTGACGTTTCCTAGTTTCCGTTTATTTCATTTTTTAATATTAGGTATGAGTGTGTACGTCCATCTTCTTTTTCATATGTTTCCCATTTTCTCTGCCATGTTTATAAAGTTTTTATTCTAGCTTCCTTCTTTTCAGCTATGCTTTTACCTTGAACTTCATATCTTTCTTCAATCAGCAAGTCTATGGGTATAATTCCGGAGATAATGAAGCTGCTTTCCATAGATATTGTTCTATACCCTCTGTAGATTCTGATTGCCATCGTTTTTTGTAATTGTGCAATACAAAGCCTTTTTTCAAATCTTTGATGCATACTTTAGGATTGAATGGACTATTCCTAATAAGTCTTCTCTTTGTTTTCGTAGCTACCCCTTTATTAGACATACGTATTATTGCCGAGGCCATAACCTTCTATACTTTAGCCACTGCATTCTCTAAGTGTTCCTTATATGACAAGCTTTTATCTAGTGTGACTCCCAGGTACTTTATACTATTTTTTGGTATAATAGAGACTTCTTCAATTATAAACGTAATTGGTCTAGTCAGTTTTTTCCTACCAATTAAAAATATCACGTCTGTTTTTTCCGGTGCTAGTGCGAGATCATTCAGTTTTATCCACTAGCTGTTTTTTTTTTTTGAAAATGGTGTTAACCGAAATTATGATGTCTTCCTCAGTTCTGTCTGTGACTATGACTGCTAAGTCGTCTGCGTAGGCAATGATATTGATTTTAGGCGTTGTCTCAATAGAATATTCTATATTAGTTGACCCAAGACAGATCCCTGAGGAACTCCAGCTGCTATCACATACTCTTCTCCATTATCACCTATGATTCTCCGGTGGTAAAGAAGCTAGGCGACTAGTATTCGTAGGTATTTGGATATTTGGCCCATTCTTAGTTGTCTGAGTATGGTGTTCCAAGAAGCTGTATTAAACGCATGTCCAGAGTTAGTAGAGCACACAGGTGTTTTTATCTTTCATTTTTTTTCATTTATTTTCGTACAACTTCTACGACTTACTTGACTGCATGCACAGTAGACACGCCCTTTCTGTATCCGTATTACCTTTCGCAAAAATCTCCTTTTTCCTTAAGTTAGTCATTTAGTCTTTCTGCGATAATTTGTTCCATTAATTTCCCATTGAAACAAGTAGACATACGGGTCGATAAGAAGACGGTTCATTATTTCTGGGATTCTTGAAGAGAACCAATTTTCCAACTTTCCATCGCGTTGGGAAAACTCCTCTTTTTATAATTCATCAGCCATATCTTGGAAACATTCTGGCAGTTTATTAACAGTTAATTTTAATATTTCGGACAGTATTCCATCGGGCCCTGGAGCGTTACGATTTTTGAGCTTCTTGGCAGCCGTTTTAAATTCTTTCATAGTCATATCCAGGATATCCTCGTTTCCCCTTGTTTGCGTATCCCATCTTTAATCCTTGCTTAGGAAATTGCTTAGGGTATTGATAATTTTCTTTTTAAATTTTGGTGGTATATCCAACGGTCTTGGTTCCAGTTTCCACATTACTATTTGTTTTGCCTTTCCCCAAGGGTCCTCTTCCACTGCTTCGCAGAGTTTCTCCCAGGGGTTCTTTTTGCTTTCTATTATTAAGCTTTTTAGTTTTTTCTCGCATCCTTTAAGTTGGTTTCTATCTCTTCCATTTCTGTTTGACTTTCGATATGTCTGTTAACCCTCGATTTTTAGCTTCTCAAGTTATTGCATAACACTCGTTGTTCAGCAATTTCCCCTGTCCACCAGTATTATACTGTTATTTCCGAGGTTCACTTTCTCTTAGGTTTTGACAAATCACAATTTTTTTTTAATTTTTCTGTTATTTCGATTGGGCTAAAATATTTTTCTGGTTCGAAATATTCTTCTAATAAACTCATTCATGTTCCATAAATTGATGAAGACTTCTTCGTCTATTATTCCCCATCTTTTAATTTTTTCTTTACCAACTTATCGCTTCTATTCTTCACTGCTTATCGGTTTTTGGCTATTATTATTCATTTAATAATAGAGTACAACTAACTTCCACAAAGTATTGTTTTTCTGAGAAATGATTATGATTGTGTACAAACCTCGGTAGAATAAAAAGATTATTCCCTTGATGTTTTGCGTCCTTATAAACTTCCTTATCTCTCAACAGTATGAAAGAGTCGTGAAAATATGAAACAACATTATAACCAATATCTCCCTTTCTCTTATTCACAAAAAATATTATATTAATGTGAATCACACCAATAACATTATTTCAGAGCAGACAAAACTAAAATGAATATTTTAAATAATAAACCTACCGATTTCAATGGTTTTAATTTATAATAAAATTTAGTCGATTAGTTGGTTTTCAATGGTTTTCAATTTCGTGACTTTGATGTTCTTTTAAATAAAGTTTTTAATTTTTTTATTTAAGGGCCGATGCCACCGTTTAAACGAATTTTAAATTACTAAGCGAAGATTAAAATGATAATGTAAAAATTTGATTTAAATCTTAGCGTAGTAATTTAAACTTCGTTTAACATAACGATGGAATCGGCGCTAGTAAAACAATTATTTATTGTTGTCATAAATATAATAAAATAAATGTAAATACATTTTTCTAGAAGAAGTATAGATAATTTTAACAAATTATTCATATTTATAAAACCAGTCACCTTCTTCTAACCTAAAATTAGGGTATTTTGAAAATTTTTTAAAATAATTTTAAATATATTTATTTTCTCACTATGTAACTTGTCATTTTAAGAATGCATCTACTGTGTGTAACAAAAAGATGTTTACCTAACAAGTGCAGAAAGTTATACTTTTCCACACACGATTGCAGATGGCCGAACGACGCGTCAGCAGAGTTCGGCCAGCAATCGCATGCGGAAAGGTCACTTAACGCACGTGTTAGGTACACTATTTTTTCTACTAGCGTGCGGAAAAAATCCAAAAGTTATTATAAAGAAACATTTATTAATAAATACATATCAACAAATTAATTATTCTTAATATTAAAATTGAACTTTCAATTCGTAGCATTCTGCAAATTAATTGCAGAGGCTAAAATGTTTTCCAATGAAGTCAAATTTCGATTTTCCACTGCATTGTCAGCACTAATTGTTGCAACCGTGGCGATGGAAACTTGGCTGGAAGAGGTCATTTTGGAAGGCTTTACTGGTGACAGCTGCTGACTAGTGGAACGCCCAGCGACAGCGTCATTGAAGTTTATTATTTTATTCGATAGGCCCTTTTGGAAACTTGGTGAGCTTTTTACATAACCTGCGACGCTAGAAGATTTCCAACCTCTGAGGCGTTTAATATTTGTTATTCCTTTTCCGGAATCTGCAAGCATTGTGGCGGCGGAACGTCGGAAACTGTGGCCCGTATATAATTCAGGATTTGGAAGCTTCAGATAACTTGCAATCTCTGATGGCATTTTTCCGAAGGTGTTTATTCCGATACATTGTACAGTGCATGTTCCTTTCTTATAGTTCACGAAAAATCGCTTATGTTGGGTTTCAGGTTTTCTTAAACTCACATACTTTCTGAACAAATTGAGCAATTTTCCATTTACAGCTTCCTCAGAAATCGGAAAGCTTCTGAAAGAGTGATTATTTGTTAATTATTATCGCCTACATGCGTCTGCCAAACCTAAAATCGTAGAGACTTTTATATGAAGATAAATTTTGTCAGGTGCTTTATTTAAAAACTTAAAAATTTCTTCTTTCAAGAAAATTTTTGCCTTTTTTTATGTTTTTTTTTATATATGCCGTGACCTTGAAAAACTTGCTTAAATCGACGTCTTTTTTGAGTTTAATTACACTTTTTAACATTGAGTACCTGGACCAAAGGGTGTTTGGCTTAAATGTTTTGGAAATTTCAGCGAAATAAGCCAAAAAAACGTCTTCTTTAAAAGTTTTAATTCCCTTATTCTGGCACCAGTTCTCAAACAAAATATATTCCTTTTCATAGAGTAATAATAATAATAATAATAATAATAATAATAATAATAATAATAATAATAATAATTATAATACGTTTATTGCTTATAAACCTAAGTTACAGCAAGAGTTAAGGTTTTATAATATATACAAAAAAAATAAAAAATTCAAAACAAAATTGTAATAAACAAAAGTAACAATAGGTCCAGTAGTACCTAATGCTCACTAATGCTGATCGTAGGGCGACCATAAAGAAATTTATGCGATATAAATAAAAAAAAAAAAAAATAATAAAAATAAAAAAAAATTCAGTTACATATCGACCAGCACCCGTGAACCCTATTACTGAAAGTTTACTTAAATTATAATTTATTCATTTAAAATAAATGATCTTAATTTTAAAACATTGCATATATAAGAAAATATACACTATGCATCTGGTTCGGTTATATTTTCTAATGCATAGATTAAAGCCTCCAGATCGTTTAAACAATTTGTTTTCGGTTTCATAACATTATATATTGGACAATCAAACAAGATATGTGTAAGAGATTCATTTACATTTATGTTACATACCGTGCAAACATTATTGGGATCTATTACATATATATTATTATTAAGTGTAAATTTTAACCGAAATTTATTAGTTAATCGGAGTTGTGCAAGTGTTCGTGTAACTTGTATGGGCAGTTTTAGAAGTAAATATTTTTGGGGAATTTTATCAGTGGAAAAAGCTGTATATAAGGACAAAAACTGACAGCGTGTAATTCCTATAATATCAAAATTGTAAAGTTCATTGTAATAAGCAGTTAGTAACTTGTTTTTGTTTAGTTTTAGGTTATTAGCATCAAGATTATTCCATATGTCTTCATGGTCAATTAATTTAAATTAGTGTCTAACTTGAGCAGCCCAATTATATTTTACTCCTCCAGAGTTAATCAGATGAAGCTGTCTATTAAAACAAAGCTTTGGATATCGATTATCATTCATACTTAAGATTTTATGCAGTCAGTTTAAAGTCATTTTGAATATATTATAGGAATATTTAACTCTGCCAGTTTCTAATCTTATTGCGCAGTTAGGTGTATTGATAGGCACCAATAGCATCCTCTTCAGAAAAGTTATTTGAACTCTTTCTAACACCTCCAAATACCTTAGACTCCACACAGGGGCACAATTAGACATTATGCTAAGAGCTAAGGCTTCAAACAACTTTATCCGAGGATACCATGTGTCCATTTTAGCTTTGGCCATAACCGGCAAAATTGCTCCTATGGATTGCTTACCCTTATCTGAAGCTGATAACGACATTTCGTGAAACAAGCCAGAAGATGTAAATGTGACTCCTAAATATGTATATTTATTTGTAAAATTTAGATGTTAACCGTTAAATTTGAAAGGGTAGTTATTTTTTTGAAAACCTCCTCTAGAAAATGACATGATTTAGTTTTTTGGATGTTGACGGTAAGGTCATTTAAAGAGGTATATTTTTCTAAAATTTTAAGTTTTTTTGTAACATCAATCTCAGAGTGTGCTAGGATTACCATATCGTCGGCATAAAGTAGTGTGAGAACATCATGGATATCATCAGTATTCACACACTGGGGTCCTTCGGCATAAAAAAATCTTCTATATCAGCTAAAAACATGGCGAAAAGTAAAGGACTTAGAGATTCTCCTTGCAGTACACCGTCAGTTACATAAAAAGACTTAGATAAACCGTTAGAGGATTTAACCATGACTGAGGCTTTTGAGTATAAATTTATTATAACATTAAGAATTTTCGCTGATATACCTAACCCATATAATTTATTCCACAATAAACGATGATTTACCGAATCAAATGCTCTTTTGAAATCGACGAAAATTGCAGAGTTTCCTTTTTCTGCCTAATATGCAAGTGTATTATCGAACTTAGTGTATGTACATTGTCGATACAACCTCGACCTGATCTAAAGCCAGCTTGACACTCGTGTAAGATGTTACAGATATCAGTCCACAGAGAAAGCCTATCTAGAAAAATATGCATAAATATTTTTGCACAACAGTTAACGAGTGCTATACCTCTGTAATTTGTTGGATCATCTGCAGGCCCGCTCTTGTGCAACATAAATAGCATAATATTAGACCAGGAAGTAGGGGTGGTACCATTTTCAAATATGCGATTGTAAAGTGTGGTTAGATATAAAATCCAATTATGGGGGAGGTTTTTAAAAAATTCGTACGTAATACCATCGCTTTATTATTTTTACAGATATTAAGTACATTGTAGATTTCCTCGGTTGTGATGGGATCATCAAGGTATGGATGACGAACATCAAAAAAATAAATATCGGTATTTATTTGAGTTGGATACATTTCCATGTAAAAAGCATCCCAAACATGAGATGGAAGCGTTTTTATTTTTGTAACACTGCGAAACTGCTTAATAGTCAACCAAAAATCTTTAGCATTTGATACATTGGAGAGTTTAGATATGCTTTCATTATGATATTCTTGTTTTTTTAGTTGAAATAAGTTTTTTGTATTTATATTTAGTTTCAATATACTGTTTCTTAGTATGATCAGAAAAATTATTTTCTTTTGCATTTTTTAGCACGGTTTTAAGTTGTTTTTTGCATCAACACATACACTGTCAAACCAAGGTTTATTATTATGATTAGAATTTGAGTGGCTGTAGATTGTTTTTACTAAACCTAAAATTTTTGCAGTTTCATATACAGCATCGCAAAAATTATCGTAATAGTTGTTTACCTGAGTTAAAAATGTCACCTTGTTAGAACTGCGCATAGCAAGTTTGTAATTTAAAAGCAAGTCATTTTTCCAAATAAGAGATTCATTAGTAATAATGCTATTAGCAAAGAGCAGAATAGAAGAATCTTCTATATTATAATTTAAAATTATTTTTATTGGGAAATGATCTTATAAAAAATCGTCAGAACCCACGAAAAAATTATCAACATATGTAATATGAACATTACTCAACCATACAAGGTCCACGACACTCTTACCCATCTTACTTATATAGGTAAATGTAGCAGGTCTGTCCAGTGAAGATCTGCCATTAAGAAGGGAAAACAATTATTGCACATAAAGTCAAGAAGCGACCGACCTCTAGAATTTACGATTGTATCTAAACTAAGCCTATCTTCAAACAAATTTGAGTTTTCAAGGATCTCACTGGGCAGACTGCCCAAATTTAATACCCTACAATTAAAATCACCACCAATTACTATAGGTACAGGATATCTTTCTAATATTTCTGTCAATGTTATTTGAAAGCCTTCTAAAATATTATCAATATTTAAAGACGGTTTTAAGTATATATTGCATATTATTATTTTAAAGTCCCTAAAAGAAAATAAAACAATGATCCACCAAGCGGATTTACATAATACACTAGCACTAAAATATTTCCTCTAAAAGATGCACAACCCATCACTAGCTCTACCTAATGACTTCTCTTTTACCGCACAGACACTTATTACACTAAAATCTTTAAAACAATTTGATGGTAGCTGGGTAATTTCCGTAGTGATCCATGTTTCACCAATACAAATAATATCTGGAGAACTTGGAGCAGAAATAAAATTTTGTAGATTTCTATAACCATGACAATTCCAAAAAGTTACTAGCAGTTTTTTGAAGGAGCTTGTTCGGTTCTGTTAATTTTTGGTATATTTTGATTAGGCGAGAAATCTTCACGTCTTCTTTTTGTTGTTCCAGGAATAATTTGCGGTTGACCATTAAAGAATTTTATTTTCAAGTTTTCTCCTTTAGCTTTTCGTTCCTCTAGTTCCTTGAACACCGAACTTATCTCTTCTTTTTGACGAGGTGTATAATCATTAGAAATTTTCAAATTAGGGTATTTCGATTTGGGCAATTTAAGTTTGTTACGTAATACTGATAGAGCTATTTCTTTTGTTTGAAACTCAATTTTTAAAGGACGAGGGACACTTTTCATAGAGTAAGTTCGGTAAATATGGCCCAGGCGGCCAATATGGACCACCTGAATTATTCCGAAAATCAAAGTTCCTTCGGAACAATGTGAGGCGCTAACTGCTCAGCAGTAGTAGTTCCCACTGTGAGTTCGAGTTTATCACCTTGAGAGAGCGTATGTCAATGCTGTGCTTAAATTTGTGATTCGAGCATCTTCCATGTTATTTCTTCGTAAGTTTTGGATATAATTTTTTTTATAAATTAGCTATTAACTTGATTTTATATTTGTAGTATGTTGTTTAGTAATGTATTGGACATTACTTACGAATAATATTGTTTTATTCAATATATGATTTCACTGTTAGAATCATTTATTTGTAAAATGGTGGCAGGGCAGACAATATGGCCCACAAAAGGGTAGGTCATATAACCCATCTTTATATTTTAACAAAGCACTGCCATTTTCGTTGCAGATAATGGCTCGTCGAAAACCAGAAAGTCAAAACAAACGGCAGTTATGGAATAAGCAGGCAATGGAGAGAGCTATACAAGCTGTCAGAACAAAAGAAATGGGTTTTCTAAAGGCTTCTAAATATTATAATGTGCCAAAAACTACTTTACGTCGTCTATCAGCAAAAACAGATGTTGCCCTTAACGAGTTGACTGCTGCCAAATTGGGCAGGAAGCCCACTTTGCCACCTGATATTGAAATATCATTGATCGATTATATTTTATAAATGGAATCGAAGTTTTTTTGGTTTGACAATGCGTGATACAATGCACTTGGCTTATCATCTTGCAATTAAAAATAATATATAAAATAGGTTTTCGTCCAAAAATAAAAGTGCCGGAAAAGACTGGCTTCGGTTATTTTTAGGCCGCCATCTACAACTGACTTTTCGACAACCCACAGAAAATTATTTTAGTAGAATGAGAGGATTTAACAGGGACAGTGTGAACGAATTTTTTAATTTGCTTGAAACTGAATACGATAAACATACATTTTCTGCAGATAGAGTGTTCAACGTAGATGAAACTGGAATAAGTGTTGTACCGTCGTACTTACCTTAAGTATAAGTCTTAAGGGGAAAAAACAAGTCGGAGCACTAACATCAGCTGAAAGGGGGTCTCTTGTTACTTGCGTCATGTGCATGAGTGCCAGTGGAATATTTGTGCCTCCACTGAATTAGAAGTCTTTAAAATAAATTGAAGAAAAGAAAAGGCAAAAGAAACCGCCACTTTAGAAAAGGTTATGTTTAAGGGTCAAAGTAAAAAATCCTCAGAACTCAATAAAGGTAAGGCTCTAATGACTAAGAAAAGAAGTAGCCACTAAAAAAAACTAGTTCTGATGAAGAATGTAGCTCCAATGACTACTCCTGTTTATATTGTGAAGCTCTCTTTTCTGGATTCAGTGTGTTCATTGCAAATTGTGGGCACACGAAGACTGTGCTGGGATTGAGAATTACAATTTTATTTGCGAATTTTGTAGCTCAAAATAATGTTAAATTTGAAATTTCGTCATTGCAGTCGGCTAATATGGACCAGTGCCATAATATCCCACCATGACGAAATTTTAAGATATTGTAAGGTTTCTGTTTTTTTTTTCTCTTTTTAGGAAAGTGTTAATAATTTTTTATATTTTTATATTTGAATATGTTTCTGAGTTGTAATAGGCCCAAGTTTTAAATTAAAAACGAATCTGACTTATTTTTTTTAATTTTCTTTTAATTTAGTCCTTATAGTGTGCCATATTTGCCGAACTTACCCTACCTATAACGGGATTTTTATGGTAGTTAATCCAAGTTTGCAGTTCTAGCCGCTTCCAAAACTGACTCTGGCAAATCTTCGTTTGAAGAATCCATGAAAAAATATCTTCTAGAAAAAGATGCGACGGTAAAATTGGTTTTGACAAGGTATCGTTTTGACTGACAGGTTTATTTTTTCTTTGTTGCTACGGTGATTCAAAGTGACAAATATGTTTATTATTATTTGACATTGATTTGATGAGGCTTATACCAGGGCCATTAAAAAATTATTGAAACATACATTTCTTTTTATTAAAAATTATAGCAGAATTCAAATAAATTACTTAATTTTTCAGTCATTTTGTAAAATACAACCATACAAATATATATTTTAAATATTCAAATGTCAGTATACTCCCCAAAAACTTAACAAATGTACTAGTGCGGAAAAGTGACTCTTTCAATACTAAAATGAGTGCGGAAAAGTGGACTTTTCCACACGCTAGTAGAAAAAATTAAATTAATCACAATTTATGGGATCTTAAGCCGATTTAAGCTAATAGACTAGTTAACAAGTGATTTTTGGGTTAAACTTTTGCTCCGTCTCCAAAAAATATGAAGAAGGTGTCATTCGTTTCGGAATAGCGTGTAGATGATTTTTAAAAAAATTCAAGAGTCGCTTGCAAAATAAAAGGGGTTTGGTTTTTTGCAAATATCTCAAAAACTATTTGACATTTTCCAAATTTGAGAAAAGATTCAAAAAGAGAAGAACACTTCCCACCAAAAAGTCCTACCTCTTGAAACTGTAGGACCAATATTTATAATTTTCCCAGAGGGTTGAAAATACGGCTGAAAACGGAGACACTGGCTTGCGTAAGATCCGCCCACTGTGGACTTTTATTGAATATATATTATTTAAACTTATTAATTATGAAAATTAGGAATTAAAAAAATTCAGGCATATACTGGATAGATGAATGAACAATCCATGGTCAAAAAATTTTTGACATGAACATTTCAAGTGCGATAATTGTTAAATAACAAATCTGAGATTTTTTCCTTTTCTGGAGCAATTTCTGAACGGTCTCAGAAGAGATTCCGGTTGGAAAAATTAAAAAAAAAATTATTTTTCACTTTGTTATTAACAATTTACTTAGGTTAAAAATTAGAACGCTTGATTATTCTTTGAAAAAAAAAATGTTTTCTTATCATCAGAAGCCACATGATTTTTAAATTTTTTATTTCCTATTATTTAAAAAATTAATATAAACAAATGCGTTGTTAATAAGACAATTTAAAAATTTTTTTTTTGAAACATAATCTTTGATGCAAATTATATTTAAAAAAAAAATCGTTCCTTAAAAAAAATTTATTGCTTAAAAACAGATTTGTTAATTAACAATTTTTTTTCCAATTGTAATTATTATTAAGGAACCATTTTTTTTAAATTATAATTTATCTTGCTCTTTGATTACTAAAAAAAAATATTTTCTTTTTAAATTTTCATTGTTTATTTAATAAACAATTTGTTATAAACAATTAAATTGTTTTTATTTATTTATTTTATTTATCTACATGATGAAACAAAAGCAATATATTATTTTTGAAAAAAAACCTTTAGCTGTAACTAAATTTCCTGATAGTATAAAAGAAATGCCGTAAATTAAATAAATAATTGGGTAACAGCTTGAATTTTGAGCCTAATTTGTTCTTTAATTAATAAAGAATAAATATGTCTTAAGTTGTTTCATCGTATCTTAATTAGTTTATAAGTTATATTAATTTAAAAGACAAAAAACCAGGTGAGAATGGTAGAGTTACAGCTAAAGGTAATTATAAAATTCGATAAAAAATATAAATAATTTTTTTTACATTACATGTTTTTTTTTTGGTTTCATCATGTAGAAAAATAAAAAATACATAAAAATTATAACAAATTGTTTAATAAATACAATAAAAATTTAAATAAAAACAATTTTTTTTAGTTACCAAAGAGCAAGATAAATTATGATTAAAAAAAATGGTTCCTTAATAATAATTACAAGAAGTGGTAAAAAAATTGTTAATTAACAAATCCGTTTTTAAGCAATAAAATCATTTTTTAAGGAACGATTTTTTTTATCTTGTAAACAACGCATTTGTTTACATTAATTTTTTTAACAATAGGAAGTAAAAAATTTTAAAAATCATTTTCATGTGGCTTCTGATGATAGAAAACGGATTATTAGTAACATAAATAAAAAAATGTTTCAATGATTAATCAAGCTTTTTATTTTTTTTTGTAAATTGTTAATGTCAAAGTGAAAAATAACAATTTTTTCATTTTTCCAATGGGAATCTCTTCTGAGACCGTTCAAAAATTGCTCCAAAAGAAGAAAACATCTCAGATTTGTTATCTAATAATTATCTCACTTGCAATGTTCATGTTGAAATAGGAAAAAATTGTTAATTAACTAATGCATAATTAATAGAAAAATCTCGATAAAAATTTTTTGACCGTAAAGTATTGTTCATTCATCTATCCAGTAGACGCCTGAATTTTTTTAATTCGTAATGTTCATATTTAATAAGTTTAAATAATATTCAAGCATTAAAAGTCCACAGTGGGCGGAGCTTAAGCAAGCCAGCGTCTCCGTTTTCGGCCGTATTTTCAACCCTCTGGGAAAATTATAAATATTGATCCTACAGTCCCGGAAGGAATCTTTTTTCAAATTTGGAAAATGTCAAATAGTTTTTGAGATATTTGCAAAAAACCAAAGCCTATTTTTTTTTCTTGCAAGCAGCTCTTGAATTTTTTCAAAAATTACCTACTCTTTATTCCGAATTGAATGACATCTAGTTCATATTTTTCGGAGGCGGAGAAAAAAGTTTGACCCAAAAAGCACTTGTTAACTAGACTATAACTTGCTGATATAAAAAATAGATAGTAAAAAACCTCCACGGTGTTAAAGTAGAAATTTTAAAAGTGATTTGTGAAAATGTAGATGATATGTTAGTCTATAGTGACCAATAAAATGGACTCAGTGACGTCCAAAATTGTTTTAATTCTATTGGTTTTTAAAAGGGTTCGGCACCCCTTTGACCCCCCTACTTTTTTTGACAATGAAATTTAGATAAAAAGAGAACACCACTGAAATGCTACAACTGTTATAATTTTTTTTGTCACCTAGTATTTTTGTGGAAGCCTTAATTTCTGAGCTATATGCCCCTGAAGAAAGGTCATGTAAAAAATATGCACAATTAAATTTTTCTGTTGATCTTAAACTAATGTATTTTCACCATTTTTACTTTCCTATCTGTATACAGATATAAGGAAAGTATAGGAATCATGATTTTTTTCGACCTCGAGTTTTCGACGGATTTTTACGTTTTGAGGTCCCCTGAATCCGTTTTGACTATTTTCGCGATGATGTCTGTCTGTCTGTGTGTGTGTGTGTGTGTGTGTGTGTGTGTGTGTGTGTGTGTGTGTGTGTGTGTGTGTGTGTGTGTGTGTGTGTGTGTGTGTGTGTGTGTGTGTGTGTGTGTGTGTGTGTGTGTGTGTGTGTGTGTGTGTGTGTGTGTGTGTGTGTGTGTGTGTGTGTGTGTGTGTGTGTGTGTGTGTGTGTGTGTGTGTGTGTGTGTGTGTGTGTGTGTGTGTGTGTGTGTGTGTGTGTGTGTGTGTGTGTGTGTGTGTGTGTGTGTGTGTGTGTGTGTGTGTGTGTGTGTGTGTGTGTGTGTGTGTGTGTGTGTGTGTGTGTGTGTGTGTGTGTGTGTGTGTGTGTGTGTGTGTGTGTGTGTGTGTGTGTGTGTGTGTGTGTGTGTGTGTGTGTGTGTGTGTGTGTGTGTGTGTGTGTGTGTGTGTGTGTGTGTGTGTGTGTGTGTGTGTGTGTGTGTGTGTGTGTGTGTGTGTGTGTGTGTGTGTGTGTGTGTGTGTGTGTGTGTGTGTGTGTGTGTGTGTGTGTGTGTGTGTGTGTGTGTGTGTGTGTGTGTGTGTGTGTGTGTGTGTGTGTGTGTGTGTGTGTGTGTGTGTGTGTGTGTGTGTGTGTGTGTGTGTGTGTGTGTGTGTGTGTGTGTGTGTGTGTGTGTGTGTGTGTGTGTGTGTGTGTGTGTGTGTGTGTGTGTGTGTGTGTGTGTGTGTGTGTGTGTGTGTGTGTGTGTGTGTGTGTGTGTGTGTGTGTGTGTGTGTGTGTGTGTGTGTGTGTGTGTGTGTGTGTGTGTGTGTGTGTGTGTGTGTGTGTGTGTGTGTGTGTGTGTGTGTGTGTGTGTGTGTGTGTGTGTGTGTGTGTGTGTGTGTGTGTGTGTGTGTGTGTGTGTGTGTGTGTGTGTGTGTGTGTGTGTGTGTGTGTGTGTGTGTGTGTGTGTGTGTGTGTGTGTGTGTGTGTGTGTGTGTGTGTGTGTGTGTGTGTGTGTGTGTGTGTGTGTGTGTGTGTGTGTGTGTGTGTGTGTGTGTGTGTGTGTGTGTGTGTGTGTGTGTGTGTGTGTGTGTGTGTGTGTGTGTGTGTGTGTGTGTGTGTGTGTGTGTGTGTGTGTGTGTGTGTGTGTGTGTGTGTGTGTGTGTGTGTGTGTGTGTGTGTGTGTGTGTGTGTGTGTGTGTGTGTGTGTGTGTGTGTGTGTGTGTGTGTGTGTGTGTGTGTGTGTGTGTGTGTGTGTGTGTGTGTGTGTGTGTGTGTGTGTGTGTGTGTGTGTGTGTGTGTGTGTGTGTGTGTGTGTGTGTGTGTGTGTGTGTGTGTGTGTGTGTGTGTGTGTGTGTGTGTGTGTGTGTGTGTGTGTGTGTGTGTGTGTGTGTGTGTGTGTGTGTGTGTGTGTGTGTGTGTGTGTGTGTGTGTGTGTGTGTGTGTGTGTGTGTGTGTGTGTGTGTGTGTGTGTGTGTGTGTGTGTGTGTGTGTGTGTGTGTGTGTGTGTGTGTGTGTGTGTGTGTGTGTGTGTGTGTGTGTGTGTCTGTGTGTGTGTCTGTATAACGCATAACTCATGAACCGATACACAGAAAAACACCAAATTTTAAACTTAAGCTTTGTTTCAGCGTCCAATGAGCTGATTAGATTTTGGGCAGAGTCGGAACATCTGGGGGGTACTTTATGAGTGGTCATTTTTATATTTTATAGAATATATGTGTTATTTACGTTTGGAGAAGAAAATTCTTTAAATAAAAGTTACTTCTAATATAATTATCTATAATTTTTGTTATATACAAAATTTTTCTAAAATGGTCCGTATTCGAGAAATTTTACAAAATGTAAAAAAAATAATTTTTTATAAAAATTGTTCAAATAAAAGTTGTTTGTAATATAATTCTCTATAATTTTTATTCTATAGATAATTCGAGATATTTGAGAAAATGTGTAAATTTCGAATTTTGAAGAAAACTCAAAAACGGATAAAGAAAAAAACATTAAATTTTAAACTTAAGGTTTATTTCGGCCTGACGTGAAATGATTAGATTTTGGACATAGTCGGAACATCTGGGGGGGTACTTTATGGGAGGCCACTTTTATATTTTATGGAATATGTCTGTTATTAATGTTTGGAGAAAAAAATTGTTCAAATAAAAGTTACTTCTAATATTATTATCTATAATTTTTGTGTTTTGTAAAAATTTCCTGAAATGGTCCGTATTCGAGAAATTTGACAAAATGTGCAAAATTCTGATTTTTATGAAAGTTTTTAAAATAAAAGTTGTTTGCGATATCGATCTCTATAATTTTTGTTTATGCATGATTTTTCTAAAATGGACCGTAATGAAAAAATTGTAGGAAATTTAAATTTTTCAGTATTTTCGTTTTCCATGAATATCTATAGAAAAATGTTTCGAGGTAGATGTATGTGGACAATGTATATATTTAGTTTATCCTTTAACCGGAAAAAGCCTACAATAACTAGATAGGAAAGTCATGTGTTGGACACATCAGATTTTTTAACTTCATTTACAATTATTTTCTTGTAATATCGATCATCTATGAATTTGTACAATAGTAAAAAAAAATCTTTAATAAATATGCAGTAGATCAATAAAAAAAATGCATTGTATTTGTTACTATGGCCTTCTTTCAGTAATTAAGGGTATCACAAACAAAAACTTAGAGTAAACAAAAATTAAAAACAGATGTAGAATTTTAGTGGCGTCCTGTTTTTAATTAAATTTCATTGTCTAAAAAAATAAGGGGGTCAAAGAGGTGCAGAACTCTTTTAAAAATCTATAGAATTAAAGCAATTTTGGACGCCATTGACAAATTTTATTGGTCACTGTATACTAACATTTCGTGTACATTTTCATAAAATTATATTAAGCCGTTTTACAGCAAAAACACCCTGTTACTATCAATTTTTTATATAAGCAGGCTTATTTTCGATCCCAGAAACTGTGATTAAATTTACTGTACATTTTTTTATTACACCCTGTATCAAGTAAAATAAAATAAATATTTATTCTTATTTTTCTTATCTATAATAGCACCAGAAAATAAAAAAAGAATGGAAATTTGGTAAATTATTTATTTATCAAAACTTACAAATCTTCAACAGGTTGTTAAAATTGGATTCATCTATCAAACGAAACTTAAAACTTATCTTTTATTGCAACTGTATGTATAGAAAAACATTACTTAAAAATTAAATTAGAATCCAGCTTTAACACGCACAAAATACTAAAAATACTAAAATACAATATTACAAACATTTCTATCGGTTTATGTAACAACTTCACCTAACTCTACTATCACAGGATTAAAGCTACAAATTTGAAATTAAATCATAAAAATGGAAGACAACGATTTTTATGAAATAACGCTATTTACTGAAGAATTACTTCTATAAAAAAAAATCACATAATTAACAATTAACCTTACAACAAATTTTTTAAAAACTATTTTTTAACAATTTAATATTTCTCGAGCAAAATCTTTAATTTTTATAATTAATTTAACTTAGATTGTTTATTTTAAAATAATGAAAGCTTAATTAATATTAAAAGCAGTAAAGTAAATGTATAATAGCATATTAAAATAAATTACCTACGGAAAATAGAACAAAATTTGTTGTAACGTTTCCTTCAAACACATAAATCACTATTTAAAATTAAAGAGTCGTTAGAATAATCACCATGGCCTCCACATCGGTGGAGGAGGAGCCTTTATATTAGAACCTGGAGAACTCGCCGCGTTTTTCTGGGTATATTGAACATTATAATTTTGAGACACATAATCCAATTGCCGAACACAAGAACCAAGATGTTGAAGAAGCTTCCTACCAGCCGATGGATCAATAACATCAGAAGGAGTTGTAATAAAATGAGTAACTTCTTGGGCACATTGAGCAAAACCAGCTCTAAAACGATCAGCATAACTCTGCTCTGGTGGTAACACCAGTTGGTGGTGGCTTTTAAGGTTGTGTAAATGTCGAACTGTTAGCTCCAGGATATCAGCTTTTTCTAATTTTGAAACATTTTCGCCTTCATTCTGGAGAGCGGTCACCATGAGTTCTTTTAATTCATCCAAACACCTGTTGATTCTTGCTCTGCGTTTTCTTTCCAACATAGGCTTCATAACTTTCCTATATTGGTAAGTTCGGGATATGGGTTCCTCGTTTAATTCACTGTTGTACGGTGTAGGCGCCATATTTTTTCGTTGCTAAACACGTTGCGCGAACACTCTGTATGCGAACGACTCTCGGGTTGCGAGTATAAGTTGAGAATGAAGTTACGATACGATAGGTCCTTTTAGTTTTATACGGATATTCTTGGTTAGTGGTTTAGAATGAGAGAGGGGCAGGTTACAAATATATGAATGGGTATAGTTGATGAGAGCAGGGACGGTGTCAGGAGACAATATGCTTTTGGTGAAAATATTTTTATGGCATGAAGAGTAATAAAATATGATTTTATTTTATCACATATTTTTAATTAATTGCATGCATTATGTTGTGTATCTGGATCCTTTAACTTTTTTCTACCAGTTGTGCGGGTCCGGTAAAGGATCCTGAGGGGCGAAATTCACAAAAAAATTTTAAACACACAAAGGTAACTAGTTTTTATAGTAATTTTTTGAAAAAAAAAAAAAAAAATTATGGATGAAGCAGTATTTTTCGAAAAAAATTGAATTAAAAATCCCAATTTTACAGATAATAATCACAAAACAATTACTCTAAATGACAGTTACTGACGTTTCTGTCTTAAAAATAACAAACTTTGCCAAGTTGTTAATAAAATTATAAGGATTATTTAAAATTTATAAATTTACAATCATAAATTTTTCGTTTGCTTCAAAGAGATAAGTACGGTAATAATCGTATATAAAATGAAAAAATTAATATATCAACCAAATTACTTTTAAGAATGCAGCTCAAAAAAATACATACAAAATTAAAAAGTGAAATTCGCAAACAAATGAACAAATTTATTAGTTTATTGTAATAGAACTGTTCAGACAATTTGTAGATTATAAGACAATATCTTGATCTATAGACAAGTAAAAAAATTTCAAATAAAAGTTTTATGGACCTGAGAAAGGTATACTCATAGAAATTTAAAAAGAGAAAATTTGAATAAATGGCGGGACTTGTTTCCTTGTTGGTAGTTCAACCGTAAGCGCTTAGCGCGCTGCTATCACTAAATTCAAACCCGTTTTACACCCATAAAAAAATATGTTTTCAAAAATAATGACAAAGAAATCAATCATTTTACTGATTTACCCTTTAAATTTCACTTTAATATAATGTGTAATCAAATACAGGGATAATCGTTAATAAATGTAAAGTTAAAGCAAAATTTAAATATTATGATATGGTGTAATCTGGCTTTGAAAAACTTTTTTTAAATTTTCTTTCACTCAAAACGAAACAACGACTTCCCGTAGGGTAGCGGCTTCGCCGCTACCTAAAAATTTAACCCATACCTGGCCTACGCCTACCGGCATAGACTCCAACGGCCTGGATACAGCTCAAATTGAAAAGAAAAGTCTCACATAACACATTATAATCAATAATCATACATTTTTCGTTTACTTCAAAAAGATTAAGGTAATAATTCTATATAAAATGAAAAAATCAATATATCAACCAAATTAATTTTAAAAATGCAGCTCAAAAAAACTATATACAAAATTAATTAAATCACAACATGTAATACCAAGCCAACTTTTTTAAAATTTTCTTTCACTCAAAACGGAACAACGACTTCCCGTAGGGTGGCCACCAAAAAATTTTAACCCATACCTGGCTACGCCTACCAGCATAGACTTCAACGGCCTGGACACAGCTCAAATTGAAATGAAAAATCTCACATAACACATTATATTTTCACCTATAACTTATTTTCTTCTCATTCAAACAGAAATCTTAAACTTGGAAATTATCAGTGAGATAAAAATCAAAAATATAGTATGGCAACGTTGAAAACTCGAGGACCCTATGTGTCAAGAACTGACAATTTCATGAATCACTTTATTTTAGGTTTAATGGAAGGAAATGATGAAAAGTTAGGTTAAATCAGTCAAAATATTGCATTTTATTATACTATAAATAAAAATAGTTACTTCAATATATTAATGCTAAAATTATGAAATTCGCACCTCAAGATCCTTTACCAGAACCAGTTGAGCAGTAGATAATAAACACAGGTTATTACTATTAAAAAAACCTTACATTGATACTTGATAATATATAATTTAAATAAATTGGTCTAAGTCTAAGCTTCTTTCAAATTTAGTTTCTATAACATCTTTAGCTACTATCTTTTTTAACTTTTCTCTGTTTTACCGCTTGAATCGGTTTTGTGCTTCACCATTTTTTTATTTACTATAATTTAACTATTTTGTTCTATAGTTTACCAACACATTTCATTTTTATAATATCTTTAATGTTTCTTAAGTATTTAGTTTCTCGTTTTCATCCTTAATCTTTTAGGATGTGTGTTATTTCCTTTTGTCTAATTCCTGCATTCTTGTGGGTTTGTACCGTCTTCTTCATTTTTCTATTTTTTTTCTCCCGGTAAATTCTATTTTCTCTGTGTTTTCCTCTATCTATCTCTTTTCCAGTGTGTTTTGTCTGTATTGTTTTAACTAAAATATCAGGTTCTAATATTTTTTTTGTATTGTTTTAGTTATTATTTACTAATCTTAAAATCTACTTTTTCTTCTTTTTTTTTATGTGGTTCTTCATTAGACAATTTACCTAGTTAATTCTTCGGGAACTGTTTTAGTTCTTGCTCGAGACAATTAAACAACCTTCAAAAATACATTCAAAAACCTTAAAATCTAAAAAGTCGCCATTGATGTCTTATTTGTTTCTGTTATATTACCAAAAAATTGATGTGAATCTGTTTTTCAATTCCCAACTAGATTTGACTGCAGATTGTAGAGATGTCTGCATTTTTGCAATTTATTTTATTTATTCATTTGTATACCAGGTATGTTTAGAAAATAAATGCACTACATTTTTATATTTTTTATAAAAATTGTATTTGAAAAAAGAATTACAGGATATTGTTAATGCACTTAACTTTTTTTCCACATAATCGCCATCCCGTTCAATGCATGTGGTGAGCAATGGCACAAGCTTTTTTATGAACCCCTTCCCGCTTTCCCTCTCCCATCGCCAGTTCCTTCTTCCACTTCAGAACCAAGCCTCTTTATGCACCCATGTGTGCCTTTAAGTAGATAAAAATATGATATCCTGAAGGTACCAAGTCAGAGGAATGCAGAGGGTGGTTTAGAACATCTTCTAAATGAGTCCAAAAGTACCTTGGTGGCTAAGGCTATGTGAGGACGGGAGTTGTCATGCAACAAGAACATTTCGTTAGTCTTCCCAATTTTTTCTTTTGAATGCTAACTTTGCATTTTTTACAGTCTCACAATATCCTTGTAGTAGGAAGCAGATCACAGCACCGTGGCTCGCACTTGGCGAGATTTCTTATCGACATCTTTTATGCAACTTGACAATACAACGTGTGTTTACGTAATACCATGTTTCTTTTGGCATTCTCTGGTTAGGAGAGTTTCCAAGCCTTAAAAAAAATAAAAAACTCACACCATTATGGTCATAGTCAGTGTTGCCAGATAAAAATTTTCTGAAACAGTAGATGGGTGGGAATGAAACAGTAGATCATCGAAACTGAAGAGTAGATTTTATTACAGGGGGAAATAATTATAATTTGCAGTATAATAAATAAATAAAAAATTATATAAGAAACAAAAAATAAACATTTTTGGCTTTTATACCCAAATTAAAAATTAAACAAAAAGACAAAAAAAATTAAATGAAAAATAATAGGTACCTGTTTCTTTCAGATCAGTCTAAATCAGAAAATTCAAACATGTTGTTCATATTTTTATTATGATTCCCAATTATTTTTTTTTTGCATTTTAAATCAAAACATGATGATTCTCTAGAAGTTAAATATTTTTTGTGTTTCGCAAACATACAATACTGGCTCTATTCAACTTATTACGTTGATTTAACTTCAGCAAATTTACTTGAGAAAATATCCTTTGTACATTTGTTGAAGAACGAGGCAAACGTAATTAATTGAAAACAACATTTTCCAAGTTGGCGAAAACAGTATATTTCATCCTTAAAACAGTATAACAATACAACAAAGACAAAAACAGTAGATCTACTGTCAAAACAGTAGGTCTGGCAACACTGGTCATAGTACACATGCCTCGTATCTATTGTGCTTCCACTATTCCTCTTAGGAATGCTGTTCATATATATCTTCTAATAGTGAATTTTATTTTAATTTCTCAATTTGATCCATTCCTAAACATAGTAAATCCTGTGCTAAAGATTGTAAATTAATGATTTTCTGTCAATTTGCGGTTTTTGCAAGAACTTTTTAAAAAGTGCCTACTAGATTAGAAATTAGAAATATTGAGTAGGTACCTAAGTAATTCTAGATTTTTATTTTTAGAACACCGTTAATTTTAGGCCCATAAAAGTTTATTACTTTTTTAATTGAAAATGAATAGAGAATTAAAAAAAATATTTAAAGAAGATATTAAAAAAAAACAAAACTATCAAAAATTGTCTCAATAGCATATATAGTAGCGAATAAAAGTTGTCACCAACAAAACTTATTTTTTGCCAAAATATTTAAAAAAAATATATTTAAATGCGTTTTTGATTTATGGCAAATTTTAAATTTCGATTTCAAACTTAACACCCTGTATTTTGATAACTAAGCCCATTATGGGTTCATGTTTCTATTAAAAAATTCATCAATTAGGTAACGTGAGCTCTCTAGGACAGAGCGTTGTCGGTCGTATACACTAACACCCTGTATAATTGCTTAGTTTCGTTTTAGTTTTAAGATTTATTTAGCAAAAGATACTACTAAATACTTATTGCTTATTTTTCTTTTTCCACATTACATTTAAATTATGTAGTGTACTTTAATTATGTATTAATAATTTTTTGTATTTTATTTCAATAGTACTACTAATTAATTTAATATCATTTATTTAAACTCTGATTAAACTACAAATATTACTGGTCTAAAATGCCCGATAATGTAGCTACAAAAAATTCAAAATTTTTAATTAATTTTACCCAAGACCGGTCCTGAAGATATGCTTAGTTCAAATCTCTCTCCCTTTGTTGAATGTAAAAGAACGCAGTTTTTACAAAGGGCGCATTATAATGTGACGATACGGGTGCTGAGCGTGTGACCTGACTATGGGAATTTCATTTTTTTTGTTGATCATTGGACATGGGTATAATGGAAACAGGGAAGGTGACTCTTCAAGGAGCGTGGTAATTTTTTCAGACATTGATTCAGTCGGGGTGCTGAAGATATTTTGTAAATGCAATTTTTTTTTTACTAACTGATATATTTGGGATTGCTTTATTGTGTTTTTTTATATCGGAGTTTCTTGATATTTTGTGATTATACTGCTTTTATTTGCATTCAATTTTTTTACCATTTAAATTCTATATATCACTTTGTCATTCTACAGCTCTTTCTTGAAGTTTAATTTGCTTTAGTTTGGATTTTATCTATTTTTTAACGAATTTCTGACATTTGCAGTTTCTAATAAAATAGTATTTTAATGATATACCCAGAATCTTTCCACAGCCCAGATGCTAGGCAAGGATGTGCAAGCATTAAAAAATAAAACTAATACCTCGTTATACCATATATGAAGAAAAATATCGATTTTTACTGAAAAATATCATGTGAATTATTAACCTTACAAAATGTTTATTACTTAAATTACAAAGTAAGAGAAAACTTTTGAACAAGGTGTTTAAGGGCGGTTTGCAGCTCTATCTCAGAATATTTTCAAAGAGAACTTAAAAAATGCAATATCAGTTACAGTAATTTTCATTACCTAAACTGTCATATGTCATTCCCCTTGACACCATCACTAACAAATACAATACAAATACAACTAAAATCTATGGTAGATGCGCCCGTCGTCCGTGTTACTTGCGCCCTTTAAATATTTATTTATTTATTTTATTTATTTATTTACATAAACAGGCATATAGGCCTAATTACATGGATAAGTTTATACAGATAAAATTTAATAAATTTATATAATCAAAAATAAAGAAAATATCAGAGTGAGTGCAGGGGATCAAATTCAAAACATAATTTAGCTAAAAATATTTATAAGACTTTGAAACATTAAAATGCGAAATCTATTTAAAGATATATTCCAGCCAAGATCATGGAGATAATTTAAATTGTTCGTCATCCGAAGTATGTACACAATAGGACATCGAATAGTAGGTAAGAAGGGTATATAGAATATGAACGGTAAAAGTTATAATAAATTGGGTGCATTTATTCGATTATTAATAATTTTTTTATAAAAATACTATTGATAGTAATTTTCGACTACTTTCTAAAGATATTATTTTGAATTCAGTTCTTAATATGAAGACTAGAGGTAAGGAGGCAAATCGGCATGCTCAAAATACGGTCCCAAAAATCACACGTCAATTGAGCTTTTATAATTAACCGCATGGGCGCTGGTACGGTTTACTTAGTTCAAAATACATGGCTTCTTATGGGAATTATACATAATTTTGTTAAAAGAATAAAAATAAACTTATCTATAGCTAAATAAAGTACAGAATATACTGTTGTATTTATTTCTAAATAAGTCTTACATATTTTAATTGATACATTATTTACTATTTATTCCTATTTAAGTAGATTACAAATTATTGATGATAAGTGTTGAAATTTAATGGGTAGGGCTAATTATTTTTTAATCAAAGCTAAATAGGGCTAAGAGCATACTAAGACACGGTTTAAATGAAAACATTTAGTCAGGGATTTTACAAAATTTTATGAAAATAATAAAAATCAAATTGTTTATTGCTGACTAAAGCACAGAAAATACTGTTGATTTTAATTATTGTAAATAAGTCTTTATTTTAATTGCTAACTAAAGTACAGAAAATACTGTTAGTATTAATTTTAAATGAGTCTTTATGTTAAACATTATTTACTATTCATTATTTAATTTAATCTAAATAAAATGAAAATTAGGTATGACCAAATTTGAAAAGATTTGTTAAATGGTGAATTTTGGTAAGTACAGTTTTGTGGTAATTTTGTATTCGACAACTACAATTTCATCATCCTGGTGAATAGTTTCTTCAGCAATAGGTTCTAGTATTTTCTTCCTTTTTTTTATTTTAACAAGTTCAGTTCGGTTCAATGGTGGTTTTCGTCTTCTCCTAATACTGGACAAGTATGAAGGGAGATTCGGGAATATACATGGTATTGCTTCGTTCTTTAATCTCGGCCTTTCCCTTTTTATTTTGTTAACAGTACCATTAGTTAAAATAGTCTCATCAAATTTTTAAATATTAACTTCTAAAAAGTGTAGCTCGCAAACAGAATCATAACTAGACAGTACTTTATCAGCCCTAGGAATCACATGCTGCCATTGTTATAAACGTTTAGGATCCTATAAAAAATATTTGCAATAACTAAATTGGAGTTCAATAAAGAAAAATAACAGTAGTAACTCTTCATCTAACATCAAAAAACATAAAAAAAGCAAATTTTCTTTTCTAGTAAGTTAAATTTAATGTGTAATTATTGTTGTTTGTAAGTCAGGATGTATGACTTTATTATTTTTTATTATAGAATTTTGTAATTAAATAAACTACACTCCGTAAGATACGGGTTGTGACTATTTTACAATAAATATATATTATTTAGAAATAAAAACATTATTTTACTTACACTAGGAGCTTTAAGAAGACTTGGATTTTTATCTCCTTGTGTTTTCTTTAATTTTATATCGGATTTATATCCCGTTTTTCAATCCGGAACGAAGCAAATCCTGTTTTGCCGTTTTTTGTTACTCATTGTTACTTGTAGTCAGGTCCTTTATTTCAGCTTATTTTTATTCTTTTCACTAAATTTTACAAAAATCACTTTAATTCCCATTGACTTGCATAGAAAATAGACGTCGTTATTTTGCTACCCGCCAACTATAGTAGTTTTTTGAAACTCCATAAAAATAGGGACGGAAATTTGAAATTTGACCAAGGCCGATTCGCCTCCTTATCTCTAGTCTTCATAGTTCTTAAATCACTTGATCTTACGGTTTTAAAATCAGGCCAAGTGTGATACTTGTTATAATAAAAATACCTGAAAAATGTATCCTGTATTTTTTCAACTCCTTGGAGAATAGTTGGATACTCACTCATCCATATGATTGAACCAAACTCTAATTTTGGTCTTACTAATGTGTAATATAAACGTTTTATGGTATTTATGTGAGTAAAAAGTGTAGTTTGACCTAATTAAAAAGCCAAGGGCCCGATTTGCAGATTTCATCGTGTTTTTGATATAAATACCAAGGGATAATTTATTATTATATGTTACACCTAAATCTTTAATAACATTTTGTCGAGCTAGATCGCTATTATTCATTTCATATTTAAAAATAATAGGTTCTTTTTGTCTAGTTATACTAATAACACTACATTTTTTTACATTAAAGTTTAATTTAAATTTTGTACTCCACTCATAAATACTATTAATATCTTTTTGAAGTAGAATACAATCACGAACTGTTTGAATTTCTTTATATACTTTTAAATCATCTGCAAATATCAGGCATTTTGAGTATTTTACTACGGTTGGTAGATCATTTATGAACAAAAGGGAGAGCAAGGGCCCCAAATTGGACCCTTGCGGACACCTGAATTTGCTGTAAATTTTCCAAATGCATTACCATCATGCCTTACTATAAAAACCTGTCGTGTAAATAGCTTTTAAATAAGGGCATACTTCTATTTGTAAGTCCAAACTGATAATTTTTTTCCAGTAACACATCATGGTCCATTCTGTCGAAAGCTTTACTGATATCAGTGAATACCGTGTCAGTTTGTTTCTTTTTGTCCAATGTTAAATTAATATCGTGTGTATACAAAAGCAAGTTTGTATTAATTGATTTTTTTTTATACAAAACCGTGTTGTTGATCAGAAATACTATTTTCAACATGTGCATACAGTTTATTGTAAATTATCCGTTCAAATAATTTTGAGGGAGCACACATTACTGAAATTGGTCTGTAATTTTGAATATCACTCTTAATTCCAGACTTGGTGTGCCAATTGCAGTTTTCCAAATGTTTCAAGAAGAGTCAAGTTAGTAACATTTGTGTCCTCTTTGTATTTACAGGTAGGTAGGTAAATTTATTAAAATATCTGCATTTAATTTTTACTTCCTTGTCTGTATACAGAAGTAAAGTATATAATTCATGATTTTTTCGACCTTGACTTTTCAACGGATTTTTACGTTTTATTACAAAAATACATGTAGGCCTAAAAATGTGTATCTGGATTATAATAAGGACTCAATACAGAAAATGCATCTACATAAATATATTATTTATTAATGTCTAAATAATTAATTCCTACGTGAACATACAAATGTTTTTTTTTATTTTAACAATTTATGGAGGCAAACCTATCAAGCACAAATCACAAAAAAATTAATACTGGAAAACTAAGAAAACTTACGAAAATATTTTAAATTTTTGGCATCATTGGAGCGGCAACCTAAACAATGGTGATTTGACGTGCGCCAACTGAGATGCGAGGACTTTTCCAGGCTAGCTACACTTCAGTGTATTCAGTGCTTTAATCGCAATTAACCAAAATACCAAAATACCCAAGTAATATTTTTAGGAGAATAAAGTTTTATTTTTGTTTTATTAGGATTTTGTAAAAGCATAAAAATTAATAATTATTTTATTACAGTTATTTTTTTTGCTGCAGGATAAATTGATCTTATTACTTGGTTTTATAGATTCCTTTAAATCTGTTTAAGAAAACTAGTTTATACTAAAGTAAACTAATAAGTTATTTTAGAACTATGTAGTTTGAAGATACTCCTTAGGTGTGTTTGGCGTTAAAGAGGCATACTTTTTAGCAGTTATCTTAAGTAGGTTTTAAAACTTAGTTTTAAAAAGTGTTTTAGGATTATACTTTAAATTAAATTGATCCCAGAATCTTTTAGGTACATTTTCTACAATTTTACAACGTAACTTTTATAATTCATTTAATCTAGTAAACGATAGGGCTCTTTTAAAACCACATAGTTTTAATAAGAACTAAGGTTTTTTTTAGAGCATAACCTTTTCAAGTTAATCACATTATGATGACGTTAAAAGATACATTGTTCAAAATAAAGAAAAGTGGTAATTTCCATAGAGAATAAAAAAAATATATATATATATGTTTCTCCTTCTCCTCATTGTTTAACAAATACCAAAGAAACATTCCGAGGCTCCTAATATTCTAGAAATGATCAGTAAAAGAGATAAATGGTTAATGTATTATTACTAATTTTTATATTTTGAATGACTTGTTCGTAGAGTAAATAAGAAGCTCCAGAGTGAGGTTAGGTAATGCCCGTCTTATAAATGCTTTATTGAGGTTTTCGTTTTTACTATTGTTTTATGAAACGCTTTTTAAAACTGGAAAGTCCTAAAAAGTATTTTTTTTTGCTTTATTAGTTTTGTAAGGTAATGTCCGTTTTTAGGTACAGATAGAACACAATGAGGAAATCCTCCATTTTAAATATGACAGTGGCTGTTTTACCACATATCATGTAAAATAGTACCTGTCTACCAGACTTGTACCTAAAGAATATTCAAATAACTTAATTTTGAATATTAAAATAAATTATGGTCAAAATTCAAATAATTTTAAAATCTTTCGATTTTAGTAATGACGTATTTTGTGTACCAAAGACAGTGACAGTGTATTAATGAGAACAGTGTGTCAATGACAACAGTGTGTCAATGACAACAGTGTGTCAATGACAACAGTGTGTCAATGACAACAGTGTGTCAATGACAACAGTGTGCCAATAACAGTAGATTTATTATTTATGATTGAGTTTACTGCGTTTAACCACATAATGTCAAATTTGTCAAATATATCTATAGCTAATTCCTTTTAGGGTATATAAATGTAATTTATATTGAAACATGCTATAATATAATGTTATACAACTCTTGCCTCGCCTAAAATAATTTATGATTAAACACAAAGTTTGTTTTTGATAGTCTAGTAGGTAGTATGCGCAATTAAAAATGGTTTTCTGACGATGACAAGTATCCATGCAAAGACAAATATACAATAGGATTTATATTGGAGTGTTAGAAATGTGGTTATTTTATTTGTGTTTATTTTATTTTGACACTCTGTATATAATTTTTTGATATGTTATACTTACTTGATCTTCACGTTCGAATGTCAGTAATAAATAAGATTTTACATTAAAGTTGTCATTATTTTTGGATTTCCATTTTTTGAAGATAAGTTATTTGAGCCTTTTAAACGAGTATTCACACTTGTTCTTTTGACCGTCTTTTTTGGTCAGGTAGACCTTAAAATTCGTTAAATCTTTGGCGACCGTGACAGGACATTTGTGAAGATGGATAAAGCCAAAAAGACTCTTGATATTCAGAGATCATCGTTTTCTCGGATATTGAATTCCACGAAGGAAATTATTGCTAAAGGTGACTTTAACTTAGCAGAAATTCGAGCAAATTCTGGATTGTTAGACCAGAAAATAGAGACGATAAATGAATTAGATAGACTTGTAATGGATTTCTTGCTTAATTCTGAAGAGGATACTGATGTTATTGAAGCAGAAATGAAAGAGGCCGACAAATATTCCTTGGCCTATCATCAACTAAAATTTGAAATTAGTAGCCTTTTTGAAAATCCTCGTGAAGTGATTGCATCTACTTCCAGATCCGAACTTTCCCACCATCATTTAAAATTACCAAAAATCGAGTTTAAAAAATTTGGTGGCGATCCGAAGGAATGGATTTTATTTTGGAGTCAGTTCCAGCGAATTCATGATGATATTTCCATAGAAGTTGAAGATAAATTTCACTATCTTATACAAGCTACTGTCCCAAATTCAAGACCCAGATTATTAGTGGAAAGCTACCCTCCAACTAAAGAAAACTATCCAAAAGTGATTGACAGTTTGAGGTCACGTTTTGGTAGAAAAGACTTATTGGTAGAAGTCTACGTTCGTGAAATTTTGAAATTGGTACTGAATAGTAACACTAAAAGATATTCTCTGAGTACACTTTATGATAAGCTTGAGTCACAGTTACGTGCTCTAGAAACCTTTGATGTCAAAACTGACACTTGTGCAGCCATGTTATATCCCTTGGTAGAATCATGTTTAGCTGAAGATTTAATCAGAACATGGCATAGAAGTTCTCTATATGATGCTGAATCAAGTGTTCAAGAACGTCTTGAGAATTTAATGAAGTTTTTGAGAAAGGAAGTTCAAGCTGAAGAAAAAATAGTCATGGCTACTTTGGGGTTTGAACTACAAAATAAATCTAAAAGAAATTACGACATTTCACCTAAAAGTGCTAATAATGCAACTACTGCTGCAGATTTGATTAATAGGAGCTCTTTAAAATGCGTATTTTGTAAAAGCACACACGACAGTCAGAACTGTACTGAAGCTCGTACTTGGAGCTTAGCTCAAAAGAAAGAAAGACTTTCTGCTAATGCCTGCTGCCATTTGTGTATGAAATTCGGACATATTAAGAGACGATGTAAAGTTAAACTAAGATGTTCCAAATGCCAAGGCAGACATGTAGATATAATGTGTCCAAAAAATGATGAACAACCATCTTCTAATACGCAAACTGTTGATACATCTATTGCTATAGTCGATAATTCTCTTTCCAACTTCACGTTTACCCAAGTATTTTTACAAACTTTGGCTGTTCAAGTAATTGGAGAAAATAAAACTCGTCGAGCTAGACTAGTTATTAATACTGGGTCCGAAAAGTCGTATATTTTAAAGTCAGCTGTTGTTGAGATGGGATTTCAACCAATTAGACAAGAAAATGTTATACATTCACTTTTTGGAGGTGCACAAACTGAAATTATCAACCATAACTGCTACAGAATCCGGTTATCCGATTTAGAAAATAGTTATTTCTGTAATTTCGAAACTTTGGATCAGCCAATTATCTGTAATAATATTTGTTCTGTGATAGAAGGTCCTTGGATTAAGGAATTATGCCAACTAGGAATAAAACTTTCTGATACAAAAGCTGGTCCCATTGAAATTCTGATTGGTGCTGATATTGCCGGAAAGTTATTCACAGGAAACAAATACCAGTTGAAGTGTGGTTTAGTAGCTCTGGAAACTTTATTGGGTTGGACGATAATGGGCAAATTATCAGACACTCAAATACGAGAACCCACTACTTGTATGTTAATGTCCATGCTCTCTAAAGATACTGTATTGTCTGAGTTATGGAGATTAGATGTATTGGGTATAGATGATCCTGCTGAACATAAATCACGACAAGAGAGAGAAAATGATGTAATGAACTATTTTCTTCAAACTGTAAGTCGACACGAAGATGGTAGATATGAAGTTTGTTTGCCTTTCCTCGAAGGTCATCCACCTATTCCCTCTAACTTTAATATGGCTTATCGAAGGTTAATTAATGTGACTAAGAAACTAAAAGAAGAAGGTTATTATACAGATTATCAACAACAGTTCGATGACTGGTTAACTGAGGGTATTATAGAAGAAGTTTTTGAAAATGACTATAAAGACAAAGGGCATTATTTACCTCATCGTCATGTGGTAAAATTATCAAGTCTCACAACTAAAATCCGCCCTGTATTTGATGCCAGTGCTAGAGAAAAAAATCAACCGTCTCTAAATCAGTGCCTAGAAAAAGGCGTTAATCTAATTGAATTGATACCATCTATTCTTCACCGATTCAGAATATCACAATTTGGAGTTGTAGCTGATATAAGAAAAGCATTTTTGCAGATTAGTCTTCAAGAAAGTGACCGAGATTTTCTTAGATTCCTTTGGTATGATAGTGATGGGAATTTAAAGATATACAGACACGCTAGAGTTGTATTTGGGGTCACTTGCAGTCCGTTTTTGTTGGGAGCTGTTATTAACCATCATTTAGAAAATGCTTTAGATGTATCAAAAATAAAATCTTCATATTCTCCAAGGATTATCCAAAAATTGCTTAAAGGGTTTTATGTAGACAACTGTATTGCTAGTGTAGAATCCGAAGAAGATCTAAAACAATTTATTTTTGAGAGTACTGCACTACTAGAAGAAGCAAAATTTGATCTTAGAGCATGGGAACATACAGATTTTACGCAAAATTTAACAAGTATCCCTTTAACTCCTGTTCTTGGATTACTTTGGAATAGACATTTAGATAGTTTAGAACTGTCTTTAGAATGGATTAACAAAATTAATGCTGCTGTTTTCACCAAACGGTCTATTTTATCAGTTGCTAATCAAATATTTGATCCCATTGGTTTCTCCTGTCCAGTTTCTCTACTGCCAAAATTGTTATTACAGAAATCCTGGATTTTGAAAATAGGATGGGATCAAGTGATCGAAGAAGATATGCATCAAAACTTTTCAAGGTGGTTTAATGAATTACCTTTGCTGGTAAATTTAAAGATTCCTCGATGGTTGTCTTTATCTAAAGATGTTTTAAATGCAACTCTACATGTATTCAACGATGCGAGTAAACATGCATATGCAACTTCCATTTTTTTGAGATGCGAGACTAGTGTTGAAGTAAATATCCAGTTAGTCCAAGCAAAATCAAGAGTGGCACCTGTTAAGAAATTAAGTATTCCACGGTTAGAACTTCTTGCAGCAACGATTGGAGTCAGATTGTCCAGAATCATTATTGAAAACCTTGACTTAGACTTGAAAGTTTATTACTGGTCTGATTCGACCACAGTTTTAACTTGGATTAAGAGAGAAGAACAGTGGAAACCTTTCGTTTGGAATCGTGTTCAAGAGATTCGTCGTTTAAGTAATCCTATTGAATGGTATCATGTACCGGGAGATATGAATCCCGCGGATCTTCCGTCACGAGGTTGTTCTCCAAAGCAACTTTTAGATTCGAAGTGGTGGGAAGGTCCTGTGTGGCTTAGAAGCTCAATTATAGAATGGCCAAATCAGACTTTTATTCCCAATGAAGATATTGTTAATATTGAAAAGAAACACGGTATTGCGTCATCGTTAAGTAATTTCAATAACAATTATACGTGGTACTATTCATACTTCTCCAATTATAGTAAAATAATGAGATTAGTTGGATGGGTGAGAAGATATTTAACAAATCTTAAAAGAAAGAATAACTTATCAGATTTACAAAGAAAATGTTCAATGCTAAAGGGTAATGTGAGTTTAATCCAATATAGATATTCGCACTTCCTTAGCGTCGAAAATTTGTCTGTAGAAGAGCTCGAAGCATCAGAATTAACCATAATCAAATTGATCCAAAAAGAAAATTTTATAGGCATTGATGATCCCAAAATATCTACATTAATCCCTTTTATAGATGATGATGGATTAATTAGAATCAAATCAAAAATAGCTGAACGAGAAGACACTTCGCATTTTCGTTTTCCATATGTCTTTCCATCTAAACATGAAGTTGTTTATAGGTTAATTTTTGAACAACATGTTAGAAATTTGCATGCCGGAGTCCAAGTTATGATGAGTAAGCTGCGAGAACGATTTTGGATCCTTAGATGTAGACAGACAGTAAAATCTGTCCTCTCAAAATGCAAAATTTGTCAAAGATATAATAGTAAAAAACTTAATCTACCATCTCCGCCGTTACCACTAGACAGAGTACGTGAAGCTGCAGTATTTGAAATTGTAGGTGTTGACTTGACTGGTCCGCTGTATATTAGAAATGCTGAAAAAGTTTGGGTTGCAATTTATACTTGCGCAGTTTATAGAGCTATCCATCTCGAGTTAGTCTCTTCACTTTCTACTGATGCCTTTCTCCAATCGTGGCGAAGATTTATTGCCAGAAGGGGAAGACCTTCGATTATTTACAGCGATAATGCCAAAAATTTTGTTGGTGCCAATAATGCGTTTGAGGCAATCGATTGGACGAAAGTTGAGGAACAAAGTAATCTACAGCGGATCAAGTGGAAATGGATACCACCTACTGCAGCTTGGTGGGGAGGATGGTGGGAACGACTCATAAGAATTATTAAAGATATTTTACGTAGAGTCTTAGGTCGCTCTTATCTAAATCATGAAGAATTATCAACCATTATTTGTGAGTGTGAATCAATTATTAATTCAAGACCTTTGACCTATGTCTCGGAAGATTGTAATGACATGGTTCCTCTCACGCCTGCAATGTTTTTTCAGGATATTACGGAAATTGGTGTACTTGATCTTGATAATATTGAACAGGGAGATATACGAAGACATCACCGACGTCGTTTAAAGTTAAAAGAAGATTTAAGAAAGAGGTTTCGAAATGAGTATTTAGGACAATTATCTTTATTCAAAGACAGAAAAGCATCGTTTTCGAATTTCAAATTAGATGATATAGTACTCATTGGAAATGATAAAGATAAAAGACTAGACTGGCCTCTGGGACGGATTGAGAATCTAATTCCAGGAATAGATGGAAAGGTACGGCTTGCTAAATTAAGAACAGCTACAGGAACTCTTTTGAGGCCCATTCAGCGGCTCTATCCCTTGGAAATGAGTAAAGAGGATGGAAGATTATTAAAGGAAAAGGAATGTACCGACAAGGGAAAATATAAAACTAAAAGTGGAAGAATTGTGAAACCTCCTTCGCGGTTTAAATTTTAAAGTCACAGATTCCCTCTTGAGTGACTTCTGGTGGGAGGATGTTAGAAATGTGGTTATTTTATTTGTGTTTATTTTATTTTGACACTCTGTATATAATTTTTTGATATGTTATACTTACTTGATCTTCACGTTCGAATGTCAGTAATAAATAAGATTTTACATTAAAGTTGTCATTATTTTTGGATTTCCATTTTTTGAAGATAAGTTATTTGAGCCTTTTAAACGAGTATTCACACTTGTTCTTTTGACCGTCTTTTTTGGTCAGGTAGACCTTAAAATTCGTTAAAGGAGGTTAAATAGTCACTTCGATGAAATAATTTGAAAAATACAAAATGTGATATTTTATATGAAAAACATATCGAAAACAAATATAATCTTTTTAATAGCGCTATATATACGATATTTACAATGTTATTTTCTATTAAATAACTTTCGGTAAATAGATTAGAATCCCTATAATAATCCTTTTTTTACATATATTTCATATATTGTAAGGCCCGTCTTTTATTACGATCCACCTTGACCACTTTTAACGGTACTTTGGTGTGTAGAAATAATTAAACATACACTATATAATAATTAATTTCTAATATGGCAGTCTTCCCAACATTTTTGTCAGAGAGTATGATAAAACAGAATACAGCTTAAACAGTTTAAAATTGAATTCTCTTAAAACTGATTAGTTTCGTAAAGTTTTTATGCCTATCCCACTTATAATCTTAAAACAAATTTAAAAATAGTTTAATAAAATTCTTAATATACTCTTACGGACTTTGTCTTAGGTCTAATTAGTTTAAAGATATTGTTTTAAAAATAGTCCTAAAAACCGTTATAGGATTCTCCCTTTTACTCTTAAAGCAGATTCATAGCAGCCCTAAGGCTATCTCGCGTTTTATGATATGGTTTATGGTTACCTTGTTTACTTTGATAAATCTAAAAATGTTACTTGGGTAACAAATCTATAGTCGCGCATTAAATTACTAATTAAATTATTTTACACAAGAAATGTCACATAATCGAAGACGTAATAGTTTTTATTCCGTTGGAGCCATAGACGGTGCTAAAATCAAAAATAATCCATTAAACAGTCATATTACTGAATTCTTCAAAAAAATTACTTGTTACTGTAAGGCTGTGTCGCCAGCCATACATGTTAGAGGCCACGTGCTATAATACTACAGTTCATCAAATTTCTAGAGGCTTTCGACGGCTAGACAGAGAAAGCACTACTGACAGGCATCCCGACGGATTTACGCAATGAAAGTACACTCTGCGCATCAAGTATTTCACTATTTCATTCAGACGTAAATGTCAGATGTAAATTTCGCTAAAACATTTCTTTTATTTTCGTTTGTGTTTTTTGCTCATTACAGTTTAATAGAACCTAAGTATGGAGTTTAATAGCAAATTAAGAGGCCGCGTGATTAACAGTCAATCTCGCGAAATAATAGCCAATGTTATAGAGTTTATGAGAAGAGAAGGAAACTTTAATTCACCTTCAATACCATTTAAAAATGTAAATGATCGTGTTGCTGCAGCCACAGGAGTATCTAAAAACACTGTCGTCCGCATTACTGGAGAGAAAAAAAGAATCGATAACCGTGAGATATCGGAATTTTCATCACCAAGAAAAACCATTAAAAAACCAAAAACAGTTAATGATATAGATGAAGCTGCACAAGAATCAAATTTTATTTTTTTATTATTAGACAGCTATTTTTGTTTCTGAGTTGTGTTCATTTACAGGCTCAATTTTTTTCCGTTTCTCCTTTTTGATTTTATATGGGGTTTCAAGTTGTTTTGGACTTATTTCGACGTAAATCACAACAACACACTTTTTTAATAAAGCAAACAAGTGTTAAGAGGTATATGTACGTGTAAACTACAATTACAAAAAATTGATATGAAACCCATGAAACCACCAACAAAAATGTAAAGCTAGCTTCCGTACTAGAACATGGTGTCATTCGTCGAGATAATTTATCGTTTTGTTTAATAGATTAAGAAATGTAAATATTCCCCTGTTATTTTTTATAAAATTATAAGAGAAATAAATTTTTTTCTAAATAGTATAGTTTATTATTTTGTAGAAAAACAAAATTTCGAAAATTTTAGTAATGTTTCAGAAACAACATTAATAATAGGTACCATTTTCCTTAATAAGGTAGAAATAAAATATAAACTATTTCCACGATTTACAAAGGCCTACAAAAAAATTATAGGTATTTTCCGCTATCCTATAAAATTTATATTTTCTGACTCAATTTCAAAAGGTTGAAGGAATTCCAAAACAACTTTTATGGCATAATAATTATTTTCAATTCTACATACTATCTTTAGCTGCTTTTAAAAACGTTCTAAGAAAGTCCAATCAGACCAATTTAATCCCTAAACTATTCCACACTTTTAAAATTGAATTACCTAAAAATATTAAAAACTATTTAAAATAACTTGTTTAGCAGACTGTACAATAGCTATCTTAGTCACACGTAGCGCGTTCTCTGTCTGGGCGTCGAACACCTCTAGAAATTTGATGAACTGTATATAAAGCACTATCTAATGACAGGAAATAGGAAGAGTGGTTAGGTTAGATATTGGACTTTACTGATAGTCGTACTGACTTGAAGAGAGATGATTTATGTTCTATGTTGTGTGTTTGGTAAAATAAGGTTTTAAAGGCATATCCATTAAATTTTTAAAAACCACCAAAATATTGATAACCCTTTAATAAAAAAAAATCCAAACTTAAATAACCGGTGATCAAACAATAATATTCATATTTACAGTAAAAAAACAAAAATTTGGATTCTTAATAATAAAAATAAATCTTGATGTGCCAAATTAAATACCCCACAAAATACCCCCGAAAAAAGACCCACCCCAAAATTTACTTCGAAATGATCAAAATCTTCAAAATTTGGGGATAATCCCCCCATATGGCAACTTTGATCGCTGGTTGGTAAGTATAGGGATGCGCATCAAATATCGATATTTTCGAAACATCGATATATATTCGAATCATTAATGTTTTTTGAAAAAACATCGACGTTTCTTATACAATGGTTTTATTGACATCGATGTAGACGTTTCGATGTGTTGGGAAAACCACTGTTTTTCGCATTAATATTTTATCGCTAAAGAAATTACCTTCCGCCACCGTTCAGGATGAAGTTTCTTTTGCTGCGTCTAAAGAATATCTCATTTTGCTTTTTTTACTTGATACCGTTCTTTAAATATATTCAAAAAATCTAACCGCTCTGCTTGAGGAGGTACATTTTAAACGTGCCATTTGTACCTAAAACTCCAGTGAATGAATTTTCGAAAAACCTGCTGGAAATTCCTGAACAACTAGCACCAACCACTTGCAAAAGTCGCCAAAATATATTTAACGATAGTGGTTACTTCAGTACTCTCAGAGCAACTCTTTTCTAAAGTAGGGCAGACTCTAATCCAACAGAGAAATCGGCTTAAGGGAAAAAAGAGTTTTCCTACGATCACTTAGGACAGTGACACATATCACACTATATAGTTCTATGAAAAGTGCCCTATATCACACGCGTATGAATAAGAATTTACTTTCCACCCGTGTACGAATATGCTACTTTCCGCATTAGCTGTCACAAAATGTCAAACGCCTCATTTCTATTTTGATCTATGTAACGTCCATATTAATACTAAAATCGATATGATTGCTGCCAAGTTTTCCGCTCAGCGAGCGACACAATTGTCACTTAATGATAGTTCGCGAAAAACGTCAACTTTGCAGGTGTATTTCGAATCGCAAAAGCCTACTTTGGATTATGATTATATACACAAGTTCTAATTATTCTGGTCTCTTTCTTAATGGTAATCAATAACGTTTATAAGATAAAATGGAATCTCTTTAGCAGTCGTGACCAACCCCTTTCCAATAAGAAATCCTCGTCCAACCTCATCATCGTGGTTCCAAGGTTCCATCATTACAGGTGTTCCTTCTTCCATAGTTTTTTAAAGCCGTGCTACTATAATGGTTTCACTTTTGCCAGACACCACCGTATCTTCCTGTACAGCAACTGGCACGGTACTGTCCCTATATGAATGTAGGAGTACCTCTTCGGCAACTTTTATCACTCTGTTCTTACCATGTACGTTTTTTATATACATTTTAAGTATAACAGTCCACAGTCGCAACCTTGATGGTAAAAGTCTTTTGCGGTTATTTATGTTTGTTGATCGTATAATGGTCCCAGTTGCTCCAGTATCCACCAGCAGTAGTTTTCCTGCGGCGTGTTCTCTTTAGTTGTTGGGACCTTAGTGCGTTTGTCCCAGTTCACCGCAATTGCAGCACCTGATGGTCTTTGTCTTCATCTCTCTGTCAGTAAGGCTCTTTATCATATTTACCAGTTGATCGAGTCCTTACTTTACTGTATCCACCAGAAACCTGGGTAATTGCTTCATATTTAAGGGCAGCGGACAAGACATCGATTAATGTTTTGTGACGGGCTAGACGAAGTGATTTTTGTATCTCGTGGTCACGGAGTTCATCAACAAATGTTCGAACTGAGTTTTACGGAGCTGATGGGTAGGCAAATCGCATCAACCTGGCAATATCTACTTCACATTCTTTGAAGGGTCTCGTTTCGTTTCGGTTTACGATTCTTTAACTGTGATTGGTATAGATAATCCAAATATTCGTGGCTATATCGCATGTTTAGTCTCTTTTTGAGTTGATCAAAATTGTCTGTCACTTCCACGAGTATTGTCTAAAGAACATCTAAAGCACCTCCTCGAAGGGCGATGTTCAAATTTACTGCCTTCTCTTGTTTATGCCATTCGTTTGCTTTGGCAGCTATTTCGAACTGTTCAAGTTAGTTGGTCCATGACGTATTTCCGTCGAAAGTTACGGCTTTAACACGAGGAGAGTTGACAACTTCTTCCAATTTCAACTTCGACTCCATCTCACGGCACTTTATTTCACCTTTCTTGACCGGTTCTGTATGTTCCAATTCTTCTATCTTCTTTTCCATCTCTTTTATTTTCTTCTCAACGGAAGACATTATTTTCTTCTCAATGGAAGTCATCTTATTTTCTACATCAGTAGAAATTTAATTTTTCAGAGAAGACATTTTGTTTTCCAAGTCGGAAGAAATGTCTTCTTTTAAAGAAGAGGAGGTATTAGAAGAAACTTTAGTTTCTAAAGAAGATATCTCCTTTTTCAAGGAACACATATCAGAAGACAACTTTTCTTGTAAATATCAGATGAAACTTTATTTTCTAAAGAGGAAATGTTGGAAGAAACTTTAGTTTTTGATGAAGAAATGTCAGAAGAAACTTTACTTTCTAAGGAAGTATTGTCAAAAGAAACTTAATTTCTAAGGAGGAGATATAACTTTTTATAGAGAGAGCATCAGAATAAATATCAGTTTTCATAGTTGACATTTGACTTTCTAAAGAAGAAATTATAGAAGACGCATCATCCGAAAATTGAAACGTTAAACCATCAGGCAAATTACAATTTAAAAAACGGTATGGTTTACAACAAACATACAGTGTGAGTATTTGGGTTGGAAACTTCACATTATCTACGTTTATTGGTTCCTACTTAAAAAAATTCGTTAATGTCATCAAAACGTCATCATGACATCGTCACAGCGATGGTTATCAAAAATGAAAGCAAAACTAATTTAAAAATTTGATGTTTATCCGCTTTTTTTGCCTAAACGTTGCCTAACGTAGACAATTTGAGGTTTTTAACCCAAATACTCACACTGTATATTGTTCTGGACATACCTTCATTTGAATATTCAAGCATAAAATTGGCTATCAGCCACCGGTCCAATCAATCAATTGAATTTATAACGCTATATCTGATGTCCCAAACTCTTCTAGAAAAAATGAAGAGACATTATCATTATTACATAAAGATTTTATCATTTGTATAAGAAGACATTATCATTATCTTAGGTATAATTTTTTAGTGGTATTTTATTTATATTAATTCCTCTTGCCGAACAAAATAAAAGAAACGATTTAACATAATACGCGGCTTGTATAGATAGATAAAATCAGTCATAATATCGAAAAGGCGCTGATTTACATTTACATAAAAGAAACAGTGTGAGAGGAAGCCCATCACATAATCATTTTAATTAATTCTTATTTAAGCCACAATATAAATTTACAACGACATATATGTTTATAATTTGAAAATCGTAGAATCGAGACATGATCTTGTTCTCATGAAGAAGTTCATTGGCGTTACCACATGGAGAAGCTTTTAAGCTCACAAGAATTATGTAGAGTAGGCGGCGCGGCATTTTTTAAGAGAATATAAAATTTTGATCTAAATTCTTTCGATTCCAAAATGTTTTTACCATACTAATTAGTATTTAAATAATAATAATAGATAATGACCGTAAATTAATTATTAAAAGTACTAAATATGTTAGGGTCAGTTTGGTGATTGGTGATATGCATTACTGTTCCAATCACACTGTTAGTTTGAAATAGGATTCGCCTTTTGGTGGCTTTTACTTAATGCAAGGATAAGTCTGCAGGACATCTTCATACATTCCACTAAATGTCGTGTGCTGAACCTATATCAACCTAAAAAAATGTATATTCCCAGAATAGGGTAAACATGAAGAAGAAAAATATACATGAATTTGATGATGATGATGATGATGATGATGATGATGATGATGATGATGATGATGATGATGATGATGATGATGATGATGATGATGATGATGATGATGATGATGATGATGATGATGATGATGATGATGATGATGATGATGATGATGATGATAATGATGATGATGATGATGATGATGATAATGTAATTAACATTAATGTTTAATTTGATTAAGGCCTTACAGTCACCAAACAAAAACAGCAGTAATATCACCTATAAAAACGAATTTGTGACTTTATAAAAAGAAACTACCACTTACTTCTTACGTCTAATGTGATTTGTTTGATAGGTAGTTCCAAACAGTAAAAATTAGACTTGGTAGAAAATATGGTCTAAATTACTTAAGTTCTGGTATCCAAGAAAGCGTTACCGTCACATAGAGGCCGTAATAATACGGTAGGTGATGTCACAAAAAAAATATTTCAGGCAGTGCAGTCGAACTGGTTTCCAAGAGAGCGTGGACATTAAAAAAAGGGTTTTTCTTATCAAAAAGATTGAGAAATGCTGGACTAGAGTCTGCATGGTCATGTCAAGAGAAATGTGCAACATGAAGATCACCTATCGTATATTCACAAAATCTCAAACATATCGCTAAAAAACAAAAAAACCTTAGTAAGAAAACGTCCACACGGGTTTTCCCCTTCTTCCCCTGCAATGGTCGAATGCTGGAGTATTGCAATATTACATTGACACGTTGCGCGCCATTTTGCAATATGCGTCGTTATCTTTTCAATAAAAGTTAATTTCAAAACACTTATGAAAAGATTTTTACTAGCTCAGTCAAATTTAATATCAAACATTACTTACCTTAAAAATTAAAAGAAATAAATGAGCACATTGACCATATTTTTCTCAGTCGTGAATTCGGCTTTTCCAATAGACACTTTTGAGGTAATAATTTTCTAGGAAATGTTGGGCACCAATAATTCTCTTTTTTTATTTTTAAAAGCTAGTGAGAATTATAAACTCTAGCTTTATCAATAAAAAGAAGTTAATAGAAACTAATACAGAATTTAGTTTGAGTAAAAGAGAATTGTTGTAACCTTTAAAAAATAAGATTCAACATATATACTTATAAAAATTAACGATTTTATTTAGATAAAAAGAAACCGTTCAGAAACAAATCATATACAGTTTATCAGGTATCAATTTTGATTCCGTTATAAATAAATTTTGTCACTAGTAATTACCACTTTTGCCTTTTTGCTGGCAACTTCTTTTAAAGGTAGTTGAAATTTCTGCACATCTGGAACCAACGCCTATTTCGGTTACTCGAACATGAAGACCATACCTTTTTCTTTGTTCTCGTTCTTCTTTGTAACTTGTGAGTTTTAACTGTTGGCTTGTACCAGTTAGTTTTCCTCGATCACTTTTCCAGCTTTAATTTCCAGCGTTCAGCTTTATAGTGTTTAGTTTACAGCTGCATTCATTCGTTTTCTAAACAAAAATAGATTTTGTATTTCACGTGGCTCTTATACGAAATATAAATTAAAATTAAAACATCTACTTTTTTAAAAAATAAACCAAGATACAATAAAAACTAGTGACTATAAACATTGTGCCGTTCTAGAAACCAGAATGAATCATAAAAACATATTTAACTTTACTATCAAAAAAACTAATAACTAACAAAAGGTTTGAATAGTATTTCTACCGAGATATTTTATAACGACATTATACTTTTTATGCTTACCACTTTTACAGCCAAAACACCACCAGATATGAAGAGAAAGTAGTAATAAAATTAAATTTAAAAATCTAATGCAAGATCGTTTGGTTAGCTGTACTCCCACTTCAAGAAATTTCCCTTTCTTTGGAATATTGTGTGTGGCGATAATTGAATTATACAGGATGGCATATATTTAAAATAACATTTTTTAATTATACTTTTAAAATGTTACAGTATAGAGTGGTCATGTTCAAGAGAAAAGTGCAACATGAAGAGCACCTCTCGTATATTTACAAAATCATTAACACAAATGGCTAGAAAAAGAAGCGGTAGTAAGAATACGTCCACACAGGCTTTGTGACATTACATCTTCTTCCACCGCAATGTTCGCCGCACTTTCGCTTCCTTGTATTACTATAATCGCCATGTGACAGTATTGCTTTTTAGGAAACCAAAGCTTCAGCTCTTCTTATACGATGGATTTTTAAACGTGTAGCGCAACATATATTTTTTAGAATCTTTTTATCGAAGTTAAATATCTGGCTCCACACGGGAACTGCATATTCCAACATTGGCTTAACGTATAGGCACAGAATACTTTTACAGAAGCGAAGGCACGTCAATTTTTGGGGTCCAAAATTTTTTGCGCATGATCAGGGCCGCCATTTTATAACCGGCAAAACTGTCATGTCACGAGTGTTGTTTTGATGTGTCAGGATCAGTCATTTATAATTTATGATTTTTTTTATCGAATTTAAGTGTATTTTAGTGTTTTCATTTGTATATTTTTTAACAATTATTGAGTAAATCTGTGTTTAGTGCTTTCCTTTGTCTACTTTATGAACATTGTTCAGTAAACATGTTTTTAATCGAAGACTTTTTGTGGTATGTGCTGAGCTATTTACATATTTTTATTTATTTTATTAAAGCAAAATAATTTTTTAGTGAACTAATGGAATCTAAAAGAAAGAGATGTGTTTATCGCCCATGTCTACCTCGAACGGATTCGAATACTAGTTATTTTTCATTTCCCAAAGTTTCAGAAAGGTATGCAAAATAAATTATGCAATTTAAATGACCATGGAGCAGATCCCATCGAGAACGGCTTCGAGTAAAATGAGTAAAACGAGGTACTTTTCAAATGCAGCAATGTTAGCTGTATGTTATTTATTTGGCTATTTAATCAAAACAATTATTTTATTATCATTTTTAAATCAAATTATATTTATGTACCTATGACAATGTATTTTGTATTTTTTTAGGTTTCCCATGTTGTTAAGAGCCTGTAGTCGAGAAGACTTGATTAATATAACCAGTGAATAATTACACAAAAGCTACCAGTTGTGTAAAAAACATTTCCAGCCCAGTAGTTTTTCATTTGGATCAACTCGGAAATGTTTATTTGAAAATGTACTTTTGACAATATTCTGACACACACCCACAACAAATGAAATAATTGATCATTCTGAATGAATCTGTACCCTACTAAATCCCACGACGATTTTCTCAGTACATCAGGTATTAAAAATAATATAAAAGTGTTGTTTTTATGTATTTTTTTAATTTAAATATTTTTTTTAGGTCCCAGCAAAAGAATGTCTAACTTTGAAGATTGAAGAGATATTGTTGTTTCTATTTTGATAATGCATGTGCCAAAAATATCCTTCGGTTGGGCTACAATTTTTAAACCAACCATTTGCAGATTAGTTAAATCTCAAGCGGAATTTAAAAACAAAAAGCCTCTAGCTAGAAGACATTCCAATGAATACAAGCAGTTTGCGCTTACCTTGTATTTTTTAGGACCTAGGGCATATTCCTTTGTCTAAAATTTTGTGCCTTTTGATGTGTAGGTATTTTTCATATTGATATTTTTATTAATCTGATTTTTGTAATATGTGTTTTTCGTATTTTGGTTTATTAAAATTAATAGTCAGTATGGGTACGTGTTTTATTTATAACAACCTTTTTCCTACAGTACTTTTCTTCAAATCTCAATTTAATTCATAGTTCTAATAATTATGCATCTAAAAATGATTTATAAACAAATCCTAAGTCGTCTGGGTTTATAAAATACAGCTACGAGGATGTGCCATAATATAAGTTTTCCAAAATAAAGTCCTAAAATGTATTATTGATGCACCCTGGCTCTATCTAAATAGAAAAAGAGGTTACTGCAAAACATGAGGGTCGACTCCACTCCCACGTTAATGAAGTGTTGTAATTACTGGACAACTCTGCACAAAAGACTCGAAAGAAAAGCCATTTGAGCTAGTGCTAGTGTAAAACAGTGTAATAAATCGATACGCCAATTATTGGTGATGCTTTTCTACCAACGACTACTAGATTAATTTTGTTTACAAAAATGGAATTGTAAAAAATCACAGATTTATCCACCGAGTTGTCAAATTATTATAAGAGTATGGCGAAAGTCTTAATACAAGGATTGTTTATGGTATTATTGACATATGATAAGGTTCTAAAACACATAAAAGGCTTTCAAAATGACAGTTCGGAAGTATTTGCATTTTTAATGCCAGTTATTATCAGTTTAATCTATTTTTCTAGATCCAACTATCATAGTTGAAGGTGTTTTTCAGGAAAATATACAATTAATTAATACATCAATAATTTGTAATAGAATCCCTCTGTTAAAGAGTTAATGTTATCTAAAAATTTCTAATTATATCACTAACCTTCAATTCAGAGAAGAAATAGTGGATGTTGCTAAATAAGTTTGTTACATATATTTAAATCCTTTTCTCAGTGTATTATCCGAATTTATAAGAATTTTGGTAATTTTTACCAGTGTAACAACCGGCAAGAACGTCAACTGTCAGCGAGTGTCACTTTAAATTTTGGGCACCCCGACATCAAACGTGCCGACGCAAGCCTTCATTTCTGTAATAGTGGTTATTCTGTGGTATAGGTTGTATAAAGTTTTATGCAGGTTTTAAATGAAAAAAGATTAATTTCGTGGAGCACCCGGTCTAATTAAATTTATCTAAAATTGTTGACAGTTCTGATATACATCTCGTCGTGACACCCTATAGATAACATCTATGTCTATTGTTATAAAACTACTCACTTTTAAAAATATGTCGAAATCTTTAAAGGCTAGATATAATAAGTAAGAATAAGTTCACATTTTTAATATCCTCCAAAATTATCTAAAAAACCTACTACCCAGTAAAGTTAAACCTGAAAAGGGAGCCGTGTTTGCAAAAGGTCCGGTCGTTCCAATTTTTTTATGCTGTTAGAACCTAAACCAATATTAAAAAAACAGATTTGTAATTTTAAAAGTGCTGTGCGAGCGGCAATGTATCCAAAAAACCGTGAAATTTTCGGACTTTTTTTCTGTTTTTGCTCAATATCTTAGTGATGGAAGGGTTTGACTCTACATACTTGTAAAGAAGACTAAATTTACTACAATTTGAGATGAGGGTGAGCTGTGTATAGCCATTGGGTCTCAAGATACAATTCTTCAAAAATTGACCATTTTTTACAATAAATTATTTTTTTTTTCGGAATGGTCACTTATTTTGTGAAATATCTTCTTAAATACGCATCCCGACGTCAAATATTATATGCAATGAAGTTGTAGTAAATTTAATTTGCTTTCATTTAAAATCGATTGGTACCTGTAGGCCAAGCGGTTTTCTCAAAAACGGCGGATAACCATAAAACATAAGTTATAAGTGGATTTTGGGGAGAAATGGAAATAAACTCTTCTTACGTCTTGTTATGTTTTTATTTATTAAACAGTTGCAATTTATTTATTTTTGTTATTGTTAAAAAATTGTTTGATGAAAACAGAAAAGGATAATATACATTGTTTTATATACCTACATACTACAATGCTTGTACAAAAATCGTGTTACCTACTATAAGGACAACCTTCATTTACACAAAACTGAAAACTAATATAAATCATGTAGGTATTATGATTTGGCTGCCAAATCATGCCTTCATTTTTATTTTAGATGGCTTGTGCTTGGGTTCGCATGAAGATGGTGTCTCGATCGCTGTGATGAACGCTGAGAGAGGCGCTCAGTCGGTTGAGGACTGAGAAGTGGAGCCCAGCCTTTCTGCATGAGCAGCTCTCAGATCACCATTTAATGCAATTACATAAAAAATCCCATAAGGCAGGAAGTGCGGAATCCATGAGGGATTCAATTTGAATTCCCGCTACTTCCGCACTTGGAGGTAGCACCTTGCTGCATGGTGGCCTGCACCATCGTCCGTCGGTAGCAAACGGGCGAGGTTTATGCTCATTAAAATGATAAACATATAGAGCCACAAACCACTTGATGCCTGCTTATCTCACAGCTTGTGGGGAGGAGTCTGGCCGAATAAAGTGATTCACTTTTGCTCAGAAATGTGGTAATTTTAGTTTTTACTTTGCTAAATTATGCTGAGGTGGTATCGCACCCGGTAAACGCGTATGTAAATAGTACCGTCCCTGGTTATCATTGGAGACCTAGTGGCTGTAGGAGGTCGTAAAGTAGTGATAGCAACTAGCTTCGCACTTCAAGTTTTTCTGAAGGTAGACGTTTGTCTCTTCAGCGTTTACACCATTGAGAAAAACGAGCAGGTCGACGTCTTCTCCCACTATGACGATAGCGCGGCTAATGCTCTTTTTAAAAGCGCTGCCATGACTGTCTGTCGATCCGCATCTTCCTTGGAAATAGCCACTTCTACTCCCCCTTCCGAAAAGCATCTCAAGAAAGAGTTATAGTGTCTCCGCTTGATAAATAAAACCATAAACAGACGTGATAACAGTTTATTTGCATTTTCCCCCAAAATCCATTCATGTTTTGTGGTTATCTGCCGATTTTGAGATACCCGCTGGGCCTACATGTACCAGTCTGGTATCAAAAGCGAATTAAATTTTCTACAACTACATCATTTAATGTAACTGGAAATTGTAAAAGAGGGTTCAGTTGCAGATACAACCATTCCTTTTTATTTCGTTAGAGTTCCAGGAGGAACTAATGCGACCTATTTCATTATTCAGTCCCTCTTTGTCCTATTTGGCCTTTAAGGCCCAACTTGTCCGATTGTCATACATAACTACACCCCTTAAGACCTTTGGCGGAGGAGCATTCTAGAAACGACCAGAACTTTAAATTTGTATATAAATATCGGTGGAGGAACAACGCGAAGTCAGTTGTAAACAAATAGCTGTGAAGATAAATAGTGAACAGTTTAAAGACATTCGAAATATATAAATTAGAATAGTATTGGTTAAAATAAATAAGTGTTTAAATAAATTATTAACAAATAAATTGTTGTTTAAAATAAACAGACATTTCAGTAATGTTATTTTAAGATAAGGTATTGCCCCTTTTTGAATATTTAGTTAAAACATTTTAGAATTTATTACATTTTACTCAAAAATTATGATTTTGTCTCTTTCATGGATTTTTTTATTAAGTAAGAGCTAAAAATAATCTTTCATTAAAATTTGATACTTTGTTTTAATGTTTGTTTCAACATAAACCAAATCAGTTTATGTACTGTCGGGATTCTGCGCAGTCTAGAATTCGTGTTCCAACAAACTTTAAACTCAAAACTGTCCAACATAACCAAAACTAATCAGAAACCGACTTGGGTACTGTCAACTCAATTCATGGGTCTGAATAGGAACGAATTGTCAAGACATATGAAAATCCGCTATAATCTGAAAATTTCGTTATTGAAATATTTTATTATTTGTATTTATCGTCTCTGACAGCTCTGATTTGTATTTGTGATTCGAGTTTAGTCTTCATAGTTTCTGTTGTTCATTATCATTTATCTATTTAAGTTTGTGGGTTATTATTGTAATAGTGCCTCTATTCAAAAATGTGTTTTAATATAACCAAGTTTAGAGTTGACTCCCAATCCCCGACAGATTATCAATTACTAGTTGTCGACAGATTGTCGTGGACTGCTGTATATATTGTTCCAAGAGCGTTGTTGGAACAAACCTTTAATAAAAATCTTGATTAATTTTTCGTATATAAATATGACATAAATCAAAATTAATTTGTCACTTTGACGTCGTTAAAAAGAGTGTATCGTTTTTTACAACTCTTACTTTTATATGACAAATATTATTTCACCGTGGACCCATCGTTTCTATATGACAATCGCAAACATTTTTTCAGTCTCTTTTATTAGACGCTTTAGAACGTCATTAGTTTCATATAAATGAATCGATTTGGTGATGTTACAGTTGGTGAAATTAAAGAAAATATATATAATACTATACCTAAGATAACAATAACAATGTAGGCGGTTTGTCATTTTGTTTGGTATGTAACTATTTATTGTTGAAAGAGGCTGTAGTATCTAAAATTAGCAAGATCGAAGCTTCAATTTGAAAAAAAAATATGTGACATTTATTATAAGAAATATGCCCACAAAATAATAAAACTCCGGACAAAATAATAAAAATCCGGACAAAATATTAAAACTCCAGCTCATGAAATAATTACTAAACGTTTTATTAAAAAAGTACCTATCCTCAAAAACTAAAACCAAAAACAGTTCTTTAATTAAAAATTCATAAAAATAAACATACATTACATATTACAAAGGACATACACAAACAAACAACTTTACAGGACACAACCGTTCTTTAAATATTTACATAAAAAATATACTATAAAAAAATTAAAGAAACGTTAATTTCAACTGCCAAAAGAACTGTTTATACAGGATTTTTGAACAAAATAATGCATTTATATATAATGTTTTAATTTTTAGAGGATATAGTAGATTTCACCAGTATATAGATCAGAAGAAATCCAGTCAAATGATGTAAATAAGTTAAAAATTAAAAAATCTTACTTAGTGTTTTTTGCTTGTAAACCGATGGTTGTTAAATATCTTTTAACCTTTTACCTATGTGACCCGAACAACTGTCGCCCCAAAAACGAAAATTAGTCTGATAAATAAAAATTTCTTATGTAATTATCATCAATTAAAGATACATGTCTAACAAAATCCTTTATGTTCACGTACGTCGCTGCTACCGTATACCTCATACAACATTCAAAATAACGGTATCTTGTAGGAGATCCACACATCCAATTGTTAATGAGAAACAAACGGATAAATAAATATATCGCACACAATCTTGCACCAGTTCCCACTGGATCTTGAACTACATCGTATATTTTTCAGAAATTAATTGACCGAAGAAAATTACAGTTTCAGTCGTTGGGAAAATTCCTTTCCTAAGTTGGATGGTGGTTAATAGATTCCTGGCAAAAAAATATATAAAAATAATCACCGACCCAACTATCTTGAATTAATTGGCATAAATAAATAAATCAATGCTTTGAAACAGAATCAGATATTCTGATACTTGCATGGATTATCTGCAAGAAATATTTAACTAAAATTAATAATATCAACTTTTCTAAAAATTTTTTAACTGTCCACTAACGCTCAAGAGTCAAAATAATTTATTAAAAGTGTGAAGATGACTTTGTATTGTTTATAGAGTACGATGATAAAGAATCTCCATATCTTTTTAACGGTTACAAGTAAATTTATCAGAAAGTAACCGAATAAATATGTTAATTCTGACCTGATTTAAATTTTAATAATATAAAAGCAAAAAGAGGCAACTTTCTTGTGGACTCCTACTTTGCAGGTTTACTCACTAAACCCTATTTCAAATAAACTCAATAAATTACTTTTTTATTTTTAACTAAGTCCGTATACAAAAGGAACATATAGGAATCATGCATTTTTTTTGAGATTAAGTTTTCAACGGGTTTTTATATTTTGGGGTCCCCTGGATTTGTTTTGTCGGTTTTCGCGTAGGTGTCTGTACGTGTTGTCTGTCTGTATACTCGATACCTCAGGAACAAATAAGGAAAAAACCACCAAATTTTAAACTTGAACTTTATTCCATCCTGCGGTTAGCTGAATAAATATTGGGCATAGTCAGCACATCTGAGGTGTAGGTTTATAAAGGGTCGTTTTCCTACTTTAAGGATTACAGCTGTTATTATCGCTTGGATTGGAAAATTATTTGAATAAAAGTTGCTTGTGAAGTCATTTTCTATAATTTTGTTATATACGCGTGTTTTGCCTAAAATGATTCGTATTCGAGAAAGATAAAAAGTGCAAAATTCAAATTTTATAGAAAATTGTTTAAATAAAAATTGCCTGTAATGTCATCTATAATTTTTGTCGTATACATGATGTCCCTACAATGGTCCGTATTCAAAAAATTTAATAAAAAGTGCAAAAATCGATTTTGTTTAATTATTTTCATTTAGTTTCACTAGTGCCTAAATTTTTTCGAACTTTCGAATATTTTGAAAATGATCCTGATATAATTCTCTATAATTTCTCTAAAATGGACAGTTTTGTAAAATTTGAATTTTTCAGTATTTTCGTTTGCGATAAATAAATATAAAAAAATATTTCGAGTAAGATGTGTGGAAAATGTATGTAATGAGTTCATCCTCTAAACATTTACAGGGATGATACAATAGAGAAAAGCCTATAACTTAAGTTAAGAGAAGAACATCATATGTTGGACCAGGACAGATTTTTCACTATACAAATGCAACATCAGTAACATAAAATAAACTTTTTTCATAGCTATAATACAAAATTACTCTTTCTCAACTATTGTTTATCAAGAAATGAGGTACATTTTCTTATTCGATAAATCTGATAAAAACGAAATAATCATTTCTGTATCAGAACCTCACCTACATAGCAGTTATTCCCCAAATAGTTTGTTATGTTGAGAATGGGGTGTTAATACACTGCGACCTAAAAGATCTATTTTGCCCCCTTCTGTCGCCAATGCACTAAGGAAATGTCTCAATGCCTAAAACGACCCTTTCAATCCTTTTTTCTCAAGGAAGTGTAGGATTTGAAGTGGCTTCAAGTTAGGTAAATCTCCCTCTTCTATTTGATATCCTCCTAGATATAGCGCCCTTGGATTTTGGAGGGCTACACGTTCAGTTAGGATGTGAATGGAGGTTTCGTACTTCTCCTCACAGAGTCTGCACTTAATATCCTCTACTACTCTCAGTTTAATTAGGTGTCCTTTTAGTCGACATTGCCCGGTAAGGATCCCTTTTACAATACGTAGCCTGTTCTTGCTCTTGCAAATGCAAGCTTCCGATCTTTTCGGATTATATTCACCCAGAAGTATCTTGGCCTATCTCAGCCTTAAGAGACTGTTCCAATTACTGGTTCTTCCACTGCCCAATTCTTTTTTAATTTCTCCTAATAAAGGGTGTTCCAACAAGAGTTTCCGGATGTTGATAATAAATAAAAGAAAACGTTTACAACATAAATGACAATGTTTTATTGCAATATGAAGTATAAATCTTTACAATTATACGTAGAATATAATATCTGGAAAATGGCCACTACGACTTTTCTAGCAGAAAACAATTCTTTCGTTGAAATTTTCCATAACATCTGAGCACATTTGTGGTGTTATCTCACGAATTATACGTCGAATTTCCTCTTTAACTGTCGAACTGTTTGGAAATTGTTTTTGTAAGCTTTGCTTTTAACATAACCCTACAAAAAATAATCCAGTGGCGTCAAGTCGCATGATCTAGGTGGCCAATTTACGTCCCCATTTCTTGAGAGAATCCTCCCATCGAATCTTGTACGCAATAAATTCATCGTTTCTCTTGCTGTATGACATGTCGCACCATCCTGTTGAAACCACATATTATTAAAGTCCATGTCCCTTATCGCATGTCATAAAAAGTCGTTAGTCATCGCTCGATATCGCTCCGCGTTTACCGTAACAGCTTGTTCGTTTTCATTTTCAAAAAAGAAAGGTCCAAGGTCCAGCCCAAAAACCACACCAAACCGTGAAAGGTTGAGCATGCATTGGCTTTTCATGGATTTGTCTAGGATTTGCATTGCCCCAGATGGAACAGTTTTGCTTATTTACCTAACCGCTCAAATGAAAATGGGCCTTGTCGCTTAAGATGATTTTGTTGTAAAATTAATCATCGTCTGCCTTCCTCTGTAGGATCCAGTTGGTCTGCTGGCTTAAACTCCTGTGTTAGCTGAATCTTGTAAGGGTGGAACGCTAAATATTTTTTAAAATTCGCCATGTTGAGGTTTTGCTGATGCCCACCTGCTGCGAACGTCTTGCAATAGACATTTGGGGATTTTCAACCACAATTTGACGAACAGCTTCAATATTATCAACCGAGCGAGCTGGACGTTCACGCTGTTTTGTTTTAATATCTTGTACAGAACCTGTAGTTTCGAATTTACGCACTATATTACGAATGATTTTTTCTGAGAGTCGATTTTGCATGCTAAAATAATCACGAATTCGGCTATCACAAAAGACCGATTTTCAAAGTACGTTTTAATAACATAAACTCTTTGTTCTACTGTGTACCGCTCCATTGCTAAACTTGTACTGGTTTGCAGAATGCAACAAAAAAAGAATACCACATAAAAAGTTTGTGAAAAAAAAGTAGCAAACAAAAATATTTGGAAACTCTTATTGGAATACCCTTTATTATGTTACTGATGATACCGTAGAATGGCTGAGGTCCTACAAAGGGTGTTTGATCCCCTTTCCTTGCAAGACTATCTGCAATATCGTTATTTTGTACCCCGTTATGTCCCAGGACCCAAGTGAGAGTAACTCTATTGTTCTCCCTAAATAGTTTAATAAAACCATGTATGTCCAACGTATGCCGTGGAAAAGGCCTATAGACCAATATTTCTGACGTCATTTCTATTGAAAGTATTGGAAAAACTGATTTATCAGCATGTCCGGCAAACCACTCTGATAGAGAGGCCATTTCATACAAAACAACATGCCTATCAATCAGGAAAATCTTGTGAGTCTGCTCTGCATCATCTTGTAACCAAGATAGAGGGAGGACTCAGTAGCCAAGATATAATCCTAGGAGCATTTCTTGACATAGAAGGAGCTTTTGATAATACCTCCTTTAAATCAATGGTAGCTGCCGCTCGCAAACATGGAATAGAAGACACCATCTGCTGGTAGATAGAAGACATGTTATGCGGACGGCAAGTACAGGCACAAATGTTCAGTGAAACCATGCAGGTGAATATCCACAGGGAATGCCCACAGTGTGGAGTCCTTTCTCTTTTACTGTGGAACCTAGTGGCAGACGAATTGCTGAAAACACTAAACAATCAAGGGCTGTATGCCCAAGGATATGCCGATAACATAGTCATCCTTATCCGAGGGAAACACCAAACCACAGTATCTGAACTCTGAACTAGGGAAAACCTCTTGGTAAACCCTGATAAGGCACAACTCATAACCTTTACTAGAAAAACAAAATCGGAGGTTTTAGAAACTCTGACTCTGTTTGGAGGAAGGCTAAACAAAACGAACCAAGTAAAATATCTGGGTCTAATCCTAGATAGCAAACTTACTTGGAACCAACACTTACAAAAAGTGACCAACAAATGTAAAATGTCTCTCATTGTAGGGAGACGGGTATTTGGAAAAACATGGGGATTAACCAAAAATGGTCCACTGGCTATATTTGGCAATAACAAGACCCATGATAACTTATGGAGCGGTTGTTTGGTGGCCAAAAGTAAACCAGAAAACAGCCCTCAATACCCTCTCAGGAGTACAGAGGCTGGTATGTCTTTGTATTACAGAAGCACTGAGAAGTACACCGACAGCCTCTATGGAAATCATTCTAAACCTCCCACCCCTTGACTTAGTCATAAAGGGGGAGGCCAGAATGAGTGCATACAGACTGGAAATCTCCAACAACTGGAACCTACTGGGACATATAAAACATACCAGAATAACACATGAAGTAAATGATTCTATATTAAATATGAGATCAGATCACATGATACCCCTCCTAAAGTTTAACAGACTCTTCCAGGTTAACTGTAACTGGAACGACGTAAATAAGGAGATAAATACTTGCTTAGCGGCCTCGTATGGTATACGGATGGATCTAAAACTAACAAGGGAACAGGCTCTGGCGTACATGGAGTTAAACCCAAATGCGACATCATCGTCTCACTGGGGAAACATGCCACTGTATTTCAGACTGAAAAACATGCAACCGAATTGTGTGTCCGAGAGAATTTAAGAAGGAAGTACTAAAAACAAACCATCCTAATTCTCTCAGATAGCTAGGCAGCTTTAAAGGCTCTTGATTCAAACAGAATTAGGTCAAAGCTTGTCTGGAACTGTCTTGAAATATTAAATGATCTGGCAACCCACAACAAGCTAAAACTGGCGTGGGTACCAGGTCACAAAGGTATCTAAGGAAATGAAAAGGCTGATGAACCCGCCAAAGAGGGATCAGATCAACCATTCACAGGACCCGAACCTGTATTGAACCTGTATTTGGGATAAGCAAAACCTCTGCTCGACAGGCAGTGAACAGGTGGATAACCATAAAACACCAAATTCACTGGCAACAGATAAGAGGGCACAGAATCAGTAAGATCATGCTAAGGGGACGAAACCCACGCATGGCTACTGAGGCACTACAACTCGCAAGGCCTCAGATATCCAACATTGTGGGATTACTAACGGGGCACTGCTTGCTGAAACACCTTCATGTAATGGGATTACACAATGATCCCACTACGTGTAGACTTTGCATGGAAGAGGAAGAAACCTCATACCATGTGATCTTCGAATGCGAAGCTCTTACTGGGCGACGTTTCATCCTTTTCGGCCTAGAACCGGAAATAACGCCCCAGGAACACTTGGTAGGAAACCTATTAAAACTAACCAAAGACACAGGACTATTCCAAAGATAGTACCTGCATACGGGGAAAGCAGGAGAATATAATAGACCCAAGAGGCCGCAGTGTTCTGGGCCAAACCTAACCCTACCTGCTTACAATCGATAAAGATTAGGATAAAACAAAGATGTATGCCATGAAACGTCAAACATTAAATAATTATCTAGGGAAGAGCTGTAATTTTAATAATATATTCAGGGCTATGTAAAGGGGTCGCAACATAGCGTCCATTTTGGACACCAGTTTTTCAGAAATAGTAGTCGTCAGGCATGCCCATATAAAAAAATATCACCTTTTTTTGACATTTTCATTATAAACTGCCCAGATTTTTTAGGATAAAACATTTCAATTTAATCAATTATTAATAATCTAGCACAGAATACGTTGTGAAAAGTAGATCACTTTCAATTTTGTGCTGTTTTATTTTAAAAGATAATATGAAGAGATGAAGACAATTTTCTTATAGATGAGAATGCAGAAAAAAATTGTGGCTCCCTTTTTTAGGTCACCAGTCCTCTAAGTCGATTTATTTTAGGACTTTGTAAATTGTTGGAAGGTATTATTCACTTCATTTGTATTTTTTTATTTATTTTGAATAATAATTTTGTGTGATTTGTTTTCTGTACATTTTAGCATGTATTTATTCTCTACATCTTACATAGGATGGCTTTGAAATACCTTTACAACAGAGGTACTTTCCTAAAACTGGCCGAAATTTGAAACCGATTGCAGTTCCTACAGAAAATCTACAGTAAAGAAGAAGCATTTGCCTGCATGCAGAATAACAGTAGCTTAGATTAACAAGGCTGGCAAAAAGATGGACAAACCTTTGACTAGATTTGTTCATATTTCAGGGCAATAGTGTTAACAGCAGACCACAACAAGAACAACCACTAATCAAACAATATATTTCAGTATATCCAGAATTATAAACTTATGAAAACTATAATAGGAAACATCTATGGCTTCTAATAGGAAATTATCCAAATTAGCATATCTAGTGAATATTACAATTAAAAATATATTTTTAATCAAAATTTGTTGCTTCTACTTATTATTAAAATTAGTTTTTTCCTCAAAATTATAGATTAAACTTTAAGCTCTCTAATAAAACGATTTGACTTATTAAATGAGTATGATAATATTTTCGGATTTTTTAGCGACATATTCAAATTAAGTGACAGCGATCTCTTAAAACGTTGTTCTGTTCTTGAATAACGACTGATAGATCAGGATAATAAGAATATAGACTCCAATGATTTGTTTAATGAAATTAAAGCGTTAAAGTTGTTTTCATTACATGATGATACTTACCCCTTAAGTATTTTACAATATATATTTGAAAACAATTTAATCTCCACCCTTCCAAACGTAAGCATTTCACTAAGAATTCTTCTAACATTGCCTGTAGCTTCTGGCGAGGGATCTTTTTTAAAGTTAAAAATCATCAAAAATTATTTAAGATCGACAATGCTTCAAGAAAGATTGTCTGGACTAGCAATATTAGCAATTGAACAAGAAATTTTTTATGGTATAAATTTTAGCGATGTAATTAATGAATTACAAAGTCTCGGAAAATATCTCTACTACAGTAGCTATTTTTTAATTTTCTATTGTACCTAGAGGTAACGAAGTTACCTAGATATTTGTTATCAGAAGTATCTGCATATTTTTTAAAATATCTAAGTATAAGTAGAAAGTAGTACTTATATATGTAGACATTAGGCAATGTTTCTGTTATTTGTTCCTAAAAAAATGTGATTTTTAGTTTTGGGTTATTTTCTAGTATTTATAAACAACGTGTCTCTGTACCCCATTAAGTAAATGTATTAAAATGGGTGTGAATAAGAATTTATTTTAATTTATTTTGTTATGATTTTATTTTGTTTGTTTCATTTTGATATTTTAGTCTACAAATAAATATGACTTCTATAGTTCAGTTTTTATTTTAAGCATCTACCTACCTTCAAAAATAAAAAAAAATGCCTTAAGGGGCGCCAAAATCCTTCTTTGGACACAGACGCCAGTGGCCCTTACGAGGGCCCTGTATACAATCCCTCAATATAATATATTATTGCTCGTTTGCCAATATACTACATTGATTGTTACTGCAATAGATTTGAAAATTGCAGAAAATTAAATCAATATCTACATTTTGAACACAATTTGTATATACCTAATGGATTTTCAGTCTAATTACTAAATTAAACTACTAGAATAGAAAATCAACCAATACCATATTACTAAATTATAAACTAGCAGTTGGTAATTATTATGTTCAACGTTTTTTGTTAAACATTTTATGGACAAAATCATGGGAAGTTTGCATGTTAACGGTAAGACGTCGGTCGACCTATTAATAAAATATTTATAAGCCTTGTCGGAACTTTTTTTATCGATAATAATTATATGTTTTCCATAATCATTTATATAATATAATTTCTGGAATGTCATTATGCAAATACTTTGATTTTTAACGCCATCTTGAGATATTATCAAGAATGTATTTGTTTTTGAATAATCTCAACGTCAAAAAAAACGTAAATTATAAATTATGTATTACGTTTTTTGGACTTAATCCATTATTAATGTTTCGTTACCATTTTGACAAAAAGGAACACTTATGAAATCACCTCGGTGTCTGTGTATACGTCTATATGTCTGTCTATCTGTCCGTCTATTACATGTGCACATACTTTGATTTTCTTTTACTATACGGAGAATGGTCGCACTGCGCAGCTTTCTGAGTGCCTTTTAAAAGGAGATAGAAAACTCCGCCAGTTTGAACCCTTATTACGTGTTGCCTACATTTTTATATTTTTAATAGGAGCGTTTTAATGATCCGCTTCTGCTTCGGAATTGTCGGTTTTCTTGTTTTAATCTGACAGATTAGAACGACTGAACCGACAATTCCGGAAGCAGAAGCGGATGATTAAATTGCACCTGATATTTTGCTTGCTGCTGTCAGTGTCAGTGAATATTATTTTTGGATTCACAGTTTATTGCTAAAGAATCAGTTAGCTCACTCGGACCAGTTGAAAGTTCCAAAATAACATCCACTCCAGGGATACAAATTCAGGATACGCAGAAGACTGCTGTTTTATTATAGGCGGTTGTCATCCCAGACAACACACCAAGTCCCAGAGATATCCACAGAATATATTTTGTGGATATCCAATATATCCACAGGATATCAGAAATATTCCGTGGAACTAATATGGATATCCAAATGTCCGTCTATATCCAGAATATAGAAGATATCCTATGGATATTCAGCAAAATATATAATGAGTATCTCCAGACAATACAAGAAATCCCAGATATATCCATAGAATATATTTTGTGGATATCCAACCAAATGTCCGTCTATATCCCAGGATATAGAAATTCAGATAAATATTTTATAATTATTTTTAGTAGAGGTTCATAAGTAACCAATGGTTATTGAATAACGTCGAAAGAAAATAGAGGTAAAAAATATTCCCAACAATCTGCCTTTGATTTTGCCTACTAAGGAGAAAATCATCCTTATTAGGAATCTTCAGCAATAAATGGAACTTCTCGACTTCAGTCTCTAATGAAGTCTGTTTGTGAAACAATGTCGATCAAACTCAATTACGGCGGGTTAAGCATGAGTAGATACGAAAGTGGTATCGCCATCTATACTTAGGAAGCAAAATCAAAAATTACATCTAGTAGATATCCACGATGGTTTGCGTCCGCGCTTAGACTTTGATATATTTATATTTATAGTGGATGTCCATGGGATATTGAATACACCTTAAAAAAAATTAATTTTAAATATCTCAACGGTACTATTAGTCACAATGGCGATTACAATGGTGTAATTTTTTAATAATTTGCTATATAATTACAATTATTTATGGACATTTGCATGTCTATAAATTACATTTCATGGATATAAAATAGATATCCACCATGGACTGGACATTCAGTGGATATTGGGATGTTCAGTAGATATCCAAAGGATTTGGTGTGCTGTCTGGGATATATTGTATTATTTGAGTTGCGCAGTGTATAAACTGGAACATTGAGATAAAAAGTGCCGACGCAGAGTGAGCGATCTGATTATTTAGCTATAAACTGTGTCATAGGGTTCAAAATAGCCGCACCCTATGTTGGGCGTATCGGACCTCTTTCTTGCACCGTATAATAAAGAAAATCAAAGTATGTGTTTTGAGGTCACTGGATTCAACCCTCATGTCAGATTGGACAAATTGATCGTTGACAGCTGTCAATTCACGGTCAACGAGGAATATGAAAGTAAATATCCTCTTTTTGCTGTCAACTGTCAATTTGATATGAGAATTGAATTCAGCGACCTCAAAAACCCAAACTCTCAATGTAAAAAGAAGATATTTACTGTTATATTCCTCGTTGACCGTGAATTGACAGCTGTCAACGGTCAATTTGTCCAATCTGACGTGAGGATTGAATCCAGTGACCTCAAAAACATTAGGCGATTTTAAATCAGTTACTAGAAATGTGACCAAGTCAAGTGTGGTCAAGGTTCTTACGTCATTATAATGACGTTCTAATAATCTGATTTAAAAATGTTTGGTTTATATTGACACTAACTTCACAATGGGTATAACATTGGCAGGTATCATGAATTTTTGTTTGTGTGTTATGTAATAGTAGTAGGATTTGTTTTTGAATTTGTAGGGATAAAATAGTATATTATGCAACGATCATGTAATGATGGTTATTAATACACGAGCATTAACCGGGATACGAAACGAGCCAAAGGCGAGTTTCGTATGGTTTATGCGAGTGTTTTAATAACCATTACATGAGAGTTGCATACGCTATTTTTTCTACACCCGATAAATAATCAAGACCTATAAATATTATATTTATATTGGTATTGAACACAATAACAGTAATTACTCGTATTTCTATAAAAAATTCTACAAAATTGTAATTAATGGTATTACTTCAGGTATTGGTATTTCCCTAGATTTTTGCGGTAAAATATTTTGTACTGTATTTTCTGCTTTCTCCGATATGTGTGGAGGAGTCTTCTATATCGCTAATATCAGACATTTTAATATTATAATTATCGAAGTTTAGCTACCTACGAAAATTTAATACGTTTTGACAACTAAAATAATTACATAGGAACCTAGGACAAACGTCAAACAGCATGCTTGATTGAAAAATTGTAGGTTTCTATTGATTAAAAATCTGTATCGTAATGAAAAATCTGTATCATAATGGGTATCATTATGAAACGGATTATGGGCATATAAGTGCATTATTATAATACGGGTGTAGAAAAAATAAATATTTGTTTTGTTTACTGATCATGGATGAAGAGAAAATTGGTATTATAGTTACTTTGGCCTCTGATTTTTTATCAAAACTTTAGCCATGTTCATTAATAAATCCTACCTTGAAAATAAATTTGCTTTTCATTTGCAGAAACCTTAAATGCGTCCATATCTAGGTACTCAGCCAGGGTTGCCAGACGTCGCGCTTTAGGCGTAATTGTCCCGCTTTTTAACTTGCTGGCACGCGTTACGCCAAAGTACAAAAATGCTCCGCATTTTGCCTTATTGCTACGTTTTTTAAATTCAAAGTTATATATAATGATATTTTTGACAATGTTTGACCTGTTTTTGAGAAGCTCAGAAAAAGGAATCTGATGGTTTAAATAAATATAAGCGGAGGACCTTTTTTTAGATCTCTACAAAAAAGGAGCTTATTTTATAAAAATACCTGTTTTTTTAACCTGATACCCTATCTTCACCATTGTCCCACTTTTCCCTTTCGTAAATCTTTCTATTTTACAAATAACACAACCAAACAATGATTTAATAATTAAAAAGTAAAAGTTTTACATTTGTCATTTCATACCTGTGATAACCAATGACATATTATGTCATTGGTGATGATCACCTTTTTACTGTAGTCATGTTAAACTTGACTATTTTAAGAAAATATTCAATATGACGTCATTGTTTATGATTTATATCAGTGTAGTCAATCATATTCAAGACATAGTATCTGATTTAAAATCGCCTATTACGAATAATAAAAATATGCTTTTGACATCTGTTAATAGTATTGAAAATGAATAGTTTTGCAACGGGTCAGGGGAGCTTTGGCAGCTCCGTAGATGCCAAAATATTAATTTTGACACTTTGTGCCCATGGAGACTTTTGTTCAGGATGACAAAATCTACAACATATCAAAAATTCAGACAATTGGACAGAAACCCAATTTCCATAAGATTATTGCGGGGTCCTTTATTGGACAGAAGTTGCGCAGTTTTGTGCTCATTAAAATGGTGCCAATAAACATTTGATATCTACAAGGAGATTCAAAATATCGGACAAAAAATAAATAAATTTAAAAAAATAATAATTTTAATTTTTCATCCGATATTTTAAATCTCCCTGTAGATATCAAATGTTTCTTGGCAATATTTTATTTAGCACAAAAATGTGCAATTCTTGTCTAATTTAACCAACTTTCTATCTGTTATTGATTAAGATATAGCAATACTGTCCCTATGAAAGAGTAACGACCCTGTATAAGAATTTACGTCACAAAATAACCCTTTTCATACATGCTAGCGATTACACTAAGTCATAATCATAGTTATAAAAAAGTTGCCAAGTTGAACTGGTTACATTTTTATCCGAAAACAAGTCCATAAATAATACAATAGCAATAGCCCACAGCCCATTTCTGCCAACTTATCGCTTCTATTGTCTCCCTAAACCCGTCGTCCCTTGTAAAACACAAGACCCCCTCGAAGAAAAGAAGAAGACTCGACAATGGCTATTTGACACCGACCGAACGTCCAAACGATCAAGCAACCCTTGTAGAATGGGAAGCCACGTCCGTCGGTCGAGCGTCCGGCCCGCGCCAACTAGATATACGGTATAAGATGCCTGCCTGATGCCTGCCTCCTTGCCGCCACAGAAACAAAACACGAGCCGTGCAGCACGGCTGACTTGACGACGGAGGGTCTTGTCGTGGGACTCGAGATTGAGAACGTTCCCACGAGCGCTTCTATTTACAGATGCCTTTGCACGGCACCTGGCCAGACAAGGATGGAGAATCGCTCGGTAGCTTAATTTTCGTGAATTTGTATTAGTGATAGTGGTCGATAATAAGATTTGAAAGGGGAATTTTCCTGTTTCAGAAATTGATAAATATTACTGTGCCCTCTACCTATAGGGCCTCAATAATTGCATTAGTGCCGCTGAAAAAATTTTGTTACCCCCACTATTTAATACACTTTTCTTCACATTTACGAACACTGTAAGTAAAGAAATTTAAAAAAATCGTCTGGTCGTCTGTGGGTATACGTCGCCACGTTAACTATAGAAGAAAAGATCCAATTGTCTTACGGTTTCGATTTTCTTGAATAATTTCTTCCAACTTAGATCCCTACTGACTTTCAAAATTTCCGGTTTAACCTTACTACTTTAAATATCAATGTTTTTAACTCGTAAGTGGACAAATGGATACACCTTTACCACTAGTTGGCTGGCGCGCATTGTTCTACCTCTCGCTAATAAATAACATCGCTTATTCTATACTGTTCTTCTAACGTCATTGTGGGAAACTTAATATACTGCAGGTACCTATAGTGCTATGCGATACAAAGTGAAGCGGTCCAAGGTACCTACATGATAGGTATTTTTTTCCATTCTGTTACTCTAACTTTGTTAAAATTTGGATGAATTTATTTTAATACAGGTATTGTTTAAAAGATACAAAATAGTTATCTGTTATCTTACCTGTAATAATAGCGTTGCTTAAACTTCATACTTAAACATATTTTTAATATTTGACTAAAATAACCTCAAATAGTTTACATGAAGAAATCAAAACAATTAAAACGTTCACAAATGAAGGGGTTAGAATAAAAAGGGCATAAGTAACATTTTCATTGTTTGGAGATATTTGAAGTTAAAGTTATGTTACTATAAAAAGTCAGTAATTTTTTGTAGTAATATTTTGAATCATTTTAATTAATTAAAAAATAGTTGGATTTTAGTTCTACAATTAGTGTTTAAAACCACAAATAATTTTTGAAAAAAAGAGGACATACCATTCTTATTCCAAAAAATTTGCCTTGTAAAGTAAAAAATAAAGTAAATGCTGGTTTAAAAAGCAAACTTTATTCACAAAGTGTGAAAAGATACAATAATAAGATTTCTATTCATTACTGTCGGAATCAGAGGTAAGAAGCATATCATCCACGTCTTGATCAGATTCGGAATCAGAGTCACTTAAAACAATATTTTGTGTCTTTTTGACGTCGACGAACTCAAAACAGTAGTTTTGGAAGTTTTATTTTTCGTTTTCTTGCCCTTGGTGCTATAATTTTTTCTTCCTTTTTTGAGATTTTTATAGAAGCTGTGATATACTGGTGGTACAAACTCTAACAATGTCTGTAAATTTTTCCACTTTTCTACCGAAATAGAGACAGAATTTTCGTTTAACATGGAGCAGAATATTTTCTGCAAATCGGTGGGTGGTCGACCATTACCCAAAAAAGGACAGTGGCATGTCAAAAAGGGGAAATCATCATCTATTGTGAGCTTAAACTAAAAAGAATATGTTTCCGAGTATTTTGTATATTTGAAGTGAGAAATCTGCCTAAAGTTTTTTGTTCTCTGCGTCCTTCTTGGGGTCGCTTATGATGTAATTAAGATGAGCAAATGAATAAAAATGTTCCTTGGTCATATCATGTACTTTAAAGCGTTTGGAAGCTGATCTTATTACATTACTCCAGTCCTGTGGTAAAAATACTTGCGGGAATTTCCTTTTATATTTTTCCATCAGTCCAAAGGACCTGTCGCACTCCATATATGTATGCCCGGGTTCTAAAAATGTGTCGTCAATTTCTTCAAGTTGTGTGGCTTTCACCAAAAACATAAAGTTTGCTTATGTTCTTGTTCCTGCTTTGACCCTCGCGTGAATCGCTATAGGCAATCATTCTTTTAACATTAGGTGGAAGGGACCTGTTAAACCTGATTAAGCAGGATTCAATTTCCTGAGAACCTCTTGAAGCTATGTCCTCAGACCAAACATACATATTAGCTTCATTGTTTATTAAATCGTAAAAGCAAAAATTATATGTCCATAACTGTCTTAAATAAAACACCTTCGAAGTTGTTAAAAGTGGCATTGGCAAAGACTGTTGAAGATCAAAGTATACAACCACTGTATCTCCCGAAAATATATGCTTTTCGATGTCGTTTTTCTTCACAGTCACTGCTTTTTCAGCTCGTCTTTGATGGACTGCTAGCTGAACTTTGCTCTCTGCGACTTTAGGTTTATCTGTTGAGCATTTTATAATATTTTCATAAGATTCACAACGGGAACAAGTGTCTGAATGATATCTTCACGGGTATTTGGTTCTTCATCGCAGGTAGCTGTATATAGGTTGTACATGAACTTTTTTATTTAAATCAGGCGACAGGTACTTCGTTTGAGCATTTTCTTTCCGGGAATAGTAACTTCGGTATCACGGAAATCATTGTATATGGCTAATTACAAAAGCTAGGCGCTCATGACTCATTCTTCTATGAGTTTGTCCCTTTCCTCTTTTATTAGGTTCTGCTTCACTAAGGTGATTTGTCTTGGAGCAAAAAGTAGTAAATCTTTTATTTAAGATATTGAATGACTTAAAAATAAATTTTTCAAACACGCTTGTTTAGCAAAAAAATATTGGTGCTGAATTTTCGTTCTATATTGCTGTTTGTTTTTTTTTCTACTGACATTCACTTTTTTAATGCATGACGATAAAAATGCAGTCTGAAGGTCATAGTCATAAGAAGGTAGATTGTAGTAGGCTGTAAGAAGTTCTTGTCTCTGTTTTTCATTTATGTTCATGTTACATTTATATCGACAGCTATGTTGATATGGTTGCAATAATTTGCTTTGACATACCTTGTTATTAGATAAATACTCTTTACCTTGAGTTCTAAGGCGTTTTCTTTGCTTAATCTTCCATTCAGATGGACGTTTTTGTCTTTTTCTAGCTTTGACTGGCGTAACATGGGCATCATCGCGTGTATCTGAATGGGTGCTGCTGCAAACACTGCCATTACTATTTTCATCTTCTTCAGTGTCTGAAGTTGACAAAGTATCCGAGGGAGTGTATTTTTCATCTTCATCAGTCGCATATGGGCCTGCAAGTAAGATAATAAAACATGAGCTTTAAAAGTCGAACAAATCATTGCAACTATAGAAATAAGTTCAATAAATTGGCGGTACAATTAGTTATTCTAATAACAAGCCTAATTTCAAATGTTTAGCGTAAATAATTCAATAATTTATTAATACAGAAAAGTAATAAAAATAACCGTATATTATCATAACCTTACTTTATCTTTTTAAACATTGCAGTTATCAGATTTTTGGTAATTAAAAATAATAATAGATATTTATTATCATATGACATGGGAACTTACCTTCATCATTTTCCATAACTAATTAGCAAAAGATCGGTGTACGAAACAAACAAAAACTTTTGCAAAACAAACTTCAGTCGGAGTACGTGCACTTGTTACAACAAACTGGTTGGAATAAAATGGGTACAAGTGCATTTGTACCCTTCTTATTCTAAACAAATATGCACGTTTGTTCACTTGATTTTTCCACTGGATAACAAATGTCGCTAGGAGTATTGAAAATTACTTAAATCCTTTTTATTTCAATACATCGCACTCTCATCTTTCACAAAACGCACTTATCTCCTAATGTAAAAAAATTGAACTCATACCTTTTCTATTCTAACCCCTTCAAATATAAAGCTCAATGTCTCAGGAATTTGTTTAATTAAACTGTATCTTACTGACATCCTTTTAAAGAATTGTCAACTGTATTCAATTTGAATATTTAAAATTATAAATATTGAAACTGATCCAAGGTGCAATCGCTTCAATATACAGCACTCTCCCCTCCTGACAAAGACCATTAGTCAGAAATACATGTCTGCCATTTGTCTTACTGATTTTCTAACGGGATGGGTTCAATATTTCATTTTTTTTTTTATTTAAATGTTTCATTTTTCATTCATATATTTTTAGTACATACCTACTCGATTCAAAGAAAAACATTTTAGTAGTCGTTTGTTTAACATTTTATAACATTACATTTCTATGGAGTGATCAGTGAGCAGACAGGGATACGAGTCACGTATGTGATAACTACGAACGTGTCTGGACTAAATCCAAACTATCATTTAAAAACGAATAAGAATTGCGCATATCTGATTTTTCCGTGGCCTACTTCCGAAATACTTTTTGTGGATCATTCAAAATTTTACTGTATCTCTGATACTAAACCAGTGGATAGCTATCAAGTGTTGCGCCCAGTGATTGGGTAAATATTAGTTTGTTTATATAACTATGGAGAAGAGCATGAATAAAACTGCAGCGAGTTTATTTTGGTGTTATATATTAATTACTTATGGTAACACACTTATTTACTACTACGAAGAAAAAAGTGCTTACGTTCCAAATAGTTAATTGTGTATCGTTGTCATTTCTTTTGACGTAACACATTTTTTGGCGTAGGAAGTTGTATACTGGGTAAAGTTTGTTGGATCAGGAGCGGATACCAGGGGGTAATAGAGTATTTACCCCCTCCCCGAGCAGCTCGAAGAAATCTTGAAATTTAATAAATTGTCACTTCAAGATATAACGAGAAAGTAAAAAAAGATATGACGGCGACGAATAAAATTTATGAATTAGGAATGCAATATTGCTAATTAAGTCACTTCGTTTTAATTAGGTAATATGTATAATTTACAAATTATTCAAATGTTATTTATTATAAATATCAAGATAACACAGTCCAAGAATCAGACAAAACAAGACAAAACTCAGCATGGAAAAGAATCAACGAAAAATATAAAAAATGGATTGATTGATTGATTGATTGATTGATTAATTGATTAATTGATTAATTGATTGATTGATTGATTGATTGATTGATTGATTGATTGATTGATTGATTGATTGATTGATTGATTGATTGATTGATTGATTGATTGATTGATTGATTGATTGATTGATTGATTGATTGATTGATTGATTGATTGATTGATTGATTGATTGATTGATTGATTGATTGATTGATTGATTGATTGATTGATTGATTGATTGATTGATTGATTGATTGATTGATTGATTGATTGATTGATTGATTGATTGATTGATTGATTGATTGATTGATTGATTGATTGATTGATTGATTGATTGATTGATTGATTGATTGATTGATTGATTGATTGATTGATTGATTGATTGATTGATTGATTGATTGATTGATTGATTGATTGATTGATTGATTGATTGATTGATTGATTGATTGATTGATTGATTGATTGATTGATTGATTGATTGATTGATTGATTGATTGATTGATTGATTGATTGATTGATTGATTGATTGATTGATTGATTGATTGATTGATTGATTGATTGATTGATTGATTGATTGATTGATTGATTGATTGATTGATTGATTGATTGATTGATTGATTGATTGATTGATTGATTGATTGATTGATTGATTGATTGATTGATCGATTGATAATTTCTCACGGGTGATGTTTTTGAGATAGTTCTCAAGAATGGACTCAACACCAAAAAAGGGAGGTTAGTGACTCTGTAGTAGAGTCTCTGCCTAAGGATACAAGGGTCTCAGGTTCGAATTATACCGTTGGCCGGGATTTTTTCATTTAATTTAATTATTTTAAATTTCAAGTGGCGCTGGGAAACAGTAACAAAGCCTACACAGAACAAGAGACGAAATAACCAGAGTAGTTGAAGCCGATAATGACACACACAAAAAATGTTTTACTAAAAATGAGATGTCCAAAATAAGTTTGATACCGGGTGGCTAAGTTTATTTTAACCCAGTGAATCTCAAAAGGTATTTGAGATAACAATGTCTGGTTTTCACTGGACACCTTTAAATATAATGTAGTTTTTTATGATTAATTTGATGTCATTCATTTGATATTATTTGAAGATTGTAACGTTTGTAATTTTCCATAGTGGCAAGGTTGTTTGAAAAACTTTGGTCGCGAGTGGGTAGCTACTTTGTATTCAAAATGCAAGATGACTGTTTTGCGTTTCCGCCACGTCGGTAACTGTTGGTATATATTCAATTTTGGGTAGGTAGGACATCTATTTAAGTTTAGCTAGGATATTTATTTCGCATTAGAGGTTTGTTCGTTTATTTTAACTGTTTCCGTCAAGAATTTATTTTATAATAGAGGGCGCTGCGGGGACGTTAATTTTCCACTGAGGTAGGTTGGTATTGGTGGTTGTTTGGAAGTGTCCAACATCGATTTGAGGAGACAACACGTGGGTTTTTGAAAAGGGTGTTTCGAATTTTATTAGTGGGTTCTTTTCCATCGATAATTGGGATATTCAGAAACAACCCTTGTTTAAACTGCAACAGTGTGTGGATGGGTTGTGTTTCGGTGTAATCTCCTGTTGTAGGAGCTCCTCGGAAGATATATTTAACCACGTTTTGGTTTTCATTGTGGTAAGTTTCTTTTGCGCAGCACTTAAATTGCAAGTGTTTAATAAAATATTTGCCTGAACTGATAAAATGTGAATCCTTTTAGTATGTATATTACTATAAAGTTAACATTTTATTGTCTATTTAAAAATCAATAACATTTTTTTAGGAGCTCTGAAAATTTATAAACTATAGTATTCTGTAAATACATATTGTACAAAATACGTATACAGGGTGTACCAATAAAAACTTATTAACAGATTTAGCAGATTTTCTTTTTGTTATGAACTTAAACGACTTTTTTTCGCCCTTTTCGAAAATCCAGACAGGGTCCGGTCACAATTAATTCGGATTATCGACGTTCTATTGTATTTATTATTATTGATATTACCAAAATAAAATTTTAGATAAAAATGTTTTTAGTAATTTATTTATTAAAAATGCACACTAAAAAACAACTTTTAACAATACTTGTTTTATTTTTTGCCACTTCAATATTTTTCTAATAATATAACTTTCTTTCTTTCTATTTCATTTCAATCTTTTTCAACTTTCATTTTAACATCATGCCTTTTTTGACCTTTTTCGTGTTCTTTTCATTTCCGCGTATTTCTTTTTAATTTGTTTGACACTTAAGCGCCTTTTCTTTTTTTTTCTATTTTGATTCATGGTTTTATTTAATACCTGACAGCCATTTTCCTCTTCAACACCATTATCATTCACATCATCAATAGATTCATAAAATAAAAAATTTGATGGACCTCTACCGGTACGGTTTTTATTGCCTTTAGCTTTATTATAGGAACGTAACAAGCTTTTCCATTGTCTCATCACCATTTGATTATTTAGCTCAAAACCAGCACTAATTAAATCATTGACGATGTGCTCAAAAATGTGTTTCCGTTGCCTGGGATCAATCAAATCAGGATAATATGATGACATAAAACATTATCAATTGTGTAGTTTGTTGGTAGGACTAAATGTTCATTACTTTTGTGTTCGAGCAGAATGGAAGGCTTTCACGTGACACGTTTTTACGATGGAGCTTAATCTCGTTAAGCGACTTATCATCATCATCTAGTCCCTCATAAAAAATTGATGTACTAGAACTCCCACCAGCTACATCTAATACTGTCTCACTAGGATCTTCATCTTTATCGTTGCTTCCTGATATTCTGTTCATGACTCGTGCATGAAATAATAAGGAGTGTGCAAACTGATTATCTGGGATATTTAAATACTGTTACGCAGCACCCTGCAGTAGCTTGCGGCTATTATAGGAAACGTACAGATAGAAAAAGAAGTGGAATGTTACTCATCGCCCTACAGTGTGCTGCGGTCGTTATAAGTAAAAGTACAAGTAAAAGAAGATAGAATATTCCAGTAATGTCTGGAAATGTCATTACCCGTCAAGAATATTCTAGACGACAGTTCGAGAAGGTTCGAGAAGGGTCAAGCAAGCTATATAAGCATGATCCTTACGTCAGTTTTCAGTTTTATGATAGACGTTAAACGTTAATGTTATCATTTAGATAGTTATTGTTAAAGTTGAATTGTAGTTATTGTAAAAGTTGAGTTGAAATAAATTGCGATACCAAAAACCTGCGTAACATTGGTGACAGCGGTAGGATACAAAGTAAATACTAGATCTACTGAGTACGAAGCAGGCATGGATACTTCAGGCCCACCAGCATGGTTTTTGAAGATGGAAGAGGAAAAGGAAAGGCGTAGGAAGGAAGAAGAGGAGAAAAATGAAAGGCGTTGGAAGGAAGAAGAGGAGGAAAAGGAAAAGCTGAGAAGAATTATTGCGTCACAAGAACAGAACTTTTAGCCATTGTCAAAGCCCTCGAACACTTTCACAACTACCTTTTTAACAGAATAACAGAAGTTTCATTATTAGAAGTGACCATAGCGCCTTGCAGTGGCTGATGAATTTTAAAAAACCTGAAGGACAAGTTGCTAGATGGATAGAAAGACTGCAACAATACAACTTCGAATATTGTGCACCAAAGGGGACGTCTCTATAGCAACGCAGACATTCTTTCCAGGCGACCGTGTTTAGATCGACAATGCCGGTATTGTAAAAGGCTTGAAGAACGAGAGGAACTGGTTGAAGAAGTTAGTCTTCAGGCGACCACTATCAAGCCAGAGGATGACGAAGACGATATTACCCTTGAAAGACTAAGAAAGACTCAAAAGAAAGACAATGACTTGAAGGTTGTTCGAGAATGGCTCAAAAATGGAGTCAGACCTACATGGCAAGAGATAACTAAATATAGTGGCACCGTTAAAGGGTATTGGACCTAATGGGATTCCCTGTATCTTTACGATGGCCTATTGCACTGGAAATGGGAGAGCCCCGATATAGTACATGTAGTCCGCCAAATGATACTGCCAAAATCACAGGTCGGTAGTGTGTTGGAGGAGCTTCATAGCAGCCGTTCAGGAGGACACTTTGGTACTAAAAGGACACTTGCACGATTTCGGGAAAGATTTTATTGGGTCAATTGCCGACGGGATGTAAAATATTGGTGTAAGGAATGTGACCTTTGTAATGACAGAAAAGGGCCATAAACAAGAAGTCGAGGTAAAATGACACAGTACCTTTCCAGAGAGCCTTTCGAATGAATCGCCATAGATATCCTCGGACCACTTCCCTTACCAGAAAGAGAAAACCAATATTTGATGGTTGTTATGGACTATTTTTCAGAGTGGCCCGAAATAGTGCCTATTCCTAATTAGAAAGCGACGACAGTTGCGGAAGCATTTATGATGAACGTCATTGCAAGATACGGAGTCCCCCTGGAATTACATTCTGACCAAGGACGAAATTTTGAATCCGAATTATGGGAAGAATTGATGAAACTGTTAGGCATCAGTAAAACACGCACTACGCCTCTTCACCCACAGTCCGACGGAATGGTAGAAAGACAGAATAGAACGATATGCCAGTATCTTTCAATGTTCGTCTCTCATAATCAAAAGGAATGGGACACTTTAGTTCCTCTATTTCTGCTAGCCTACCGAAGTTCTGAGCATAAAACGATCAGTTATACTCCATCCATGATGATTACTGGAAGGGAGATGAAATTTCCCCACGATCTTCTGTTTGGAAGGCAGCTTCCTGGTGAAGAAGAGACCCGTACACCTCCCACGTACATATAGAACCTAAGAGAAAGATTAGAGAAGGTACACCAATTCGCTCGGCAACGGTTGAAAGTTTGTAGCGATAAAGTAAAAGCCAGAATCGACATGCATGCTAAAGGGACACATTTTGAGAGAGGCGATCCAGTATGGCTATACAATCCCAAGCGCCGAAAAGGATTTTGTCAGAAACTGCAACGGAACTGGGAAGGCCCCTACACCTTCCTCAAGAAAATTAATGACCTGATCTACCGCATTCAGTTGTCAGCGGGAAGTAAACCCAAGATAGTTCACGTTGAAAAGTTAGCACCATATCGTGGTCCAGATCCTCCCCGTTGGCTCCAACCAGGTCCCAGTAATCAAGTTATTCGGGGCGAATAACTAGAGAGGAGGAAGCAATGTTATACAGCACCCTGCAGTAGCCTGCGGCTATTATAGGAAACGTACAGATAGAAAAAGAAGTGGAATATTACTCATCGCCCTACAGTGTGCTGCGTAATGTCTGGAAATGTCATTACCCGTCAAGAATATTCTAGACGACAGTTCGAGAAGGTTCGAGAAGAGCTATATAAGGATGATCCTGACGTCAGTTTTCAGTTTTATGATAGACGTTAAACGTTGATGTTATCAGTTGGATAGTTATTGTTAAAGTTGAATTGTAGTTATTGTAAAAGTTGACTGGAAATAAATTGCGAAACCAAAAACCTGCGTAACAACACTATAAAATAAATAAAATAAAAAAAAGGAATGGTACCAACCAATTAATGCGCGATCGCGATCTTTCCTGCTAACTTTAATCGTGTATATTTTTTTAAATCGTTTAATTCTAAATCGAAATCCATTTTTCTTTATTTTAAAAACACGTGCATTTACTTAAGTACAACTGCATACAACATAACATAACCTAAGAGAGCTTATCAAGTGCTTGTTGCACCCAAGTTTTGGGTGGTACAAGGGAAGGCAGGGGAAGGAGGAGTGAATTGTTCTGTAGCTTAAAACCCTAAATAAAAAAAAGCTCATAAAACTTGATCTTATAACTCTTAAACAGTTCGATGCTGTTCTTCTTACCAAAAAGAAAGCTGCTAGTGTAACTACTTGCAGGAGGAAAATGTAGTTGTTACTGTAAAATAAACACTATTTTTTTTTTAATTTTAATGCGTTTTTACGGTCGCCAATGCAATTCTACTAGAATTCAGTGCAAATATTCTAAAGAGACTGTAAAATTAAAAAAATAATCGACTTACCTTAAGGAAGATTAATCATAATTTTCCGAGCTTGTCCGTAGATATAATTACATTGTTGTTTCCTTGAAACATACTCAACAGCACGAGTAAACAAAATGCCCCTTATTCACTGCTCCTATCGTATATCAAACCACGATAATCATTCCGTTAAAGTGCGAGTTACGAAAATCACCTGATATCTGGGAACTAAATATGTATCCACATATATTAGGGTGGGATGGGAAATAATTATATCTTCGGACAAGCTCGGAAAATTATAATTAATCTTCCTTAAGGTGTGTCGATTAATTTTTTAATTGTCCTTCGCTTGTTCTTGATATAATTACATTGTAGGCGATTTTCTGAATAATTATTTATGTAAACATTATAAACGTAATTGGTTAAATGAATAATTTTCATTTATAGCTAATTTTATAACTACTTACTTGCTAAAAAGTGAATGAGAATAATAAAATTATTGTATGATCACAATTTAGGAATAGGTCAAAAAATTAATTTAATTTCCAAATCAATAATAGTGTTAGCAAATGTGTCATTGCGTTCTTTTATAGTTTTATTATAAAATGTAAAAAAATGTTATAGAAGATTATATGTTTCATCTTTATTTTATCAGAGTGTTAGAAATTATTTAAAGCAACTCTGATAATGCTGTATCCTGAGGCCGCCTGCGGTCGTTCGTAAGAAATGGGGGGTATTCATATACGTGCGCTCGTGTAAATTGGCTGCCTGTATTTTTGTTTTCCTGCCTTACTGTTTAATATTTTTTTTTAGTGTATACAGAATGTTTAAAAGCTTGTTACGCTTTACATTATGATTAGTTAATGTTTGAAAGCTTGTTACGCTTTGCATTGTGATTAGTTAATGTTTAAAATCTTGTTACGCTTTACATTATTAGTTAATGTTTGAAAGCTTGTTACGCTTTGTATTATGATTAGTTAATTTTTGAAAGCTGGTTACGCTTTGCATTATGATTAGTTAATGTTTAAAAGCTTGTTACGCTTTCAATTATGATTAGTTAATATTTGAAATCTTGTTACGCTTTGTATTGTGATATGTTAATGTTAAAAAGCTTGTTACGCTTTGCATTAGGATTAGTTAATGTTTGAAAGCTTGTTGCGCTTTGATTTATGATTAGTTAATGTTTAAAAGCTTGTTACGCTTTGCATTAGGATTAGTTAATGTTTGAAAGCTTGTTGCGCTTTGATTTATGATTAGTTAATGTTTAAAAGCTTGTTACGCTTTGCATTGTGATTAGTTAATGTTTAAAATCTTCTTACACTTTGCATTTTGTTCATTTAATGTTTAGAAGCGTGTTACGTTTTGCATTTTAAATGGTTGAATGTTAAAATTTTGAATAATATCGTTTTTTTTTTATTGAATGTTTAAAGCTTGTCACGCTTTGTATATTTAGATAGACATTGAGAAATTATATCTCCTAGTATGCTTTGTTAATGCAGCAATGATATTTTTAAGATCTGCTTGAATCTGATTCTGCATTAAGAGTTGGCTCAATTCTAATAACGCACTGTGCTATTAGAAATTAGTTGTGACCTAGATTAAAAATAAATGAGTCGATTTGTGTGCAAATATTGTTCGTTTATTTTTTTTTTAATTCTGTAATTAAATATAAAATTATGATAATCTTACTTTTAGCAATGAATGGGAGCAAGAAGAACCACAAAATCTAGAGGAATATGAAGACCGAGATGAAGACATTTAGTAAAACATCGAGAGCGATGTTTTGGTTAGGATTGGCCTTGTTAGAAATTATTTAAAGCAACTCTGACAACGCTATATCCTGAGGCCACCTGCGGTCGTTTGTAAGGAATGAGTATTCATATACGTGCGCTCGTGTAAATTGGCTGCTTGATTTTTGTTTATCATTTTCCTGCCTAACTGTTTAATAATTTTTTTTAGTGTATTCAATTGAAAATATTATATCTTTGATTGAGTGTAATCTTATATTTTAATTCTTTAATCTTTTTTAACTAAATATTGGTTTAATCCAAGAAAGAGTATGTACTCTGATGGCTGATGTTCATTAAAGCCATAAGGGTCACAAGCTTATATGTCAACTCTTCGAAATAGCAAGTCTCTACGCTGACCTTATATATTCCAATATTTTGTAAAACCGGCCACATATTGATTTAGGGCACCTACTGTTACAGGCGTTAAAATTATCATGCGCCTCTACCTAGACTAATGCGACTGACTAATTAATGCAATTTAGATATCACTTAATGTTCAATTAGCCAATTTCAGAACGAATATGTTTTTATTATATTCAATGTATTTCATTTCATATAAGCATTTATTAGGTTTATTGTACCTTTCATAATGTAATTCACCATCAGGAAGGCTTCGAACAATTTCCCTGGCACCAGGGAAATCTTGTTGTGGCGTGGATGGGAGAGATAAGCAAACATAATAGTAAAAAGGCAGGAAAGTCATAATATCCTGACCATTGTCCAATCTAAGATAAATACATCCAGATTTTGGGTCTGGAAACCATAAAATAAATCTTGAGCATTTTCTAATTTATTTTTGTGGCAGCAAATCTGTTTCCGGACAATTAAACCTTTTTACAATATCGTTAAATACTTTGTCGTTTAATTTATATCTATGGTAATTGACCTTGATTCCCTCTTTGCATTTGTGTTTGCTGTCGGGGAGATATAACTGGCAAAAATTAAAATATGCCTCACCTAACACAATTTCAATAGCTTTTTCTTTTTTTTTTTGTTTATTCGACATGTTTGTTTATTTGTTTGTTAAATACCACATTGTGGTATTTAAAAACATGCCAAAGGCATACCAACCAGTCTGTGAAGCATCTGAAATTACCTCTCTCGAAACCAGATTTGGTTTTATAACTTGACCTAATCCAACATTTTTCTGCAACCATTCTAATTCTTGTAATAATGAATTTGGAACAATAATTTTCATAGGATTTTTAAGGTAATCTCCCTGAAGCGAAATATATTTTATTATTTAGAGAGATTTTATATGAGTAAAATCGTCACTTGTAGCAGTGTAAGAAAATACGAATTTACCTACTAATATCTGTGATACTGTGTTGATAAGATTAACTCATCCAAGTGCTAACCGCGCCCAACACGGCTTAACTATGGTGATCGGACAAGAACCGATCGTCGCCTTGGAAATTATTTCTGATGATAGTACATCTTAATCTCTTTCTTTAGCTTGAGATAAAGAATCTGACGACCCCCTCTCTTTTATTTTAACCTTCATTCGTCTTTTGTACACTGTTATAATTTTTAATTAAATTTATTTGGATTTTCACACATGTTTCGATTGTTTTAAATAAAATGGTATTGATATTCCTTTAACTCAACTTAAGTTCACTCGGTCTTGTTTAATATTTTTACAAGCCTGTAAGGAACCTAAAAATAACAAACTTCTAGCGTGAGGTTGCAATGTTCTCAAAATTCCTCCAATTTTAAATGAGGGACATGAGCCGACATATGACATTATAAATATCGTTAAATAATTGACAAGCTTTTGCCTAAATTTTGTGAAAAAAACGGTGTGGTGTGTTCCTGTGCTGGTTTTGGTAAGCAGGCTTGAATTTCGTTCTAGAGTTTTACAGTTAGTCGGAATTTTGTAATTACTGAAAAGTTAATTTGCTCATCCCTGACTATATCATTTGAGAAATTTATTTTAACGTACAACGATTTTTTAAGCTATTGCATAGCTTTTATCGAGTGCTTTGAGCGCGGCGACCGAATCAAGAAAAAAAAAAAAAACGAAACCGTAACGAAAAAAACCTAACACCTCCACTCCGACCGGCACGGCGGTGCGGCGTTAAACAATATTAACTTCTCATTTATTTAATAAAAGAAAATTGAAAAATCGAAAAATCAAAAAATCGAAAAATCGGAAAATCGAAAAATCGAAAAATCGAAAAATCGAAAAATCGAAAAATCGAAAAATCGAAAAATCGAAAAATCGAAAAATCGAAAAATCGAAAAATCGAAAAATCGAAAAATCGAAAAATCGAAAAATCGAAAAATCGAAAAATCGAAAAATCGAAAAATCGAAAAATCGAAAAATCGAAAAATCGAAAAATCGAAAAATCGAAAAATCGAAATATAGAAAAATCAAAAAATCAAAAAATCAAAAAATCGAAAAATCGAAAAATCGAAATATCGAAAAATTGAAATATCCAAAAATCGAAAAATCGAAAAATCAAAATATCGAAAAGTCGAAAAATTAAAAAATCGAAAAATTGAAAATCATAAAATCGAAAAAGAAATTCCGTAACGAAAATAAACCTAACACCCCCCACTCCGACCGGCACAGTGGTGCGGCGTTGAAAGCCGTGCATCGTCTAACGTCGTTTCAGTTCGGCAGACTAATTGCATAAGTTGATAAAAAATGTTATTCAATAGCTTTACCGCGGCAGTCCCCGAGTTCCACACGTATTTTTTTCCTAAAGAGTATCACTACAATCTGGTTGTATTTTGTATTTTCTATTTTTATAATAATTTACATTGAAACCCAGAAAACTAGAAGAATCATCAAGAATGGCTCGAATTTCTAATGATATGTTCTTTACGTCTATATTCTGCTTACTTCAAACACTAGGACCAATAAAGACAAGATAATATTTTTTCGTTTTAATAAAATCGCAAATCGCTCGATTGCTTTTAAGTACAGCTCAGAACTTTAAGAGGAAAGACCCCACTGTATATAATTTTTATGTAGCATGTAAGTATTTTTTTATTATTATTATTATTTTAAAAGCATTTATTAATCAAAGGAAATTATTAAATTTTTATTCAGAAAGGATAACACATGTTGATCCCTGTATAAATCCATGGAAACAGAAAAATAATCAAGAGTCGCTCGACTACCTAATGATCTATATTTATGTAAGAATAGCAAAACGTCTATTCTACGTAATTCAAACAGTAGGATCATAAAAGACAAAGTTAAATGAGCATTTCGTTTCAATGAAATCGCTGGATTTCCTTTTAGAAAATACCGCTCGGTGTTTTAAAAGATTACTTTTATATAGAATTACTGAAAAAATCATTCGCTTTTTCAGTATTTAAAAGGGATAACACACGTTCTTCTCTGCATAAATAAAGAAAAACAATTATCATCAAGAATCGCTAGACTTCCTAATGATATATATTTATGCAAGAATAACGAACGTCCATTCTGCTTAATTCAAACAGTAGGATCATAAAGACAAGATTAAATGAGCATTTTATCTGAATGAAATCGCTCGATTTCCTCCTATAAAATACCGTTTGGTATTTTAAAAGATATTATTTTTATAAAGAATTACTGGAAAAGTATTCAGAAGGGATTACGTACGTTCTTCCATGTATAAATCCAGAAAAACAGAAAATCATCAAAAATCGCTCGACTTTCTAATGATCTATATTTATGCAACAACCACGAATGTCTATTCTGTTAATTCAAACAGTAGGGTGATAAAAGAAAAGATTAAATGAATATTTCGTCTCAATGAAATCACTCGATTTCCTCTTAGAAAATACCGCCCGGTATTTTAAATGATATTATTTTAACATAGAATTACTGCAAAAGTATTTAAAAGGGATAACACACATCCTTATCTGCATAAGTCCATAAAAACAGAACTATATTTATGCAAAAATAACGAACTTCTTTTCTATTCTGTTAATTTAAACAGTAGGGTCATAAAGGCAAGGTTAAATGAATTCCATCTCAATAAAATCTCCTGAGTTCCTCTTATAAAATACCGCCCAGTATTTTAAAAGATATTTTTACATAGAATTACTGCAAAAGTATTTAGAAGGGATAACACACGTCCAATCGTCTCAGTTTGGAATGAGGAATGTTTTTGTATAATCAAGAAAGTATTATTAACTAGCTTTTGCCCGCGGCTTTGTACGCGTGGTATCGTGTTTATAATTAAAAACAATTAAGGATTATTAATTTTTATTAATTTTTATTAATTTTATTAATTTTTATGAATTTTTATTAATTAATTTTTATTAATTTTTATTAATTTTTATTAATTTTTATTAATTTTTATTAATTTTTATTAATTTTTATTAATTTATATTAATTTTTATTAATTTTTATTAATTTTTATTAATTTTTATTAATTTTTATTAATTTTTATTAATTTTTATTAATTTTTATTAATTTTTATTAATTTTTATTAATTTTTATTAATTTTTATTAATTTTTATTAATTTTTATTAATTTTTATTAATTTTTATTAATTTTTATTAATTTTTATTAATTTTTATTAATTTTTATTAATTTTTATTAATTTTTATTAATTTTTATTAATTTTTATTAATTTTTATTAATTTTTATTAATTTTTATTAATTTTTATTAATTTTTATTAATTTTTATTAATTTTTATTAATTTTTATTAATTTTTATTAATTTTTATTAATTTTTATTAATTTTTATTAATTTTTATTAATTTTTATTAATTTTTATTAATTTTTATTAATTTTTATTAATTTTTATTAATTTTTATTAATTTTTATTAATTTTTATTAATTTTTATTAATTTTTATTAATTTTTATTAATTTTTATTAATTTTTATTAATTTTTATTAATTTTTATTAATTTTTATTAATTTTTATTAATTTTTATTAATTTTTATTAATTTTTATTAATTTTTATTAATTTTTATTAATTTTTATTAATTTTTATTAATTTTTATTACTTTTTATTAATTTTTATTAATTTTTATTAATTTTTATTAATTTTTATTAATTTTTATTAATTTTTATTAATTTTTATTAATTTTTATTAATTTTTATTAATTTTTATTAATTTTTATTAATTTTTAATAATTTTTATTAATTTTTATTAATTTTTATTAATTTTTAATAATTTTTATTAATTTTTATTAATTTTTATTAATTTTTAATAATTTTTATTAATTCTTATTAATTTTTATTTATTTTTAATTTTTATTTATTTTTATTTATTATTATTTATTTTGATTTATTTTGATTTATTTTGATTTATTTTGATTTATTTTGATTTATTTTGATTTATTTTGATTTATTTTGATTTATTTTGATTTATTTTGATTTATTTTGATTTATTTTGATTTATTTTGATTTATTTTGATTTATTTTGATTTATTTTGATTTATTTTGATTTATTTTGATTTATTTTGATTTATTTTGATTTATTTTGATTTATTTTGATTTATTTTGATTTATTTTGATTTATTTTGATTTATTTTGATTTATTTTGATTTATTTTGATTTATTTTGATTTATTTTGATTTATTTTGATTTATTTTGATTTATTTTGATTTATTTTGATTTATTTTGATTTATTTTGATTTATTTTGATTTATTTTGATTTATTTTTATTTATTTTTATTTATTTTTATTTATTTTTATTTATTTTTATTTATTTTTATTTATTTTTATTTATTTTTATTTATTTTATTTATTTTTATTTATTTTTATTTATTTTTATTTATTTTTATTTATTTTTATTTATTTTTATTTATTTTTATTTATTTTTATTTATTTTTATTTATTTTTATTTATTTTTATTTATTTTTATTTATTTTTATTTATTTTTATTTATTTTTATTTATTTTTATTTATTTTTATTTATTTTTATTTATTTTTATTTATTTTTATTTATTTTTATTTATTTTTATTTATTTTTATTTATTTTTATTTATTTTTATTTATTTTTATTTATTTTTATTTATTTTTATTTATTTTTATTTATTTTTATTTATTTTTATTTATTTTTATTTATTTTTATTTATTTTTATTTATTTTTATTTATTTTTATTTATTTTATTTATTTTTATTTATTTTTATTTATTTTTATTTATTTTTATTTATTTTTATTTATTTTTATTTATTTTTATTTATTTTTATTTATTTTTATTTATTTTTATTTTTTTTTATTTATTTTTATTTATTTTTATTTATTTTTATTTTTTTTTATTTATTTTTATTTATTTTTATTTATTTTCATTTATTTTTATTTATTTTTATTTATTTTTATTTATTTTTATTTATTATTATTTATTTTATTTATTTTTATTTATTCATTTTTAGTTACTTTTTTGTTTTTTATTATTTTCTTTCCTTCTTTAAATGAGAAAATCCAAAAACTTGAAATATGTCATTATTGTTTACTTATAATTAGTACCTACAATTCAAATTTTCAAGTTCCTATCATACAAACTTTCACTCCCCACACATTTTTCTAATTTCCACTATTTCCCCTATCTTCCGTCTTTCCATCATTTTCCTTTTTACCCCCATTTTCCCTCTTTTACCTCTTAAAATATGAAAATCAAAAAACCTGAAACACATTATTATTTATTTGTGATGAGTAGCTATAATTCCAATTTTTAAGTTTCTACCTATAAAAAAATCGATGTTTCCTTGCAAACTTCTAACCCCCGTTCCCCCCCCCCCCAAAATGTGATAACCCAAAAACACTTGTCTATTTATTTATGAAGAGTACCTACAATTCCAATTTTCAAGCTCCTGCCATACAAACTTTCACTCCCCACACATTTCTCTCATTTACCTAATTTCATTCTTTCACATATTTTCCCTATTGCCCCCATTTTCCGTCTTTGCCCTCTTAAAATATGAAAATCAAAAAACCATTATTTATTTGTGATGAGTACCTATAATTCCAATTTTCTTACCCATAAAAAAATCGATTCTTCCATGCAAACTTTTAACCCCCGTTTCCCCCCTTAAAATGTAAAAAACCATGAAGCACATCATTATTTATTTATGCTCACTAGTAGTATTTCAAATTTTCATGTTTCACTACCATTATGCAAAAAATTATGTGCGATCACTTGCTCTGTGAAAAACAAAATCAAATCGATTCCACGGGAATCGTACATTTTTTCAGGATGAAAAGTATCCTATGTGCTATTCCAGACTATAATCTATATTTGTGCCAAATTTCATCCAGATCCGTTTCGCCGTTCTTGCGTGATTGAGCAACAAACATCCATACATCCATCCATCCAAACTTTCAAATTTATATATTTATTTATATGATTTGAGAACATTTCGGGAGCATATAAAATTTTTCAAAATAGGAACAATTGAAACGATACCAACCAAATCTTTTGCGATACGATCCAATTATATCATTAAAATACTAACACAAAAAAAAAGTAAAACCTTCTTAATTTAGTAATACAGCTGAATTAGGTATAAGAAAAAAGCCAACCGCATCATTCACATCTCATTATCGAGTGGTCAACTGAAGTTTTTTGCACGTCCCTGATCTGTAGTCGGAACGGCGGCACAGATCCACTACCTAATCCGCTCTCATATAATAATCCGGCGGCGGATGCATAATTCACCAGTGTAACTACAGTGGAAATTTTTTATACCGGGTTAATTTATAATTATCTGAACGGATTCGTGACTTGTTTCATTCTGATAGTTGATCGTTTTCGATTCACTTCCACGCAAAGCGGGGATCTACCGTGAGAAAGTCGAAAAAATACCTACAGCAACGCTCGAAAACTATTAAAATGGGTTGTGTTCGAATTATCGTGTTCTCTTAGCAGTTGACCACATCCTTTTATTATAATAATTGTGAGATGCTACCGCGCTCTCAGACTGCTCAGGAGTTATCTCAGATTAGACACTCTTTTGACTACTCACTCTCATATTGTAAAGCCGCTTGGTACTTATTAGAGGTTGGTTGACTACTGACGTGGGAAATTCGTTATTAAAAAAAATGAGGGACGAAACATTTTTTAGAAGTATAAAGCAACTCCAAGACTGTAATAGATTAAATGCTACATTGTAACTGTTATCATAAAAGTATATTTCATAGATTAGAGAAGTGTTTATAAGATGGGAAACTCAAACATAAAATTCTAAGGAAATATGTTGCCATCTATCAAATTGAAGTGGTACTAAATTCAATATTGCCGCTAGGACCGGACTTTTTGAAACTTAACTCTCTGCTGGTCAAGCAAAAGACAATTAAACAAAAATATAAATGGGTGTATTTTGACTAGTTTTAAAGTATAAAATAATCAATATTTGCCAAATTATAGTAATTTCAAACTTTAAATAAACAAATAAATAAAAGCAGTTTTATTTTTAAATTTGTTTTTACAGTAAATTAATGCCGTATAATCTATCTATTCTAACATGGGAATGCCCAAACAAATTTTCATTTACATCTTTCAAATAATTAAATATTAAAGTAGGCATATATGGAATACAAATTACTTATAAAGTGATAAGTGATAACGTAGAGATGTAATTGTTTGGAGCCGCAATATTTCATCATTAAATAAATAATAATAATAATAATAATAATCGTCTTTATTTCCATTAATTTAAAGTAAATACAATAAAATAATACATATATACACGGGCGAAGTTTATTTTTGGTTGTGCACTAGACACAACAAAAAATATTCTTCCACTTAACCCGCATATTCTTCCACTTAACCCGCTTCTTCCCGACAAAGAGTGACATGTACTAAATGGAAAATAAAATCGCATTCGTTAATTAAAAAAATATATCTAAAAAAAATGCATTTTTGTTCAAAAATAAAAAATGGAATGTCCATATAGGGTAATATGGAATAGGCTAATATACGCAAAATACTTTAATACTTTATCATTCAAACCTCATTGTTTTCGATTTTTCGGCAAATAAGTAGCCATAATTTCTGTACAGTAAAAATTTCAATCACTTTATTTTCAGTGAGTAATAGGGGATAGCAACAAGGCGAGAAATGTGGAATATTCCATATTAGCCTCTTCATGACAGTGAACATGTATGGCAATAAATTTATTTTCTCTAATGTATATATTCCTCCTAATTCTAGAAATGGTAGCTATATTTCCTTTTGTGAGTTATTTTCCCATCTAGATACTTTTATTTACTCAAATACAACAGTAGCGGTATTGGGAAATTTCAATCTGCCTCTAGTTAATGGGATTAATTTATATTTCTCAATAGCTCTTCCGATGCATACTTGGCAATATCAGAGCTAATGGATATGTTTAATATTGGCACCTATAAAAATATATAAAATGAAGATAATAGAACTTTAGATTTGATTTTAAATAAAACCAATTATCTGATAGATAAACATCAACATCCTCTAATAGTTGAAGATAAAAAACATCCAGCTTTTTCTTTAAGCTATAGTATAACTAAAAATGTTAAAAATATACCTCGACTCAATAACCAGTATAACTTTAAAAGACCAAACTTTCCTCCTTTATGTGAACTACTTAGGGGTTGTAATTGGGAATACTTAGGTTGTATACAAGATAATAATATAGCAGTAGATTGCTTCTATCACAATATCTATGATATTTTTGATGGTTTTATGACAATATTTCATCACGCGACATCTCATCACGGGATGAATTATCCCCACTTCGACATTTCGTCACACTCTAATTCATCACTTTACAAATTCATCACATTCTTTTGAAAACATTTTATTTTTTTTTTATTTTTTAATATATAATAGAAAATGCATTAAATAAATTATTTTTAACCTTTTATCTAATAATCTATATATCTAAAATTCAACTATATTTATTCGAAATCTTTTCTTTTTTAAGGCGGGCCACGCCTAAGGTCTATTTTGTTTCCCTAATTACAGGAAAATTGTTTATATCCCGATTTATGCCCGAATTAAAAAAATAGCTACATTTTTGGTTCCTTTTGGTCGTTTCTATGGAATTTGTTTACCCTTCGATTGGAATTTTCGGAAAAAATTTTGGTTGGGTAACCTGGTGCTTTTCGTGTAGCCTATGGATTTTCAAAATGGCGGGTGGGTATCCGAGGTGCTAGGCCGCAGCTTTATTGCTTTTTTATTGGAATGCGTTCTTCTTAGTGGTATCTAAGTGTTATCGATATAGAAGGCACTAGGTGTCAGCTTTTTCCATCATGTTCTTTACGTAATTTGTGAAATTATCATATTTGCACGTGTTCACAAATTCTGAGCACGATTTTTCAAGATCTTTGTATGATTTTGATACTAAAATATTTCGAAAGATTTTATAGCAGCTTTGTACATCATCTGAAGAAATTTTATTTTTAGCACTTTTAAGACATTTCCAGCAAGCTTTCAAAAAGTTGAAAGTAACTACTTGCTGATTAAACTACAGGGATATTGTTTACTCAGAGGTAGAAGTATCGACCCTTAGGACAAGAGCGAAGTATTAGTTATATAAAAAATCTATCTAACGAAATTCAATCTTAATTTATTTTAGATTTTTATGGTGGACGCTTTTGGAGATAAATTGGGAGGACAGCAATTTATATTTTTTTTTTTAAAGTGTCGAAGAAAAAACAACACGAACTTATTATACATTTTTAAAATTGTATTTCAACGAGCTTTAATTTGACACCCCACACGATAGAATCATTTTTTTTTCTAATTTCCAATTTAACCAATACCTCCTAAAAAGGTATTGATTTAACTCGCCCAAACTGACCTCCGAGTTTATTTTATGTTCTAAATAAAAAATTACCCTTTTCCGTTCCGGTAGATGTCTATTAAAATGACAATTAATAATGTTTTTCTTTGGCTATAATAAAATACTAAATTTTCTTATTTTTTTTTACGAAATAAAGTACATTGTGTGACATTCCTTAATTGTTTTAATAAAATAAAATGTACTTTGTAAGGTCATATATTTGAATAATTATCTAAAAGATAGCTGTCATTTTAAATTGATAAACGTGTAATAGCAAGCTCATTTCTTTGCTCGTTGAACAATATATGTTTTATTTTGTACGACTGTACGACAAAACTACGATTTCACACTTTTCGGCTAAGAATTAATGTGACATCTACATAATGTGACGTATAATTTCATTTTCTCATATGATGACACAATATTATACTGCTAGAAAATGAGCACAATTCCTTACTCGTTAAGCAATAAAGTGTTTTGTGTTACCATACGTGCTTTTTTTATTTGTACTTTTATTTTAAGTAAATAGGTTAATTAATTGTAATCATTATTAACAAGAGTCTTTTTTATTATTTTTAGAACATACTCTCCTAATTAAAAAAAAAATAAATGAAACTTTTGACGAGAATTTCAAAACATTTATAAACGTTAATTGTAAACTCTAGCTAACAGTCAAAATGCAGATTCATAAGAATTCTGTAAAATGCCACCAAACTATTAATGATTTATATCCTAAAAAAAACTTACCTGAAATTCATTTTTATCGCTTATTTGTAACCTAATTGTATTTTCTGATGTCTCTTTATAGGTATATTTTAGGTATTGTCTTTAAATTCATTTTGAATCTATTAAGTACCAAGTTAATTTATTTAAAATCACCTATTGTGTCACCAATAATAAATTAAAAAATTATTTGCAGAGACTTGCATATAAAGACAATAGAAAACGAAAACTGAAATTGTCTTTATCTTTAATGAGTGAAGAATATCCAGTGTCCAGGAAATTGCCGACGAATTAGTTCTAACACGTCGGGATTTTACGAGTTTGTCATTCGGGGCACCGAACTGTTCCGAGGGTCTAACGTGTCGGCAGTATACGAATATGCCTCCCGGTCATGTCTTACCACCATTAAGATTAGAGTTCAATATTATAAAACTGAAGAATAGAAGTTTAATACTTCTATATAAATTATGTAACCATCTAATTGATTCTCCTAATGTATAAAGTAAATTCAACTTTTATGAAGCTGATGACAGAACTCGTCCCAGGGCACAACTATTTTTTAGTAAAACCTACAACAACAACAACAACAACAACAACAACAACAACAACAACAACAACAACAACAACAACAACAACAACAACACTTTAAATCAAATATGCCAGTTATACAACACATACATCACAGATCTCTGTCCTTGTTTAAAATGTATATCACATCCAATATACGTATTACCTAATTATACAAAATATCTCTGACCTTAACACATATATTATTATTGTGATAGTATTATATTGCAGAAAATTGCTACGTCATTATAAAATAATTTTTATTACAGAAACCAGTAATTAGGGCCACCCGTATGTTTCTGATAAATCTATAATATAAAAATGAATCGCAAAATGTGTTGGTAAGCGCATAACTCAAAAACGCCTGGACCAATTCTGTACCATCTATGAACAAGTCGGTAAGTCAAAAATTGAAGTTTTTCAGTATGGCCATTTTAAACATTTTGATGTTTTCGAAAAATACTAATTTTAAGTTGAGCTTCGTTTTTTTTAAAATAGGTTGTTAATTATGCAACCAACAATGTACGTAATTATGATCTGTCAAATTATATTAATGAAAAAAATCTGACTATTTATTCACTATTTATTCACCCCAAAATTTGGCTGTTGTTGTTGAGTTACCTGACTTATTCTAATGTAAATAAACGGGACGAAAATTTATGAATATTTTTATTTATTTATAAGAAGCAAATTGAACTAATCGAAATACCATACATTTTGATTGGGAAAAAAACTGAAAAACGCTTTTTTTTCTTACTAATAGACAAAACCTTGTCTGTGATTTGGGGCAATGTGCTTGGTATATTGTGCTTTCCGCTCCTTCGAAAATTTTCAGACTTGAAAGGGTGCGAGACGTCTAAACTATGTTTATACTTGACTATTCCGATTTGACTGTTATATAATCTTCATATAAGTTCTCTTTTTTTTTTCTCTCTATGAGGGCATGATCGGGATGACACTCCATGTGACTGTGACCGCACTTGTAATTTTTAATTTTGATATTGGGACATTTTGATAAAACAAAGCTGAACATAAAAGCGACTTGCTGGTTTTTGTTTTGGCCTTCGCAAGTGTCCGAGTCCGAGTAGAAAGTTACCTCTTCCACATCACGGAGTTCCAATAAAAGGCGGTAAATACAAGAGGCTATCTGATTGCCACCTCTTGCAGCAGTTGATTCGTCCCACATGTAACTTTATTTAATGTTAAATCGTGAACGGTAAGGTTAAACGTCCATAGTTGACGTTTATAAAGACAGTGTTTGCTGTTAAAAAGGGTGTAGGAAGACACTGTTGAAGATCAAATGTATAAGCTTTTTTTTATTATCTGAAACTACAATCTCCTTAGCAATCTGTTTTGCCTTGTATGTATTTTCTGCCAATCGATGGTGTTTATCCCTCTTTTGTGTCAAATTATCTTCCTCCTCGCCCTCAGGGACCATTTTTTTTTTTTTTGGAAAATATCACACCTAAAACAAGTATCCTTTTTAAATTTCTTGAATGCAAGTTTTAACTGTAAAAGCAGTTCTTGTATAATGTTAATGAGACCGGTTTGTCTACTGTTTCTTTGTACATGTCATACATTTTAGCTATAGACAAGTACTTTTTAGATGTTCTGTTTCTACAGTAATGACTTTCATAATTGGGAAACGACAAAATGTGATCTTTGGCGTTTTGAATATTCTTTCTCCGATCGCTTATTACCTCAAGGTGCAATTCCACGACTATCGGGTGGAATGATTCCAGAGAATGATATTTTTTTCTTTTCTGCTACTATTTCAACAAATCCTTTTATTTCACCAAACGTTGCAATAAAGCAAGATTTACAAATTGGCTTTTGTGTCCCAGAAATAACGATGCTAAACTTATATGAACATTCCCTATGTTTTTTCCTTGGTCCTAGCTTTTCTGTTTTCTTTTCATTTAAATTAATTAGAGAAGCTATATAGTTTACCCTTTTATTGCGACTTCCCAAGTTCCCAAGTTATATCTATCCCGGTCCTCACCGGAGAACATCGCATTACATTTTAGACGACATGCGTGTAATGCTTCATATTTCTAGACTTTACAACTTTTCCTTTTTCAGTTGTATAACTTTGACCAGCATTTCTTATTTCTTTACTTTCTTGTCTTTGAATTTGTGTCCTGCCCTGTTTCTTCTTTTTCTCCGAAGTTTTTTCCGCAATATTTGGCATTTTTTGCACCGGTTCATTTTCTTTCTCAGTTTTATCAGTGGCACCGTTTAAGTTTGCATCCTCAACCTATCATTTTTTTCTGTACATTTTTTCTTCCTTGGAGTTTTAAAAAAAAAGCTTATTAAGGTAATACGGATTTAAAGTAATAAAGATCTTTACCTGTTTCTTGATCATCACTTTCATCGCTAGATGTTCCTATGTCTGTAAAATATTCCAGATCAGCGATGCTGTCATCTGATTCAAAAACATATCTAATTTGGTTTAAATTGCCGTCAATTAAATCAAGAGCAGTTGTCGACGGACCAATATTATCGTTAAATTGGTTGCATTCAATTAAATTATAAGAACTAGTCGATTGAACTGGATTAGCATTAAAACACTCTACGATTGCAGGATTTGTCTCAAAACATTGGATGTTATCCTCAACTAAAATTAGTTTTTCATTCATTTCTGAAAATAAAAACCATATATAAAATAAAGTAATTTACATTTTGTTGCAATTTCTTTTATTGACGGAGTTTGTAGGATTTTTTACAAACTTGGCAACACGCATTATTATAGTACAGTACGATGCGTTTACTTTGACAGATTGTCCTAGCTTCTAAACACCGTCTTTAGGTACCTGCACTTATTGTCAAACAGAGCAGTAATTACAGAAAACACTTACCTGGTAGGTACAAGATCTTTAGGACTACGTTCAGACTTATCGTTTTCCATAAACACTTCCAAGGCATTTCTCATAATTCGTTTAGATCGTTTTGACTTTTTTTAACTGCTAAAATAGCTAATAATCATTAAATTACCGGCACACTGTTTACTTACTTCCTAACCTTAAAAACTCAAAACAACAAAATGAGAGCACTGGGGCGACTTATTATTACTTACCTAGTTACTTCCCATTCAAACGTTTTTCCCGCTGTTACTCTTGTCATGTTTATAAACAGGTAATTCAAGATATCGACTAAATTAATCAAATTTCAACGTGTTTAGGCGAGTATTTCGACATACCTGGTTGTTCACCGACTGAATATTATGTACACGGATAATCAAGTTGAGTTACATTATTTCACACAAATATTAACACTCTTGAATATTAGACAAGTGGATATACCTTTTGTTGTAACTCCTTAGGATGAATTGTAAAGGAGATTGAGAGACCATAAGGAATTAAAAATATATTGATAGCTTCTTTTAACATTGACATTCGACTATTAATATTTTATAACTATATTTGCACATTGCCGTGCAACACTTAACAATAACAAGGAATACTACACCTTTTATGCATGTTAAATATGATGAAGTGAATAAGTCAATTTGTTGAGTTATGTAAATAGTTAAAAATTATATTTGGCACAAAAAATTCGAAAAATCCAACTATTCACGGCGTCCTCTGAAGTAAACTATTGCGAATTTGAATGACCCATTTATTCACCAGGCAGAATGGGAAGAATACTATAGATATATGTAGATATCTCATTTTTACTAAAATTTGACTTATCCACTTATTCACGGATGGTACAGAATTTACCTATTCTTTTTTTTAAATGCTCGTTGAAGTACAAGGATGGTTTTTACGGCGAGAAAAATTTAAATAATTTCCGGGAAACCCCTAAAAACAGTTAATTTCCGGGAAAACCCTAAAAACAGCCCTTTTCTTTTTCCCATACAAACGTTTTCTAACTAAACGCCTGGACCAATTTACCAATTCTTTTTTACTTTCCTATCTGTATACAGATATAAGGAAAGTATAGGAATCATGATTTTTTTCGACCTCGAGTTTTCGACGGATTTTTACGTTTTGAGGTCCCCTGAATCCGTTTTGACTATTTTCGCGATGATGTCTGTGTGCGTGTGTGTGTGTGTGTGTGTGTGTGTGTGTGTGTGTGTGTGTGTGTGTGTGTGTGTGTGTGTGTGTGTGTGTGTGTGTGTGTGTGTGTGTGTGTGTGTGTGTGTGTGTGTGTGTGTGTGTGTGTGTGTGTGTGTGTGTGTGTGTGTGTGTGTGTGTGTGTGTGTGTGTGTGTGTGTGTGTGTGTGTGTGTGTGTGTGTGTGTGTGTGTGTGTGTGTGTGTGTGTGTGTGTGTGTGTGTGTGTGTGTGTGTGTGTGTGTGTGTGTGTGTGTGTGTGTGTGTGTGTGTGTGTGTGTGTGTGTGTGTGTGTGTGTGTGTGTGTGTGTGTGTGTGTGTGTGTGTGTGTGTGTGTGTGTGTGTGTGTGTGTCTGTATAACGCATAACTCATGAACCGATACACAGAAAAACACCAAATTTTAAACTTAAGCTTTGTTCTAGCGTCCAATGAGCTGATTAGATTTTGGGCAGAGTCGGAACATCTGGGGGGGGTACTTTATAGGTGGTCATTTTTATATTTTATGGAATATATCTGTTATTTACGTTTGGAGAAGAAAATTCTTCAAATAAAAGTTACTTCTAATATAATTATCTATAATTTTTGTTTGATGCAAAATTTTCCTAAAATGGTCCGTATTCGAGAAATTTGACAAAATGTAAAAAAAATAATTTTTTATAAAAATTGTTCAAATAAAAGTTGTTTGTAATATAATTCTTTATAATTTTTATTTCATACATAATTTCTCTAAAATGGACCGTATTCGAGATATTTGAGAAAATGTGTAAATTTCGAATTTTGAAGAAAACTCAAAAACGGATAAAGGAAAAAACATTAAATTTTAAACTTAAGTTTTATTTCGACCTGAGGTGAACTGATTAGGGTTTGGACAGAGTCGGAACATTCGGGGGGGGGGGGAGTACTTTATTGGTGGTCATTTTTATATTTTATGGAATATATTCGTTATTTACGTTTGGGGAAGAAAATTCTTCAAATAAAAGTTACTTACAATATTATTATCTATAATTTTTGTTTTATGTCAAATTTTCCTGAAATGGTCCGTATTCGAGAAATTTGACAAAATGTGCAAAATTCTGTTTTTTAAGAAAATTGTTAAACTAAAAGTTGTTTGCGATATCGATCTTTATAATTTTTGTTTTTAAATGACTTTTCTAAAATGGACCGTAATGGAAAAATTGGAGGAAAAGTGTTAAATTTAAATTTTTCAGTATTTTCGTTTTCAATGAATATCTATAGAAATATGTTTGGAGGTGGATGTATGTGGAAAATGTATATATTTAGTTTATCCTCTAAACATTTTTAGAGATGCTGCAATAGGTTAACTAGATAGGAAAGTCATGTGTTGGACACATCAGATTTTTATGAATGTTAGTTGAAGTCCAAGGATAGTTTTTGCGGCGAGAAAAATTGGAATAATTTCCAGGAAAACCCTAAAAACAGCCCTTTTTTCCCATACAAACGTTTTCTAACTAAAAACCTGGACCAATTTTATCAATTCTTTTTTTTAAATGTTCGTTGAAGTCCAAGGATAGTTTTTACGGCGAGAAAAAATCGAATAATTTCCGGGAAAACCCAAAAAACAGATAATTTCCGGGAAAACTTTCAAAAACAGCCCTTTTCTTTTTCCCATACAAACGTTTTCTTACTAAACGCATGGACCTATTTTACCAATTCTGTTTTTTTTTAAATGTTCGTTGAAGTGAAAGGATGGTTTTTACGGCGAGAAAAATTCGAATAATTTCCGGGAAAACTCTAAAAACAGCCCTTTTCTTTTTCCCATATAAACGTTTTCTTACTAAAATGTAGAGTCAATTTGAACTTTGTTGCTATTCAATAAAGTTCATCTTAAAAAGACCTTCAAAGCGCACATCAACGTTGAATCTTACAATTCAGTGAAATCTATTAAATACATTTGCAAAGGGAGTGATATGGCTGTGATTGGAATTGATGCAGAGAATTCCCAATGATGAAGTTACCCAATACCAAATGGGCCGCTGTGTTAGTAGTAATGTAGCAGTTTGGCGAATATTTTCTTTTCCTATCTATGAGAGACACCCTTTTGTTGTTCACTTAGCTGTGCACTTAGAAAATGGACAAAGAGTGTATTTTACAACACAGAACGCAGTACAAAGAGCTGCTCAGCAACTATCTACTACATTAACCAGTTTTTTTGAGATATGCCAAAACAATGATTTTGCACAAACATTGTTATATTCTGAAATGCCAAAATATTATACTTGGAATCAATCCTCAAGGAGATTTATACGACGAAAACAAGGAAAACCAATTCCAGAATACCCAGATGTATATTTTAACGATGCGATTGGTCGAATTTATTCAGTACATCCAAGCAATGATGAATGTTTTTATTTACGAGTGCTATTAGTCAATGTACGTGGCCCAACATCATTCCAACATTTACGAACTCTTGATGGTGAATTGTGTGGATCCTACAGAGAAGCCTGTCAATGTTTGCAATTGCTAGAAAAGGACGCTCATTAGGATCAAACTCTCAATGATGCTGTAATATCATCACAAGCTCATCAAATACGAACATTGTGATGACATTTTGTATCAAATACGGAATAGAACGGGAAATCCAAATATACCAATCAGCGAAGAAATTTACAATGAAGCATTGATTTCAATTAAGGACATGTGCTTAATGATGTCAAACAAACTAATATTTCACTTAGGCCTGGCCGCGCCCAATCGTTCAGTGCATGATACTTTTAACCAAGAGTTGCACCGATAAAAACTGTATGATCTCAACACTTTGAAAGAAATAATTCGAACAAATCTTCCACTATTGAATGAACAACAGAAGTATGTATTTGATGCTCTTATGAAAGTAACAAATGATGAAACTGGAGGATTTACTTCTTAGATGCACCTGGTGGTACAGGAAAAACTTTTTTGATTTCATTGATATTAGCAACAATTCGCTCACAAAATAAAATTGCACTTGCACTCGCTTCGTCAGGAATCGCAACAACTTTGCTTGAAGGTGGTCGAACAGCCCATTCAGTATTAAAATTGCCATTAAATATGTAAAGCAGTGAAACTCCAACCTGCAACATTTCGAAGAACTCTGCAATGGCAAAGGTTTTGCAGTAATGTAAATTGATTGTTTGGGATGAATGCACGATGGCACATTAAAAATCTTTGGAGGCATTAGATAGAACCTTAAAAGATCTACGGAGCAATCATAACCGATTTTGTAATCCAATGATTTTATTAATAGGAGATTTTCGTCAAACATTGCCAGTGATTCCACGATCAACGCCAGCTGATGAACTCAATGCATGTTTAAAGTCCTCCAATTTGTGGGAACATGTTAAGGTATTACATTTAAGCATGAATATGCGTGTCGAGTTGCAAAATGACCAATCTGGAGATAAATTCTCTAAACAACTCATTGACATTGGTTATGGCAAACTTCCTATAGACATGTTGACTGGCTGCATTAACTTTCCTCAAAGTTTTTGTCAGTTAACTCGATCAAAAGATAAACTTATTCAGAAGGTGTTTCCAGAAACCATGATTGGTTGAGCGAACGAGCTATTTTGGCTGCAAGAAACATAGATGTAATGATTTAAATTTCAAAATTCAAGAACAAATTACAGGCGAATTGAGGATATATACATCAGTTGATTCGGCTACTAACCAAGATTATGTCGTCAACTGTCCACCGGAATTTTTAAACTCGCTGGATTTGCCAGGATTGCCACCTCACAATCTTCAATTAAAGGTTGGATCGGTAGTTATAATGTTGCGAAATATCAACCAACAGCGTCTTTGCAACGGCGCACCGTTAGCGATAAAAAAATTACTGAACAACGTGATAGAAGCAACTATACTGAAAGGAAAATATAGAGGAGATGTTTTGATACCACGCATCCCAATGATTCCGACTGATGTACCATTTGAGTTGAAATGACTACAGTTTCCAGTGCGGCTTGCTTTTGCTATGATCATAAATAAGTCCCAGGGGCAATCATTATGTGTTTGTGATATTAATCTAGAAAACCCATGTTTCTCACATGATCAATTGTATGTTGCCTGTTCCCGTGTTGGAAAACCATCAGATTTATTTGTCTATATGCCAGGTAATCAAACAAAAAACATCGTATATCACAAAGTAATACAATGAAAATAAAACTTATTTTTGTTAATAATTATGATTCACTTGATTAACAATAAAGCGATTACTTACTTTTAAATGCTTATATACGTTTTATTTCATTATTTTTTATTACAGATTCATGATTTTGTATATATAGTATCGCAAACATCTGTTCAGGTGGATTGTGGTATTGCAAATTAATAAGGTCACTACAGCATGTACCCATTATAAACTATGCTATCACAAGAACATAACCAGAATGAGTTGTGTTGTAATAAGTTGTTGATTATTGTAAGTATGTTTATTAAATCCCCATGACTTCTTTTGCAGATCATTATCTTCACTATCCGAGCGAGGCACCAATAAGATGTTTTAAAAGTTATAGGTACGCCATACCCGCTTTAAAATGGCAACGAAAAGTTTGGTAATTACCTCACTTACATTCGGTCACGATCGGGCCAAATCGGCGCGATCGGGCACGACGCGTCGCGCGTTCTGTGACGTAGACATGCGCCACTTTTAAATACAATCATGTCGGTTAATAACCCTTCTATCTCTATGTTATGTCATTGAGGCACATAATTTTTAAATATTTGTCACCTTTAGGTTGCCACTGTCCCTTTAGATTATTTTCCAATCAGGTTTGAACCCTAAGTTCGCCTCTTAGTTTAAAGCCCTCTAGCAGACATCCCAGTCGGGGTTTTTTAGTGGGTCGCAGAAGGGTGGCCAAAGTTCGTGGAAGCGAACATACTTTGGTCACCCGCGCTGAACCTCGCACACACCGCCCTATCATCAGGGTGACGGTTCTGTTCAGGAGAATTTTTTACGCCGACTATAAAATAGGTAAGAACAAAAAACTGCCACATTCCAAATCTATTTGACAGAACGAAGTCTGTCGGGTCCGCTAATAAATAAATAAATTTAAACAAAACTAGTTCTCTATTTTATACCTAAACAAATTTAATACTAAAATTTAATACTAAAAATGGCCTCAAAACACTTTTGTCACTTTAAGTACATGTATTTCAATTAAAATCATAAAAATTACAATAAAATTTAAATGATCCTAATGTGATACAAATTCTAGTTATGCACTAAATGTTCAATGTATCCTCCCAAAGTTCATGACATAAATTAACTCTTCTAAATGGCTTGTTGATCGAACAATCATGACAGGCGTAAAATGTCCTGAAAGTGGTTTATTAGTTTTTCTACATTTTGAGGAATACCGTTATATTAAACCAGGTTTTTAAGTAATCCCACAAAAAGTAATCTAATCGATTTAAATCCACTCTTTTTGAAAGCCTCTATTTAGATATTCCCAAATAATTCTAGAGTTGTGTGGCCCACAACTATCTTGCATGAAATATTTAATATTTATTTTATTACTTAGAGACATCTTATCAAGTAAGTAACTACTTGTCCTAACATAATTTTCAACCTTCAAATTATAATTTAAGAATGAACCAGCATTTGTGATTTAGGGTAATAAATATTAATAATAAAAAAAATTGGCAAAGAAAATAAACAAATCCGTACTCAAAATTTTTCTCATAATCATTTTATAGTCTAAAAATATTAATGTAAATTACATGGCAGTACTGCGATTAAGTAGTATTTTCATAAAATGCCCTAAAAGTATAGGTCGATATTTAAAAAAATCTTGATGATGGCCCATTTTTGAAACATAGGATTCAAAATATATTTCTTGAAACGTAAGCTCTATTGATAGTTAAATAAAAACCCAAGTTAATTCTTTGCTTTTTTTGAAAGCTAAAAATAAAAATCGATCTATACAGATTTCCACAAATATCTTAAAATTTGCACCTGATATCTTGAATTTCAAAATATTGTTATATGGATTTATAGCAGAACGTAATCAAAGTTCTGGTCCAATTGTTGGCAATAAATTAAACTGTTATAGGCAATTATAACTGTATGAAGTACCAATAGTAACGAAACAAATCTCAACTGTCTGATGAACATTCTCTTGCTCCAGTTTCGCTCTGAGTTAAGAAAAACATGGTCCTTCTAGTATCAAAATCAACAGTAAAAAATTGCAGGTGTCAGTTGGATTTGTAGTATGTTTGTCCCCAGACTAAATTGAATAAACATTAGTATTGATATGAAGCTAAAAACTCCTGTTTATACTCTTTAATGAACACTAGTCCCTTCAATGTATATAACGGTACCACCAGGCTTTAGAACAAATGTAGCCAAAGTGATCAATCCCATTTAAAGTAACTAAAACACGAAATGTTCTTATTGCGTTAGTAAAATATACAATTATAGTGAACAATATATGTTACTAGGACAGAAATCAAAACAATATTATCTCCAATGGGATAGATACTCCATCCACCTACCGCATAATTAAGTGAAACTCAATGCTACAATAAGGTCACAATTGTTGGTACAAAGGCGTGTAACATCATGTGTTAACGGCAGAGTAAAGAAAATGTATCGTCACTTGATTTTAATCGTATAATTACTATTTCCTAAATAATAAAATCTTATTAACTAAGGAAACAGAAATACTGACGCATTTAACTTGTGAAATTATTAGTTGAAAGCAGAACACATAAATACTATAGTTGCTAGGCCATAAGTAGGAATGATAAAGTAATGAAATTAAATAAAACCTCCTTGCACGACTAGTATTAATCATCAGTGGACACGACAGTTATAAATCTGCAAATCTCATCCGATGATGGAAAAAGATGTCAAACAGAAGCTAATGAATGGAGCCTCGGACCTCACTTTTAATGTGGTGGTAGTAGAACCCTAGCAGCTTACACCAAGACGTAAAATCAGACAACACAGTCATTTGTACAAGTCGGTGAAATCAGTCATCATTTGTGCCAGTCGGTGAAACCAGTCTCTAGTACTCTTTTATCCGAAAAAGATTATTGCAAAGGGTATTAAAACACTGGTAGTCTCTTTACTTCTTTTTTTGGCAACAATGGTTAGGCGAACGACGTCGAAAAAGTTCTAATAATCCCAAAACTAGCGGTAGACGAAAACGACCATCTTTATCTCATCCAAATTAACGTACGTCATTGAACACTAATCAAATCCAACAAAACAGTGTCATCTTCAAAAAGTAGAGTTTAAGTTATAATCCCTACATAGATCGGTAGGAGTTGAACAGTTTTCTATTGTCCCTAAAAATCCACAAAGTTTTTCTTCGCAAACGCCGAAACCAAAACCACCAAAGCCACGAATATTTACTAAAATAAAATTACTAGATTGCTTAACCAAAAAAATGGTTGAAAAACACGAAGTAAATGCAAGGTACGTAAGGAACTCTACAAATGATATAACCCATAAATAAAAATTACTTTCTATTATATTTTGAAATGTAAACCTGCTAATTACTCTGCTAGTTATTTCGAGTAGGCCATGAAAATACCTAAAAACCCCCTAACAACCAGACAATAAGTTCTTAGTTATTATAACAAATCAATATTGTCTTTCTGAATAATATTGCCTTAACAAAAATTTGAAAATACGATGGTGCTGTACGAAAAAGAGAAAATAGAAGTTTTGATAATCTTAGGTTAAGGTTATTGCAAAAAGAAGTATGGCAGAAGTTTGCGACATTTTCGATAAAAAATATCCTGATTGAAAACCAATAAGTAAATAGACGGTATGTAAAATATTGCATAGATTTAATGAGACTGGCAATGTTAGGAATAAGTCTAAGAGTTGCAGACCTACTGTTTCCGATATCACTCAATTAAATGTGTTTCTTAATATTGAAGAAAATCCTCATTGTTTAAATACAACTTTAACTGGCAACGAACTGTCCTAGTGCTGTTCATGACATTATTTTTCGAAAAGCCAAATCACATCCATATAAAGTTAAACTTATACTTAAGGTTAATGAAGAGGACTTTGATAGATGCAAACAGTTTTGTGAAATAATGCAAGTGTGTAATCAAAGTAATGGATTTGAATTTAATCTTATTTTCGGACGAATCAACTTTATGTACCATAAATACGCAAAATTGTCTCTATTGGGTAACATAAAATCTCAATTAAGCGATGGAAGTTTATATCCAATATCCTCAAAAAGTAATTATGTGGCTCTTAGAAATGCCATTGTAAGGACCATATTTTTTTGACGGTACTGTTACGGGTGAAAATTATCTGGAAATATTGGAAACTCATGTAGTTCCATATTTAACTATGACATATCCAGTCATTAATCATCCTGGTTAAATAAATTCTACTATTTGGTTCCGTCACGATGGAGCAAGTCCCCATTATACTCTAATCGTTAGAGATTTTCTTAATGAAAATTTTTCTAATCGTTAGATTGGGCCACGTTGTGACATTAAATGGCCTGCTAGATCCCCAGATTTAACACTTACAGATTTATTTTTCTGGGATTACTTAAAAAATAAAGTTTACGTAAACCGACCTTCCAATTTGAAAGACCTTAAAGAGAGAATTCCATCGGTAATTCAACGCATTAGCTAGATATATTGTCAAATGTAACTCAAGAATTTATTAGACATCTTGGATATTGTCAACTAACCCAAGGAACTCAATTAGAGCATGTGTTAAAAATATGTTTATTTTTACCAAGCATAGGGTGATTCATTTAGACCTTTTTTGTTTAATTCTAAATAAAATATAAAATGAAATTGGATGGCGGCATCTTTATTATGACCTGAAAGAACTATATTTGTCATTTATTTTTTGAAAATAATTTTATGTAAGTGCTGGCCGCGACTACGCCGTACAAGGTCCATTTGGAAGGTCCAATTTTAGATCACACTTTCTAGCATTGCGACCGGTATCTGCCCACTTACGCGAGTAATGTTGTCTTCCAAGTCCTAAATCGTAGCTGACTTATCGACGAAGACTTTTAATTTAACATGACCCCAAAGAAAAAAGTCCAATGGTGTGATATTACACGATCTAGGCGGATAATTGACAGGTCTAAAACGCAAAATTATATCCTCACCAAAATGATTTCTCAATAAAGCTATTGTTTTGTGTGCTGAAACCAAATGTCGCCGACATCACGGGTTACAATTTCAGGTAACAAAAAATAGGGACCGATGATTCCACCAGCCCATAAACCACACCAAACAGTGCATTTTTGTGGATGCAACGGTAGTTCCTCATTACGAGCTGGATGTGGTCTATTCAGCCTCGTATCAAGTAACGTACACTAACCCTCAAATTTTCGGATGGTATTGGCACCGTTTATGTACGGTGGTATTGGCAATAGTGATCTCCGAATATCAATGATGGCGACCATACGTTGTTCGAGGTGCACGAAAAATATTTCTCAAAGAACGCTGATTTTCGTAATACAACTGAACAATCTGTTGCGGTGTAAGTCTGTCCATGACGAATTGTTAAGCAATACTAAACAAAACTACGATGCCGGTATGAAACCAGTGATGAGGAACGTTAAGAAAAAACCTTATGAAAAAAAAGGTATAAATGAATCACCCATTACTAACTACTTTTAATATTTTCTTTGCAAAATAAAGAATATGACCACTGTTTCCTTTACTGTAACTTAAAGTGTTACATATATGACGTATGTGGAATGGTTGAACTATATAAAAAAGTATCGATGACATGGGGGGGGTTAAAATTAATTTTTGAAAAATAAAGAGTAAAAAATTGAAAATAATAATTCCCTCTTAAGATAATGGAACATTTTGATACTTTATGAACGCACTGTATAATAAGGAATACGCATTGATCACGTCTTCTTAACCAGGAAAAGGTTACAAATACTAACTAAGTTTATGATATATTCAACAAATAATAGCAAAACTTAATAATTGTCACATAAGCTATTGCTTAAATATAAAAAATATACTGACATCACTAGGCTGGAAAGTCAAGTTCTACCCCACCTAACTTCCTAGGGGAAGATTTGGCATTTTCTCTGATACAAGAGCATTAACAAAAATACAAGGTATGTACCTTGTCTAAGACACCATTAAAATATACAAAGTGTGTCAAAATTCAAAAGCAGTTATTACCAAAATCGTTATGGAGAAACCAGATCTTTACAACATTATTAAGTTGGTGTGATAATTTTAAACTTATTCACATTTAATCGACATTTTATCTTCAGTGGTTTACGAAAACACAATAGTGTGAATGTAAATTGTATAACACCCTGTATACGCGATTTAGATTTACATTTAAAGCGGTAATTTATCGACATTTCTTTTTCCGATCTTCAACACTCTCCAATTCAAAGTAGGATAATGATTTAGTATTAATTCAGAGAGACCGTAAATACTAGGTACGTGAATTTCATGTCTTCTAGTCGCATCTATCGCTTCTATCGCATCAATCACCCACCGCTTCGTATCTCGTCACGCGATAGTTTTGCGTTCGATCCCTACACTCTTGATTATGGCGTGAATAAACGACGAGAACATATTATGGAACGACAGTGATTGTAAATTGGTGCATAATTGTGGGAGAGAAAAAGAGAGAATCGTACCGAACGGTGTTGCCAGCGTAAGAGTAGCTGTTTTCACAATCATTTTAAAGTAGTTTTCATCTACAGAATCTTTTGACAAACACATCTGACTTATCATAAATGCGTTATTATACTCTTGAGATGTATCTTCTTATCATCGATTTTATTTATTTTTATATCTATATTTTGATCTCCCATCTCTTATTTTCTTAATCTTTAACATGTTTCCATCCTTCTATCTTTTTCAAGGTCTGTTTCTACTCCTGGGCAAATCATTTTTTTGGAAATTCAAAAATAAATTCCCAAATTTTCCAAACAAAATTAAAAAATTTGGGACCCGAACTTGATTCGAACCAACCATGCCTAGTTTTCCGTTCTAGTGCTTTGACCACTTGACTATCAGAAGAGTCCTGAGTTCGATACATCAATTTAAGTTTACCCAGACTTTTCAATTTTTCAACACCCGCGTATAACAGCACAGTTGACGAAATGCCATGCTAATGCAACGCACTGATCTCCCTAGTTCGTCTAAAGTGTGTTAGATTAGATTTGGTTAGGACCAACGACGAAAAACTAGTAGACTAATCCATTTATTCCTAAATATGCCCATATTTATTGCAATCATTTAGTTTATGTTTTATATTATGGAGAGAGGGCTGTTGCATCGGCTGCCGCATTAGAAAGAACGAGACGGCTGTTAATTTGAGTGGGGAAGGTTTGTGCCAGTTTGTGTATTTGAGGAGCGAGCATGCGTTTTATGAATGAATCAATACTTACGCCTAGGACTCTTGCTTTGAACGGCCGTTAGACTTTAAAATTAATTGCGTACTTTCCTGGAAATCACCTACAACAATGATAGTTGCAACGAGAAAAATATATTAAAACGTTTATATCTGGCATTAAGATTGCAAATATACTTCCAAGATAATTTTGAAAGCCTTTTCTGCATTTTAGAGCCTTATGTTAAGTCAATACCGAAATATAACCATAAATAAGACTTATAACAAGACTCCCATACTCTCTCATAATAACTTGACAACTATGTGGATAATACAGTGGATGTTTTGCAATTCGATTGTTGCATTTCGATTTTAACAAAAAAAATTAGTTAAGTAGTTTTTCATCGTTAGTTAGGACTCCCCAACTCGATCTCTTTAGATATAGTATGAATATCCTCTTGTCCATTGGTTACTACTTTTCCTCATACTCTTCATGTAACTCCATCTTGATATCTTCTTGTGAGCTTCATAATATCTCTTTTATTAACGATTTTTGGTAGGAGAGCAAGCTAGTTTTTCACAGAGATATCTACTTCGTCATCATCTTCAAACTTTAGGCAGCCCAAAGCTTCTTTGAAACGTCCAAATCAGGACAAGCGGGACGACTAGGACGATCGCAGAAACAGAGGGAAACACGTAGAAAATTTAGAACCATTTATTAAGTAAGGTAGATGGGTAATTTCAAAATATAGAATGGGGTTTCCACATCAATATATTGATATGAAAATTGGTATGACGTAACAATTTCTTATGTCATAATTTAGCGAAAATTAAAAAGTTTTAAATTTGCAAAGAATCAAGGGTTTGTTGGAGAAAAAAAAACTGTTATGAGGTTATTAAATAGTATGTCAGACGAAAAACTATTGTTTGGGATGTTTGATAGACGGAAAGAGGGTGTACTGAATGGGCGCATCGGAATTCTGCCACAAATTAAAATTTTACCCGAATTTTAACAACTTAGGGATTAGTGAATAGTCCGAACTCTGCCATGACCATTAAGGGGCATTATGTTTTATCCGTATTAGGGATTAAGGATTTAAATATTTTTTCATACCTAAAGACCTTTTAGAAGAGGTACAAAAATTAAATAAATAATTATTAATATATTTTCTCAAAAACAAAATTGATGGAATTCTTGGAATATTTTGACGACTGCTCGATTTTAATATTTAGGAAAATATTTAGAAGAGAAGGTTACTTGTTTCTTTATAAATATTTTATAAAACAGTTTATTATCTACCTTAGTTGAGTTAAAATGAATAACAGTGCGTCTACCATGTTTAGTGTTAGAGGAAATAAATTAATTGTGTTAAATAATTTTAAGTTTTCCAAAGCTAATACTAGCAAATGTGGAAAGATTCAATAGAAATGCTGTAACGCTAAATATACAGCTATAGTGTACTCCCACGTTTCCAATAAAGACGTAATAATAGAGGTCAAAGCAGAACACAATCATGGTGTTGCAATGAATATTGCAAGAAATGCAGTGAGCAATAGTGTTAAAAGAAGAGCAACTTGTGATCCATCTGAGAAACCAGCAAAATTAATAATTCGAGAGTTGCAATCAAATAATTTTGCGGAGAACATAAAATCAGAAAATATCAATCAAATAAGAAAAAATATGCATGCGGCAAGAAGAAAAATCTTGCCAATATTACCTAAAAACCAAGAAGAGGTATTCAATACTGTTCTCGAGTTACATCTGAATACAAATCGCGGGGAAGAATTTCTAATGGTGGCAAATAAGATGAAAAAATAATTGTGTTTTCCTGTTTTTCAAATTTAACATTTTTGTGTCAGTCAGAGTGCATTTTGATAGACGGAACATTCAAATTTTGTACAAATTTCTTTTACCAAATGTTTACGATTCATAGTTTTAAAAACGGTTATTATGTACTGGTTGTTTTTTATTTATTACCTGATAAATCAAGTGAAACAAATATATTACAATGTATTCCTCCTTTTAAGTAATAAGTGTAAAGCTCCTGGTTTAAATTTTAAACCAATAGAGATTGTGGTAGATTTTGAATTAAGCATTCACAACGCAATATATAAATATTTTGGGAGAGATCTTATTCTTTTGGGTTGCAAATTTCATCTCTGCCAAGCATGGTTTCGGAAAATTCAAGAATATAATTTAGTTCCGGAATATTAAGAGGAAAACTCTGTGATTGGTAGATATTTAAAACTTCATTTTGGTATGATGTACCTCAGTTCTGAGGAAGTTGTAGATTTTTTTTATGAAGAATTGCACTATTTGCTACCAAATGATAAAAGAATAATTAAATTATGCAATTATTTAAAACAAACATATTTCAACAATTTATCAATATTCCAACCAAATATTTGGGCAAATAGTGCAGATTTTTTTAAGAGGACTACTTACACATGTGCAAGTTTTCATTCGCATTTAAATACCTCCTTTTATTAAACACACCCCAATATAATGCATTTTACAGGTGTATTGTTAGATTTCCAAGTAGAGACTTATTCAAAAATGCGGTCAGCTAACAATAATCAGAAAAAAACTAAAAAAAATTGTCCAAACGAAAGTCAACACAATACAAGAAAATATTGAAAAATATAAAAATAAATCTATTTCGCGGTTTATGTTTGTTAAAATAATGTCATTTAAAAATATTCCCAATGTCTAATTTCATTTTACCTGTAAAGCTTTCATTATATTTGTAATTTTCAATTAACTGTGTATTGCAATTTTGTATTCTTGTGGTTTTTTATACTAATTTTATACTGTTTTTTTTTTTAAATTCGAATGTTTCATAAGTTGTTTTTTTATATTATTTTATATTTTTATTCATGTATGTATGTAGAGCTATTCGTTCCGTGCGCGACAGCAGCGCCAATTCCTTTTTGGTATTAATGGACTATTTCTGCGTATACTGACAAATGCAATTTTTAATAGAATTCGTAATTAAAAAGTATATATGTTAGTTTTAATAAAAGTATATGGATTTGTAAAACAAGCAAAACATTAATTTATTATTATATATTTGTATCTCTTAAATTAAAGAAAATTATGTATAATCAATAAAAATGAATAATAAAATATAGGCAGGCAACAGTATTTACTGGAAAATGTATAAGAAGTTGCCTAAGTCTAATAAGTTGTCATTGAAGAATTATTCTGTCAAAATAAAAAATACCATTTAATAATAGCGTGAAGTTAAAATGTATAAAAAAAGGATAGTTATTTATATTTTCATTTTTGTTGAAAACAAAGCATAGAACGAATGATTAAAACTGGTTTCCCATCAGTAAGTTACAAAATTGTATTCCAGCCACATATAATAATAATCAAAGGCAGAAATCATGAAATCTAGTCCTTGCTGAATGAACATTTTAGAATAAAGGGATATTAAAGAACATCTTAAAATGATAATTTATTGTTTATTTAAAACCTTTCAAGTTTCTGATGTCTACTATTTCCAGCATTACTGTTATTATTACAAAAATAAAGGTAATTTTTCTTCTTATTGTACACCTATCCCTTTATTTCTTTGATTTAATTTCTACTTTGCTACTGAAATTTTTTATATAAGTTTCACTGTTTTTTTTTGCTAGTATTTGTACAATTTTCAACACAGCAACTCCGGTTGCTTACTGTAATGTTTTCACCTACTTTTTGAAAAAAAGTAAAATATATACGTGTATTTGATATGCCAAAATTACAAAATATCGCCCAAAAATGCACGAATTATCCGCAGCTAGCGCTAGTATCGCTTTTGCTTCCCTTTCCATGACTTCGCACGGAACGAATACAAGTACCACAAATAGTAAACAATATCAGCAATGTCTTGGATAGCTACATTGATAATATCTTAATCGGATCAAAGAGACCCTCTACTGATTTAGGAACCTAATCTCTAAAACTGTAATCCGTGGCAGAGTTCGGATATCAATTTTTCTTTACCTGAAGTTTGTGGCAGAATTCGGAAACCCCGTATTGAATGTTATGTTTGAGTTAAATTGTAATTTGTTGGAGAGATTGAAGAGAAATAAGATTACTTCTATTGATTTTTCCTTCGTTCGCTATAGCCGTAGTAGTAACGTATATATAAACCTAAAGGGGCTACTCCTTATTCAGTTATATAAAAAGTTCATACAAACGTGGGTTCTTAACGGCTCTTGAAAATACAGGGTATTGTAAAAATAAAACATAAGTGTTTTTCTGAGCAGACACCGGCTTCTTACGTAGTTGTTTGAACATACAGTTTCTTCTGATCATGGTGGCTTCTGTATTTATTAATTAATATGGATATTGAAAATACAAGATAGTGCAAAATTAAAAAAGAATTGTTCTTCCTAAATAACTTTTTTCTTAATTTTTTCTATGTTCACACCAAAATACTTGAAGAATGAAAAGATCAGAAAATAAAGTTTTTTATGTTCTTAAATGAACTGGGATTGCATCTTGTTTTTCTATTTTTGTTTGTTTGTCATTGGCTTCAACTCGACAGCCCAGTTAACTAAATCTCAACAGTGAATGTTCAAATGGGTAATAATACCTACACATTAGAATTATCTTTTAATTAATTATATCGGTTAGACAAATCACGACCCTGGTGGAATTCGAAATACTAACTAACTGGTCCAAAAGTCTAGACTCTAAGCACTAAACGTCCCACCCCACATAGATAGTCCCACAATGGATCTGAAAAGGTCACGGTGGACAAGGACAAATAATTATGAACTCCTTTTGTGAGCCATCCTACAGATTTAATGTATTTGACTTTGATAACGTCGCCAAGAGCTATTTCTCTTATATCGGCCGTTCTTAGCTAAGTCTCGCCAAACACAAATATTCTAATAAATGAAAGCGTTGAGAAATCGTAGGGGATATGCTCATTTCACCTTTTTGTTCGCATTACCTGCAAAATGCGGATTTTAACAGTCCTATGATATGGAGATAATTCAGTACTTAGCAATGACCAGTCAGAATATCTGTGATCAAGCGCAGATTCTGTCTAGTCATAGTCAAGTATTTGTTTGTTGTAGTGTTATCAGAATAAGTTAAAAGCTCCCTGTCAAGTCTGCAGCTTCTTGTTTCATCCCATCTTTACTTGAATTTCACAAAGGAATATTTTTTATTAAATTTGTCATTTCCGATGTTGTTTGTTAGTTAAAAAGTATTTTGTTGGCTGTCTCCTTGGCTAGTGAATCAGCAAGACGGTTAACTTTCGATGTGGCGTGACATTTGATCCATCTTAAATTAACCACTCTGTTGATGAATACTTTTGCCAAAACTTCGTGACATTTTAGTACTAACCCTGAGTAAATTCGTGGTTTGTCCAGAGTAAGTAGTGTTTGTCTGCTATCTGTATAGATGAGCATGGTTTGCGAGGGGATTTCCACAGGAAGGGATGTTATCACCTCTATTGTGAAACATGATCCTCAACACCCTCATCAGCTGCCCCAATAATGTCAGGAACTACACAATAGCGTATGCATATGACCTGGTCATTCTGCCTACATTGAATTTTGAGAATACAAAAATGGTCCTTTTACAAGAAAAAGGATGAAAATTAAACACAAAACTAAACTTTGCAACCGAAGTTGAAGTACCTAGATCTCACCTTTGACAGCAAGTTAATATGGAACTCACAACTAGAAAACAGAGTAAAAACAGCATACATTGCTTATGAACAATGTCTTTGAACTGTGTAGTACACCGGGGGTCTCTCCCCCAGAGCCGTTGCATGGACTTACACGGCCATCATAAGACCTATGCTGACATGCGGTAAAGTTATCTGGGTACCAAAAACTTAAAAATGGACAAAATAGAACAAATTTAAAGAACAGCATGTCTCAACATATCAGGAGCCATGAAAAACACACTGAGCCATGAAACTCATACTAAGGCACACTCCTCTTAATATTTAGATCAAGGAGGTTGTACAAATGACAATAATACGTTTCCGAACGGTTAAAATAAAACCTAATGTGGATCTGGTGAGGCGAGACGTCGCTGTCGGTAGGAGACACTCGATACGTTTCCACTGTTTCAAGCGAACACCGAGATATATCTTCCTTCAGGGTTTTCTAAGGACTGCCTCTCAGCTCGTCAAAGTCCTGCAGATTAATATCTTCTCTAGTTGTTCCCATTATTGGAATAAAACATTTAATAGGCTTCTGTCTGGGTTTGAACCTAGCCTTTTATTTTTAAAGAATTTTACTTGGCGGCGCTGGCAGTGTAGTGACGCTTAGTTCAGATCTTAACGCAAATTTATTGTCTAGTGGACTTGTGCTGATTAGTGACATTACAACAGAGTTGAAATTGAACAATAATGGGTTACACTGAGAAGTACGGCATCCGATTCCAGTTAGTTCTTTTTGAAATAATAAACATTACAAAAAGTTGAATTTATAATATACACCAATGTAAATGTGTTTCTATTCGAAATTCAGGACGTGGTTGAAAATTAAGACTTAATTTTGGGCACTTTGAAGTTAGCGTTATATATATGTAACGCAAGATTTTACAATAGTTAAAGACGTACATTTTTAGATTAGCAGCACCTAGACTTTATTGAATTGGTTTAATTCATGATAAAGTACTAAGGAAGGCAAGGATGTAAACAATTTAATAAGAGAAAGCCTAGACGGTTTAGTTTTAAATTGTGTACTCTTAACACCATTAAAAACTACTTGGTAAGCTGTGATTTATAATAAGGAAACATTTCGAGAAGAAAAATGAAAGAGGTAGTTGTGTTTCAGCTATTGATAGGATTCATGCCATTTTATATTTTTGAGTTGGACAGAAGATACGTGAAAGTTCCAAGACCGCATTTAATTGGGGAATATAATCGTCACACGGGTGGTACGGACTTAATGGACGTAAATATATATTATCTACTTAACGAATTGGAATAAGATTCAATAAATGGTAGTATTGGATCTTCTCATGACTTATTGACGCTTCCACAAAATATCTCGACTTGAATTAAGAAGAAGCATTGCTCAGACGTATTTAAAGCTTCGTTCTACGAGGAGGATGAATATCTGCGACGTCAGAGTTCAGATTGTCTATATATAGAATTTCTGACGACTTCCGGTACGACGGGTTGTATCATCTTTTAATTTTTATACCTGTTAAAAAGAAGCATCGTTTTATCGTTGTGCTGGCGAAGGTTGTTCATCCAGCATCAGAACGATTTGCGTAAAATGTAATATCGGCATGGGCATAGAATGTACCTACATATATCATACTAAAACCAGACGGAACCCTACTTAATAATTTCAGAAAGTAGGCAGTCAAATGTCCTAGCCTTACATATATTTAACAACTTCTTTAATTCTGTAATTGATTTTAAAAAATAATTACAAACCCATAAAAATAGTATTATTTGCTAATATTTGTATCAAAAAAATCATAAATTTGTGCTAAAATAAAAAAAAATAATTCCGGTTCTACTGCGTTAAGTATTGTCGTAATAGGCATTTACAACCAATCCGGTCCTGCTTTTTAATCTTTCTCTGACTTATTTGAACCTCTTACGTCCCCACCTTTTTCCGATTACCAAGAATATTCGATGGAATGGGTCAATCTCCGAAACCCCCTAATGATTTGCTCATAGTAGACACCGGTATCGTCAATCATTGTGAACCGTTGACTTCTTAAATTTGGTGAAAACAAAAAGTTGCGGAAATTGCAATTTTTGACCAATACACTTAATTTGATCCAGTGTAAGAAATGGAGAATGAATGTCTAAAATTTTCGAGAATAAAATTGTGGCGAAGGCATCGTTGTCGTAACAAGTTCTGGTGAATGCGCGAACAATTCGGAATACTCCACACATGATAAATAATAGGCACCTTTGCTGTTATGGACAATTTAAGCTTCTTCAATATTCTATCATTAGTTTCTGGGACAGTAAACTCATTTGCAAAACTAAAAGAGACTGCTAGCTTATGAAAAGCTATACGAGAAGTTAGGACTAGGAATGGGAAACATTTTTAATATGGATAAGTCTAGAGCAATTTATAAAGTCTGGCACTCATGGACATATATTTTTTAGCACAAAAGGATCTAATCGGAACTCTATTTTTTCATGTACTTTGATAAATATTGGCAACATTGGCAGCAACAGTAACAACTGATGGTAGAGAGCGACCGGACACCATTCAATCAGTTAACGGAAGCGGTAATCAAGGCGGCCGCGGCCTCGGCACGGCCTGTCGCGATATTCTCACGATGCACGAGCCCCACGCCTTCTCGATTTCACGTCCGCCAAACACGCAACCATAGGGTAAGCGATTCAGCCCGTGGTTGGCGATTGGTTAAAACAAGGGGTGGGTTTTGGTAAAGAAATTATATTTATAGTTGCCGTGGAGTTTAAGGAAAATGGCAATTTTACTAAATTACAGTTTGCGATATGTTTCCTGCAGTTTTAGTTTTTATATTTTTTTCACTTTCTGAGATATTAAACCAAATCAAATTTAAGCAATTCTTAATGCATGCAGGAACTAAATTAAAGTTGTTGTGAAGATTAATGAGAAATATTAAATATAGAGAATCGGGCCAAACTGTATACAATTAAGAAGTTTGATTTGTTTAATAGTTCGTAATAATAATACTCTCCCTAATTCACCCCCTTACGAGTGAATTTTAACCCCAAAAGCTGAGCTTGTCCGGGGAAAGGGACGGGTAAGAAAGGTTACAAAGTACTAGAACAAAATTTTGCTGTTAAGTTTTAACTAGAGGGCGAAGAAATGATTAATGTTTAAAATTATATTGTGTCATTAAATTTCATTTCTTAAACTTATTTTTTATGGATTAATTTAAATGATTTCAAATTAAACTTTATAATTGTTGTTTTTTTTTTAATCATAACTCTTAGACCCTGTTTGGACGGCATTCTTCAGTGGGTTTTAAGTTTTGCTTCTTTTAGTCCATTGTTTGTTTTCTCTTTTAGTTTAATATTAATATTTGTTGTTATTAAGTATAATTATGTTTTAAATATATCTATATGAGAATTATAATAATAACTTTTACTTCTGGTTTTAATGTTTTCATTTCACCCATTCAGAAATAGTGTCATTTTCAGGATTGATAATTTAATTTAACCCAATCCATATATCTTTGTAAATTAAGACTTACATGCAAGTATTCAAACCAATTTTTTTAGTTATTCCAGGTATTAAAATACCTGTTATTTGTTCAAATTTTGGTTTTGTTAAAATTAAACAATAATTTAATTTTGTAAAAGTTTGTTTATCTAAATATTTAATAGCTCAATAGTTTATAAAATATTATAATTCTTGAACCGGCACCACTGAGAAAAAGAGAATCTGTTTTAAAAAAGTGTTTAAGTATATTAAAAAGGTTAGCCGAGGTAAGTTAAGTTTATTGTGTTTAATGTTTAATGTTGAAACATAATAAACATTTAACACTCTCCAAGTTGGAAGAAGTTACCTGCTTAACGTATAGTATAAAATTATTTATGAGAAACATATTAAACCCTCAAATTTTATAATTAAATGTACATCAGTAAACAAAACAAAAAGAAAATGCAATAAACAAAAAAAAATATTAATAGCACACAAAAGGTTTTAGACACAGATGTCATTTACTTAAACTCCCAGATTGGAAGACGTTAATTTACTTAATCTAATCTCTGCCCTTCATGGGTCTTATGAGTCTGCTTAACTTATAGTTAAGTCTTGCTTTTATTATAAAGGAGAAATCCAAAAGTGAATTATGTCCAAAGGTATTTATGGTCAATACCCAGGCTGAGGCAGTAAGTGCTTAAATAACAAAATTTTGAAATGGTGCTTAATTAATTAAATTATGAAACATGTTGGTAATACATAAGTTATTAAAGTAAACCCACAAGACCATTCTGTGCACAAAAGTATAAATAATGTTGAGAATACCTTAGGAACATTCGTTTAAAAGTGAATGTTTAATTTAATATATCGGCAGGCACAGTGCACATTTAAAACCTTCATTATAATATAAAAAAAACCTGATAGTAGGGTGTTTCCATTGACAGCATCAACACCTTCCCATCCAGAAAAAGAACCATCCATGTAAAATCAGCTATAAGTAAGCCAGGTGGCTAATAAACCAAGGTTCTGGTCAAACGATGTACTGTGTCTCCACGATTGAGTATACGTTGATCTCCGGAGTGAAATACCAGTCCTTATTGAAGAATCCACTTCAATATTACTGAATCAAATGCAGATGGATCTCCAATTTTTTGTCTATAAACCCCTTTAGCGGGTGTGGAATGGGTCCAAAAAAACATGGAAATTTAACCAAATAACGAAATTTCCCAAAAATATCGTTTACCCGTTCTTCCACTATTAATATTGGAGTAAAATCTAGAATCCCCTTTAATAGGATAACTCGATGGTTATATAAAATAAAGATTTTACTCCTATGACAAAAATATGAAGTTTCCTGTCTTTCTTCCTGTCAGATACACCTGACCAACAAATATGGCACAATGTATCCCCTCTCGTTGTGAAAAATGACAAGCCAAGTGGGTTCAGAAATTCATCTTTAAGAATTTACCAGTATATATCTTAGAGACTATTTACTATTTAAGAAAGATTACCCTACATACTATATCTATATACACAATATAACTACATTTGGAAATTGCTCCTGACAAAAACCGATACAAAACCCTACAGCTAAACGAACGCACCTCGTACAGCGAATGCGACTTAAAATCGCTTACTGCAGAGATACCATTACCTGAAACTTAGAACTAGAAATGGAACGACACAAAACACATGACTCTGTCAATTATTGTGTCCCATCGTTGACTGACATTTAACTTAACAACTTGTAATGAAGTTCGTACTGTCAAAATTACAACAATAACATTGCATTAAAATAATTAATCTGAACAAAAACTATACAAATTCGATGAAATGGGTATCGCAAATAATTAATTACTTAAAAGTAAGGTTATAATACATAATATACGGAGTGGCCCAAAAGTCTGGAAACGGCCAATTATCTCGTAAATTGCTAGTCCTAATTGTACAAAATTTGGGGTACACCTATTTTGGGATACGGATATTCCAGATTTGATATTTGCAATGTTGCCAGATTTTCCGTTTTTCTTATAGATTTCCTAATTGTTAGTCAAAAAGTTTATATTAGCATGTAAACATTGATCAAAATTGGATCAAAAGTCAGAATATGTAAAAGTTAGATAACTAATTAAAAAACCAAGAAAATATCACAAGTGGCGTGCAACTGAAAATGTATTATTTTTATCAATTTTGAACCACCAGTAACTTTACTAATTATGAAAATCGGACCACTGTTAATATGAACCTTTTTGCTTAAAATTATGAGATCTTTAACCTGTCTCCGTTTTATATAATTTGGGATACTGTAACGTGCATTTTTAGCTGCACGAATTACTAGAGAAAAATTCGACTCGCCTTGTTTAAATATACGGAAAAAAGGTAAACCGAAATGTTTTGTTGATAAGATTTTAAAGCCATTATTTTTGTCGTGAACGTATAATTTAATTCATCTTATCAAACGGACAGAGGAGGGGTATCGTATTTTGTTCCTATTACCTGAGTTACACATTTTTGTAGATTTGATCCCTAGTACAATACTTTGTACAATACTGGCTTGCTTTATTTTATTTAATTCTACTAAAAATAGAAGGTCTCGTTGTGAATTTACTTATACAGAGTGGCCCAAAAGTCTGGAAACGGCTAATTATCTCGTAAATTGCTAGTCCTAATTGTACAAAATTTGGGGTACACCTATTTTGGGATACGGAGATTCCAGATTTGATATTTGCAATGTTGCCAGATTTTCCATTTTTCTTATATTATTAGTCACTTTGGTTTTTCAAATTGATCAGCCTGTATATTAAGTCATTATTGAAATCTCCTATTCAATACGAGTTCAATCATATGCAACACTTATGATTTTATGTAGTCTGGAAGGTCTTAAATAAATAAAACAATCATGAAGAAATATGGTAAATGCACTCTATCATCGATTAGGGTACTGTCAACTCACAAATGAAGCACATTTTGAACACTTGATAAAGTAAACATTATGTTAAGAATGGTGTAATCTTTCAACTGTTACGTTTTAATGTAGTTGAAAATAGTTTGAATTAAAAAATGTATGAGAAAATTAGGCGTTGCCAGACTTCTGTTTTATTTATTTAAGACCTTCTAGACTACATAAAATCATAAGTTTTACATATGGTTGAACTCGTATTGAAAGTAGATTCCAATAATGACTTAATATACAGGGTGATCAATTTGAAAAACCAGAGTGACTAATAATATAAGAGAAACGGAAAATCTGGCAACATTGCAAATATCAAATCTGGAATCTCCGTATCCCAAAATAGGTGTACCCCAAATTTTGTACAATTAGAACTAGCAATTTACGAGATAATTGGCCGTTTCCAGACTTTTGGGCCACTCTGTATAAGTAAATTCACAACGAGACCTTCTATTTTTAGTAGAATTAAATAAAATAAAGCAAGCCAGTATTGTACAAAGTATTGTACTAGGGATCAAATCTACAAAAATGTGTAGTTACACACAGGTAATAGGAACAAAATACGATACCCCTCCTCTGTCCGTTTGATAAGATGAATTAAATTATACGTTCACGACAAAAATAATGGCTTTAAAATCTTATCAACAATAAATTTCGGTTTACCTTTTTTCCGTATATTTAAACAAGGCGAGTCGAATTTTTCTCTAGTAATTCGTGCAGCTAAAAATGCACGTTACAGTATCCCAAATTATATAAAACGGAGACAGGTTAAAGATCTCATAATTTTAAGCAAAAAGGTTCATATTAACAGTGGTCCGATTTTCATAATTAGTAAAGTTACTGGTGGTTCAAAATTGATAAAAATAATACATTTTCAGTTGCACGTCACTTGTGATATTTTCTTGGTTTTTTAATTAGTTATCTAACTTTTACATATTCTGACTTTTGATCCAATTTTGATCAATGTTTACATGCTAATATAAACTTTTTGACTAACAATTAGGAAATATATAAACTGTTTGAATTGGATCCGTACAATTTGGGATATCTGTATAAAACATTATCAGAACTACAATAGTTTATCTACAAAAAAAAAAATAAGATTGGTTGTCCGTTGTGGTGATAATATCATGAGCAAGGCTAGTTTCGTAGTGAGATAGAGATAGATATATGTTTACAATGATAGGTGCAACTAAGATGGAATATACAAAGCGATAATACCGTTAGCGGAGTGTAGATCACTCGTGGCAGATGTTTCAATTGATTTATCTATATTAATTAACATAGGTTGATTATTATAAGACACAAAAATATAGTTGATGTTTTGTTATGATCTAAACACATTTTAAAAACTTTTATTTTTTTGTTTTAAAATTTTGGTTAGCTAATTTAGTAGTATTAGCATATAAAGTACAACATCTTTCGCAATTTTTACTTAAGATAAAACCGAGGAAATCGCATTTTTAATTTGTTTGGGCCGTAATACTCAACAGTTTTTTAAATGTTTAAAATATTAAAATAATTAACTTGTAAAGTGACTTTTTGGATTTTTCGGTCATATTGTAGTACACGTTACGCTATATACAATGGTACCAATATCTCGTTTTTTTAAAATAGCGCTTTTCTGCACTAAGTTTGGATTACCTTCGGTTTTAGAATCTTCAGATTATTAGGTTTTAATAAATTAACAATTTAGCTTGTGACACTCAGCCCCCCACAGAAAGCATAATTCCGATTAACTGGCACTACACTATACTGTTATATAATCTGAAACGTTGCGTTGTTGCACTAAAAACCATCTAGTTATAGGAATAAAGTCTTCATTAATTTTGAATCAACGTTATTTGTTCCTTTTTCTATCCATTAACATGATAGATGTTCAGACATCAATATTTTTTTAAAACTACAAACTACACACCAGATTGAATGGCGTAGCGTGTCTAATAACTAAAATTATTGCTTTACAACAATAAATGCCGTAAATTGGTTTCCTTTTGTGTGAAAAAACAAAATTATTAGGTCTCCTCTATAATGGCGTGTCAGTAAGAAGTGATGGGAAGGTTATGGTAACTTTTTTTAAAAGAGAGCTTTTTGTAATCTCGGGTTAATTGATGATGAACTGGATGAATGTGCCAACATTGTTCATAGGTTGAGTAATAGTATCTACCTCTTTATATTTTTTAGTGTTTATTAACTTTTCTTTGTTTTTAATAATTTTATTTTCTTGATACCGTCAGCCTGCTAGTCAATTAAATTAAAAGTAATTATTAAACCAATCTAATTATACGAAGTATTTATAAACACTTGCGCCTTATCAAATTTGTTAAAAGTATAATTTCCCTTTTATTATTTTTAAACATACGTATACTTTTTTTAATATATGCCCAAGAAACAGCTATGCCTGTAGTGGTATTAGTCAAAGAAGTTGTTTTTCGGAAGGAAATGGTGGCTCAGGTTATTTTGTGATACGTTTTTGGGATTTTTTATTTTACGTCTTGTTCACATTTGAATTTAAAACGATAAAAATATTTAAAAGAATAATGAAAAGTCAAAATTCAACATAATATAATTTTCAAGCTAAATTAATTAGGTATCCATTTTCTTGAATCCCTTACTCTTCTATGCATGTACATATTGCTTATTTAAAACAAATGTAACACTATAAAGAAAACCTAGTAATAATGTTGTTTTGGTTCTTATTTTCCAGTCTAAATCAACACAATAGTTACTTATGAAACTTTAACCGCCCTCCCCCATACGCCTTTGATTTTTGTTTAAATCTGAAATTTTATTATTTACCTCTCAATTTTCTTTTAGTTTTAATTCTATACATACTGTATTTAACTTTTTCCGCTAGTAGTAGTAGTAGTAGTGATCGTCTAGTTACTTAATTAATAATTTCTATATCCATGTTATGATAATGTTAATTAACATAAACCTGGATTGGATGCAAAGTTTAGAGCAAATTGGTAAATAAAACCATACAAATTTAGAATTAAACTGTACTATTAATATATAAATAATATTAAGAAACGCCCCTTTTGGAGTGTTTCTTCACAAAAAAAAAACTGTACTATTTACTGAAATCTCACCTGAGTCTCGTTCAAACGCGGCCCACGTTCATTTGCTATCAAAAACAACGAAGTTAACGAACAGCATCAATTTTCTAGTTTGCTAACTTACTGTGTTGATGTTCACATATACTTTATGGTTCAAACCTAGTAGAATGATTGGCTAGTATAGATGTCCGCTTGGGCTAAGGAACAGTATCAATTCACCAGTTGGTTAACTAACTAATACATTTTACCATCTAGGTTTGCATAATTTATCCAAGATAATACATCCCTGTGTATTTCTAAAATATTATAATTTATAATTTCTATTGAAATGAATGAAATGTAATCATCGAAAAACAGATGTCTAACTTAACTGTCTTTTGGGTTACATTGACATTTTGAAGAAAATGTCAGACCCTTATTCAACGGGACCTCAGCGATATTTCAAGAGAGTTTAATTTAACCTTCGACTCATTATTGAAAACACAGACATTAGGTTCTTTTAAACCAGACGTTATGTACTAATTTTATCTACTCGTGGCGGAGAGAAGGGTATTTATTAGGGTACTGCGTCGGAACAGATATACGGTAGGAAATACATAGAAGATACAATCAAGAAGACATAATAATATTCAATAAAGTTAATAAGAAAAAAATCCGTTATAATTTTATGATTGCACCCTGAATATGGGTTTTACACTATTCACATATAATGAGATATTATAAAAAACAAATCACTTGAACATTATAAAACATTTAAAGCATAAAAAGTTAAACAAAACATTAATTAAAGGACTTAGAAAATTTGAATTAAAATTGAAACAGACAATCTCACTGGGAGAAATGTATGAGTTGAAACTGTGATAATTTGTTAGTTTGAATATATTTCTCACAGCATAACATATAAAAAGACAACCATAGTAGTGTTGCGATATTTTTACCAGTAAATCAAAAAAATGATGTTTTTACAATATTTGAGTCCTAAAGTGAGGTTGGGAGTGACAATAAAATTCAAAATTAGTAGCATTTTGACGGTCCTAAGGGTAGGATCCACTTACTTTTATTTGTGGTAGGATCGTTGAATAAGCTCTGATCGGCAATTGTTTTAATTGCAAGAGCCTACCAAACATATTTGATTTTATTTCTACGCTGTCAGAAAATTATTTTTGAAAGGTAACCCAAAAAAAAGTTGGAGGTTATCAAACTGACTAAAATAGGCGAAATTTTATTACTTACCGAAAAGGAATAAACAGGAGAGCCCTGTTTTCTCACGAAGCCAATCGATGATGGGAAAGAAATAGCGAAGCGAAGTGACATATATCTGAAAAAGAATTATCACTGAGGTGTTCTTTCATGAAGTAAGATTAGTTGTAAACACTATTGATAAATTTTCACTTAATTGCTTCATAGTCAATTTTATTTGAAGTGATTTAAAGCACACAGAAACTTTTTCCTGCCTAACCAAGCACATTTCTTTTTGTTATTTATAAAAATTCGTAACCTCATTTGATGACAGACAAGTTCTGAATCTGGTAACTTATTGGTGTTACCAACCGCGATAACTGTTCTACTGAAGATATTTGAATAGGCAATATCTATTACTAGGATAGTATGATTAGCGTTTCAAAGGTTTTTGAATATTTTCATTGTATTTATCATTTAATTTAAGCCATTTTTCATTTATTTTGCATCTCATCTAATTGATTACAAATTACATTATTTCTCTTTTATTGATTATATCTTATTGAATCTGATTTCCTTGTTTTATTGAAAAGAGTGAGCAATCTGTGAAATCGCAACCTACACGCCCTGAGAAAAAGAGAGATCTCATGCTGGACAAAATTAATTAAATAAATATAAAAGATAAGTATTATTTTTTTTGTTGTAAAATTTTTTATGCTCACACCTATTTTCATTATATTTCCATTTTCATTATATTTTACAAGAATTATAAATCATTGTAATATCCTCTTCGGCCTATCCATCTCTGCAGAAATATTGTGTTTAGGTATTCCCCAACCCTAACATCGAAATGAGGTGGGGCGCCATCTTGCTGGAACCATATTTCCTCTGACAATTGTAAATGATTAGCACGATTGGGAAATATACGGAATAATTCTTGAACTATTTGTTCTCGCAGAAGTTGTAAATATTTAAAGTTTGTCTTAGAAGAAAAGGTCCAATTATTCTTCCTCCAACTATACCAGCCCAAACGTTTAGCTTTTGGGGATATTGTGTGTGACCTTCTATCATCCAGTGTGGATTCTGATCAGACCAATACCGGCAATTATGCCGATTGACAAATCCGTTTAGACAAAACGTTGATTCGTCGGAAAACAATATTATTCATAATACTGTTCCCATTAATTCGATCCATCATTTCTTGGCAAAACTGCATTCGTCGATCAGGATCATCTTCATTTAATCCTTGATGTAATTGAACTTTATACGGATGATAATGATTTTTTATCAGTATCCTTCTTACAGAACTTTTCCTAATATCATTATTTAATGCAAGTTTTGCTATGGAAGTTTTAGGTTCTTCATGAACATTTAGAAGTAAATCAAGTGATTTCTCCTCATTTGTAGCTGTCCTCTTCCGTTCACCACCAGGAATATTTTTGACACTACCTGTTTCGTTAAACTTGCGTAAATATCGATACACTGTCCACTTAGAAATTAGAGACATTCTGTCAGGAAATGTAGCATTAACCAAATCGGCAGCTTCTTGTAAACCTCTCTTTCTAACTCCAAAACCAACCATCATCAACAGTGTAATTCTTTCACGTTCACTTAGTTCCATTGTTAGTAATAATAATCAAATAGTTAATCTGTACACTAAAGATATTTGTATTTAAAGATTGTTTTGTTAATAGATCATGATATTGCCAGGAAACCGAAAAAAAAATATATAAATACAGGGTGATCCATTTAAAATATTTAAAATGTATCTTATTAAAGTATAATCTAATTTAATTGGTATTGATAAGACCGCAAGTCTGGGACCCACTTAATGTACCATTGATGAAATCAGACAGATCATACGAACTCGAAAAAAAAAATACAAATACAGGGTGATCCATTTAAGATATTGCCCGATGACGTCATATGCGGGAAATCTGTAAACGTCAATAAATAGTACATAAAATGTACAAAAACTTTTATCCAAGTCAAATTATCGTACAAGTCATAGTTAAGCCATAAATCAAGTGTTCCGCCCATAAAGAATGACCCTGTATACTTTTTAATTACGAATTCTATTAAAAATTGTATTGTCAGTATAGGCAAAAATAGTCCATTAGTACAAATGTGAATTAGCTCTGATGTCACGCAAGGAGCGAAAAAGGTACCTTGTAGAACTTTTAAATTATTTATTTAATGACAAACCAATTAAATATTTTTATTTAATAATTATTCTGTATTGCAGTTCGTTGTAACAACTCTTTCTTATTTTCGCAACGTCTTCATTAATAATATAAATCCTAAACGATTAAATAAACTGAAATTTACAACGAAATTAAATACAAAAAATGAGATTGTTCTGTTGCGCCAAATGATTGTGTAAGTTGATGCAGCAATATGACATTCGCAATGAGAGGAAAACAGGGCCGTCACGTTGTAAGGTTTAAACGCACTCATTGTGATCGAAAAAAGTTAGCCCTTTAATATATACTGGTTGTGACTGCTGTTCCCGTTATTATCGAAAATCTATTCAAATTGCCTGATACATTTTGTAATAATTAGGCACAGGCGATTGGGATACTAGAAAACTAAACCGCTACATATTCATTGTGTCTTAAAACTTGAAGTTTTGAAGATTCTGAACTGTAAATCCAATGTATTTATATATTTTTTCTTGATTATGAAGGTGTTATTTTACATTACTAAACTAGTTAACACGAAATAGGTATCAAATACACAAATGTCTCCAGCTTTTATAATTTTTATTACACACAGGTAAATTTTTAAATGTATTTATAAGATACATACTATTTTGTTTCTTATTGCATATAAAAAATAAAATTCCTTCGTTTGTTATCTCGGTAATAAAATTAAGTACAAAATAATTCAGTATTTGTTTTCTTACCCGTGGTATCTAATTCTAAAGTTATACTTACGAGCCCCTTCCCATTTCAGTTTGCCCACCTATTGATATTTAGGAAATTCGCATTTAAAAATTAAAAATATAAATACTTCTAGCTTTTTCTAATTATTTTTATTCGTTAGACAATATGTTTAATATCGTTTATTCATAAAAAATACGTAGAAAACATTTAAACCTTTATTTAACATAAAATAAAGAAAAATTAAAGAAATAGTTGGAATTAAACAATAATCAATTTTAAAGTTTACAATTGACTAACGTCGCCTTTATTTTTGATTACAGCGGAAATTATTTGACGCATGGTATTAACTAAGCCTTGGAAAAATTCTAGTGAAAACGAATCCCATATATCTTGAAATTTTTGTTTAAGTTCGGGTATTGTTCTTGCAGGATGTTTTGGAGGTACTTTTTTTATCTCATGCCACAACGATTCTATTGGTGATAAATCAGGACTACTAGGAACCATTCCAGAAGTGGGATACCAAAGTCTTCCATTCATTTTAGTAATTTTTTAGACATTTGACATCCTGCTGCATCCTGTTAAAATACAAAATCTTTCCCTGATGTCAAATATAATTTCATAGTCGGTAAAAGTGATTTATTAATTTATATTTACATTTTCATAAGACAATATTAATTGTATTGGAATATAGTCATAAAAATAAACTATATGTAAAAGCTACCTATAGCTGAATGATGAAATAACAAAAAAATATTATTAAAGATAATAATTAAAGATACTGTCTTCATAATGCAAAAATTCATCAAGTGTATAAAAAGCATTAGTTACCAGGAATTCTTTAAGATGACTTTTAAATTGCTCAATACTTCTACATGTCTTTATGACTTAAGGTAATTTGTTATAAATTCTTGGATCTATATAATTTGGCGAACAATAGGTTACTTCCCCCTGGCTAGCGGCAAATGAAGAACATGGTTTTGTCTCGTTGGATAACTGTGAGATTCATTATTGTTGATAAATTTCTTTAAATTTTTACGAACGAAGACACACAGTTCAAAAATATAAATTGAAGTCACAGTTAAAATTTTTAATTTTTTAAAGTATTCCTGTTACGGGTTTTATTCTACCTAAATCTATTCCAGTCTAAAATACCCTAATTTACACTATTCTAATTTATTCTATTTGCTAGCCTATCTTATTCTAAGCTACTCTAAACTAAACTAGACTAAACTACACTATTCTAAATTATTCTACGCTTAACTATTTACATTATTCTGCTTCTAATCTATCCTACGCTTAACTATGTACACTATTTTACTTCTATTTAATTCTAACTTACCCTAAGCTACTCTAATTACTAAACTAATCTATTACTTACCTATTCTACTATAACCTATGCTAATCTCTTTAGTTACCTTTCGATTTAAGAGTGTGCGATATATAAATGTATACAAATCAATAAAATGGGTCCATTAAATAAATTCATAAAATATTCATTTTTATCAAACATATTTTGTAGTAAAATATAAAATAATGTTTTGTAATAGAGTATAATCTCACCTGGAGTATATTCAATAATAATTAATACCTTAATAAATAATTTATAATGTAAGTAAATATATTTCGCTACTTTGAACAATAACTCTAGCTCATTTAATTACTAAAAAGCTTTATTTTTATTGTTATTGTTTACATGTCAATTTTAACTCCTTCAGTTGTCAGATTCTTCTAAATTTATAAATAATGACCACAGTCTTACCAGAAATTATCCTATTACCCTTTTGTAGTCAGGGCCTTCTTGCTAAGACATTGACTTTTGTTGGCCATTTTGTGGAACTTCCTTCCTGGCCCAGTTTTTGCTTGGATTCTGATTGTGGCATGTGCCAAGATTTCAACTAGGATTTTCTAGGATTCATTCTTGTGCAAAAACCAGAGATTCCTTTAGTCCGATATATTGTTAGTGATCTTTGTGATTCATACACCTAGTGGTGGATATAGTATCGGCTAAAAGTGTGAATTTAATTATTAATAATCTAAAAGGTCACATATCATCAAGGGTGAGTTTTTCAAAATGAATTATTATTTTACTTACCTATGTTCCCAACAGCCTTCTGTATACATATTAGTTACAATCGTCAATGTTTTCCAGACCTCCTTGGTTCGCTCCTTTCATTAGTGCGTTCCTTCCTTCGCTCGCTCCGATTTACAATTCTGAGTAACGCTTTTATTAGAGGAATACTTCTAAGGACTGTGGGCAAGTTCTCTCCACCTCTCCATATAGAATAGGGCTTCTTCACTGCACCGTTTGCGTGCTAGCAACAGAGTTCGGACCATTAGATAGCCCCACCGAATACGAAGTAAATTTCATAGCGGTCTACCTACCGACATCAAAAAGGAAGCTACCTAACTGGACATCGTCCTTCATTGAGTTCACTTAATCACAAGTAAGACGGTTCCTTTTTCTAACCCTATATTTCAGAGTTAAATACCTGATTAAATACTCAATTTCTTTTGTATATGTATATATTTAAATTGTAATATCCACCTACCGGTTTAGTTGTCTTTTGTAATACGAAGAGTACTCTACGTAACCGCACTTTTACCACCCACTTGGAGAGTTATATATTATAAGTGTATGTAAGTTAAAGGTAAGAATAGTTGTGGGAACGCCTTGTACATAATAATTTTCTTTTGTTCCTATAATCGTCCACATTTTGTGTACCTGTAATTTGTTGGTTATCATTTAAATTTTGACAACACGAGGTTAGAAGATAATAAAGGCCCGTTCACATTCTATCAGTCATTTTCTTCTCTCTATTTACGGGAACCCGACCCTGAGGTTACTAGTCAACCTGATTAGGGGAGTTCGATAATTTGAACCCCTTTATCAAGCTACTTGTAATAAATTAGTGATTGGACCCTACTGGTTTTTTTGCACTATGAAAACAGAAGATACAGTTGTGGCATTACCCCAGAGACAGACATCATAAGGTAACCTGCAGTCGACTTGTGCATAGTATAACGCTAATAGTTGCGTTTTTTCAAGAACATTTATCAAATTAAGGAAAAGAAACTTCAATGAATTTAATTTAGAGATTAATTTCTCACAATGGTGTTTCCAGTTAAGATTTTCATCTAATAAAATGCCTAAAAATTTAACGCTACTGTGGCTGTTCGTTAATAATGACTTATTAACTGAAAAATATATATCATTAACTTTATTTTGTACGTTGTGTAGCCTAAGAATTTCGTTTTTTTTTTTCGCTATTAAAAAATAAGCAACTACTGTTAAAAAATATACTTACATTAGGTAAAATCAGTTCACATTTTGTCTCAAGAATTTCAGTAGATTTATCAAAAACAATTATAGAAAAGTCATCGGCATAGGCTGTATAAGAATTGTTTTCCATAATTCAATCAATATGGTTAACATTTAGGAGAAATAGCATTGGACCCAAAATTGATCCCTGTGGCACACCCATCCGAACTAACAAGTGATCTGAATTAAAATTTTTGCATTGATCTTTACTGGTGGATTTTATGGATACAAACTGAGACCTGTCTCTTAGAAATGAAACTATCCAAAAATAAGGCCTGCCTCTTACTACTATGTTCTCTAATCTGGATAAAAAATATTATGATTCACACAGTCAAATGCTCTGTTGAGATCACAAAAAATAACAGCAGCCCTGCCCTGCCCATTCAGCCTTATCAACGTGTTCAATAATTTTTTCGTAAAAGGAAAACAAAGTAGTGGTAGTAGACATAGAAGATCTAAAACCATGTTGGTTACTACTGAAAACCTGAAAATTATTTAAAATTTACATTATTCTGTCGAGGAATACATACTCAAATATTTTAGCAAAGCTATTTGATATCGTAACTGGTCTGTAATTGTTAATATTTTTTGGATTATTTTTCTTAAAGACAGGAATCACTTTACCTGTTTTAATAATTTGCGGAAAACTACCCTGCACAAACGATCTATTTATTAGAAAAGTAATTGGAGATATAATTAAAGTAAGGACTCTTTATAAGGAAACAAGGAACATCGTCACTCCCTGCCGATTTTTCGTTTTTAATTTTTTTATTAAGCAGATTACACAATTCATCTTCACTGAAGGGAAAAAGAAAAGGACTATTAAAATCCATGCATATTTCAATAGTAGGTACTAAAGTTATATTTTGTACTATATTAACCGGCTCATTGACAAAAAAATTATTAAACTATTTTACAATATTTTCAGGAGCACTTATAACACCACCGTTACCCTAAATAATTATATTTTGATTTTTTCTTGTTTGATTAGAAAGTTCCTTGACTACATTGCAGGACGCTCGAGTAATGTTATCAGAAGAGTTAATATGATTTTGATAAAAATATTTTTTTAGAAGTCATTAAATTTTTATGCATTTTTTTGGCTTCATTGTAAGTAAAAGATGAACAAAGATTTGATTTCTTTAGGAAAATTAAATATATTAAATTTTGACTCGAAGAAATCACATCCTGGTCAACCGATTTTCTACTATTCTTACTTATAGAGCATTTGCGAGGTGGAAAAGCTTATTTAAAATTGAATAAAAAAGTATTTTAAAAGTAATTAAATGCTTCATCAAAATCGTCAATTTGATAAAGAAATGTCCAGTCAATATTTTGTATTTGATTAAAAAATTTGTTGATATTAACAATTTTTATAAATACATCGTCAAGGTGAGAACGTTAATGTTTCGCTCCGAAAATTTTTAAATTTTGTGTAAATATTGTGTATTTTTTGTAGTGTAAATTGTATTGATTGAAAGAGAAAACTTAGACGAATCGAATGCTGGTATGTAAATTTTGCAAATTAAGTAATTAAGTAATTTGTTGAATAAATCACGGATTATCGTTAAAAAACTCTCACACGTTAATAAATACAATATTGGATCTGATCAATAGAAAATTAACAGTTGATTTTCATGTAGGGGAAATAAATAATATTTTTAGAATTGGAAAACAAAATCATCTCTAACAACTTTTTTGAAAAAGAAAAAAAATTTAAGAAATTGCGCTAATCTTAAGGGAACATCTATTATAATTGTAGAAGACTTAATTGAAGAAGGCCGAGCAGAAAAAAGATATTAGTAGAAAAATTAAAAATAGCGCGAACTAATAAAAAGAAATCTTACATCAAAGGGCTGAAGTTGTTCATAGAAGATGTGCCATACACTGCAAGTGAATTAAAACAACTGGATCAAGATTCTAACTTTTCTCCTCTTCCAGCAAGAAAAGCATGCAGTGAACCAACAACTCCGTCTCCTAAAGAATTTGAATTTGTAGAAGAGTCAGTTTTAATCTCTGAAATAAAATCAATACAACCCACTTATACTACGGAAATAGAACCCTCTAATACTACGGAAACAGAAAAAGATAAAGAAAAGAAGAAAATTGAAGCGGAAAAATATAAAAGAGTAATTCGTTTAAGATCTGACAGAGGGGTGCAAGGAAATGGCAAGTCAGTAAAACCTACTAGTGTTATTAGTAAAAGTAATAAAAATAAACTCTCTAAATGAACCTCGTATAGCCAAATATTTTGAGTTGTTAGATAGTGAGATAAGATAAGTTTTTTTTTTGTAACAAATAGTAGCACAGTTAAATTTTTATCGTTTTAATTTAATTTTTATGATTTTATACTTGTAGTTTATGCATTCGAAAATTATATTCATTAAATAGGAAGAAAATGAAAATTGGTCATTTAAATATTAGATCTATCTTTACAGGCTTTAATGATGTTAAACATTTATTTGAACAAAGTGATTTTGATATTATGTTTCTTACTGAAACATGGCTGACAAACGATATAAGTTCTGATGTAATTCATGAGGACACTCGAATTTCCGTACAATAATTTTAACCATTATCCGTTCCTAGAATTCCCGACAAGCAGTTGAAGCTTGAGATAATCCACTACTTGAGTTCCCGTAAGGGACGAATTTAATTAGGTAGGTAGGTACTTACCTCAGGTGCCCGATGCGGTCAGCAATTAAAAGGATTAATATATTTATTTACTTTTATTTATTTATTTAATAGCTTGATAAATAACATTTAAAACGATTATTAAGATGAGGCCTCAATAGGTATATATTTAGGATTTTTCGCAATATTATTCATTATTACTTTAGTGTCTCTTTGTGATTTTTATTAATATGGATCTTCATGTTATATAAGTGAAAAAGGAAAACCTTTAATTTTGTTAGAAAATTATAAGTTTTACAAATATCGTATTTTAAAAAGTACAGATGAAACCTGTTGGTGTTGTGTCACGAAAACTTGTCGTGCAAAATTATACACACTAGGAGATGAAAAAAAATTTAATTTTTTCAAAGAAAAGTGGTGACCATGAGCATGAAATGTTAGATCAAGGTGTATTAAACAGACAAAAAGTGAGTAACCAAGTAAAGCGAAAAGCCGAAGACTGGATGTGCGACAGACCTGCCAAAATTATCCACAGGGAAATAAACTCTCAAAAACAGTGTTTGGATACTCTTACAAGTAAAGACATGAAATACATTCGAAATAACTTTGGAAGAGAAAAACGTAAATTATTCCCCAAATTGCCAAAATCTTCTGCAGACATTCAAATTACTTTGAATTTATTAGATATAAAAACAATTAGGAACGAACAATTTTTATTGGTCAACGATCCCACCGAAGAAATAGTTGTTTTTTCTTGTAAGAGCAACATAGAATTTATGTGTGCTCAAACAAAATTTTATATGGATGAAACTTGTCCAAAATATTTTTTTTCAATTATTTTGTTTGCATGTATATGTAAATGATACATATGTTCCAGTTGTATATTGTTTATTAAAGAACAAAATGAGATCAACTTATGTGAAATTGCTTAAAATTTTAATTGATCAATGTAGGGAATTTGGATTCGTTTGGCGCCCCGACACCATAGTCGTTGATTTCGAAAAAGGAATACATTCTGCTGTTACAACCATTTTTCCACACACCAAAATTATGGGATGTAGATTCCATTTGGCACAAGCTTGGTAAGAACACATTTATTTCAATCTCTAGTGTAATAATTGTTTTTTAAATATCCATTTTTACTTTTCCACAATTATACGAGGCCTCAATTATACATAGGTATACAATGTGTCCCAAAAAGTTTTATACAAATGGGAAAAAAGTTTATCTTACATTTCATAAAAAAATTATTCTTTATGAAAATCTCTGCATGTTCTAAAATCTAAAATACAACCATCAAATATTAACATTTTTTCAGTCGTATATACGGTATGGTAGGTATCTTGATTTTTGAAGTTGTAAAAAAAATTGTTTAGAATTAAATTTAAAGTTAAAGTAAACATTTAAAAAATCAAATAAAATAAAACTGAATTTATATATAAACAATTTTACGTATATGTTATAATAATTATTATCAACTTTGATATTTTCAAAAACAAAGATACTGTACTCTTGCTCAATATTCATATTTTTGGACTAACTAGTATACGACTGAAAAATTTCTATATTTGATGTTTATAAATAATATTTTTTTTACGATTACTATCTAAAGTAGACTTTTCCACATTCAATTCTAACTCGAAAGTTGACGTTTTCCGTGAATTATCAGTTTGACATTATTTTCCGCACATAGGCGAAAAGTTACTCTTTGCACACGCCTATTTTCATTAGAAAGGTTGTTATAATAAAGCTAATCGGTATTTTAAAACAAAATTGAAATATTGAAATATTAAAAATAAATGACTCTGTTTTTTACCATCATATTTAACATGCCTTGTTGGTGTAGAGCGTAGCGCGTTTAGTAGTTGTAATTTTTTTATTTTTTTTTATTTGATTCGTTTGTTTGTAAACCTAATTAAAACTTATTACATTGGATGAGCCATCAATTTGCGATGATCTTGTAGGATATTTTTAAGATGTACCTGCTTACTAAGAAATATTTTTTATGTAAATCATAAAATTAATCTTCAAGTAAATAAACAGATTTAAATAAAATTTTGGATATAAATAAAATAAAGAGTGTATTTTGTCACACAAAATCCATTGGTGTATGGTAAATGGGTAGAGTATCATAGTAGAAATAGTTTTTTCTTCATAATAATACAATACGAGGCCTCTACAATACTCATTGGAGAAAGTTAATAGAGGTTTTAATTAGTCAAACTAAATAAATTATATAAAAAATAGAAAGGTCTTTGAGGAAAAGTACCATGTGTACTAACAAAATATTTTTTCTTATAGGTATAGAAAAATACTTCAACTTGGCCTATCAAAAGAATATCGAAATCCTGTCTGTGAAACAGGAAAATGGTTACACCATATAGTTGGACTTACATTTTTACATCCAGATGAAGTGGGAGATGCATTTGCTTTTGATTTTGCAGAAGATATGCCTCAAAATGAAACAGTGGTTCAATTCGCGGACTATTTAATCGAAAATTATATAAGTCAAGATTCAAGTTTTCCCCCTAATATTTGGGCAGAATGTTCTGCAGACATTACTAGAACTACGAACTGTTGTGAAAGTTTTCATTCGAAATTTAAACATTATTGTGTGGCTTATCATCCAAATATACACGTGTTTCTTGAGGCGTTGAAAAGAATCCAAACAGATACTTATATTAAAATAAATAGTAGCGATAAAAAAGAAAAACGTTTAATAAAAGAACACGTTTTAAAAAGCCAAAATTTCATTACTGCCAAAATTTCACAGTATCAGTGTAAAGAGATTAGCCGCTATGATTTTTTAAAATGTGTAGCATATAAATTTAGTGTACATTTAATTAAATAAATATGATACAACTTCAAAAATTATGTAGTTTTAATTATTACTAACCGCTAACGGGAATTCGAGTTAAGGATTAAGAATAAATTTGAACCCTGCCGGGAACTCGTGTGCAGTATTAGGAGACAAAAGTTGAAACAAAGGTAAAAGGTTTTATGCTGACGGGAACTCGAGCCGCCCGTAATTCATATTCCAGATTATAATTTCTTTCGGTTAGATCGATTAGGAAGGGGAGGGGGTGTCGGTGCATATGTTAAGACAAATATTCAATGCCACATAATAAAATTTAATTTTGAATTAAGTAGTGAACTGGAGTTTTTGTTTTTAAAACTTAATATAAAATCTTTAAATTTTGCAATAGGTGCCTTATATAGACCGCGCGACAGAAATGTTAATGCTTTTGTAAGTGATTGTGACAATATTTTTTCTTTCTTGTGTCCCTTATTTAATGAAATTATCTGTGTGGGCGATTTTAACTCAAATTTTTTTGACCTAAATAATCCTGTAAACTCTTGTTTAGAGTCATACAATCTAAAACAAATTATTACTGAGCCAACTAGAATAACATTACATACTCGTAAACTTATTGATCCTATTTTCGTTTCTTGTACAGAATTAGTATCTTCTTGTGGAACGTTACCAACTAACCATTCTTTAACTTATTGTGAATTAAACGTTGTAAAACCAAAAATCAAGCCTAAATTACTTGACATAAGATCTTTTAGAAACTTTAATCCAAATGAATTTATTGAAGATTTAGAAAAAATGCCATGGCACAAGTTTTTAAGGGAAGCTGATATTGACAGAAAGATTGACTTGTTTAATCAATTTATCTTATCGGTGTTCGATGTTCATGCCCCTAGAAGAACTGTTAAAGTAAGTAAGCCTAAAGCTCCTTGGCTGACCACAAATTTGAAATGTATTATGAAACAAAGGGATAAAGCTCTTCAAAAATTTAAACAATCCCGCTCAGCAGCACACTGGGAAGATTATAAACAGCTTCGTAATTTTGCTTTAAGTTGTATTCGTAGGGAGAAAAAGGCGTATTTAGACAAGTTAGCTAAAGATCACAAAAATCCAAAAAAGCTCTGGTCTACTTTAACCGATTTTAATGTAAAAATTGCAAAATCATGTGATTTACCTAATAATTTAGCTGATCCCGAAAAAATTAATAATTACTTTTGTAAATTCTATATGGGGATTGTCTAAACCAAATTGACTTCTATAACAACAATATTAATGATTTAAATAATTGTTTTACATTAAAACTTGCCACATTAGAAGAGGTAAGTAATATTATTAAGGAATTGCGGTCTAATGCTTACGGCGTTGATAATATATGGGCTTCAATGCTTAAACTTTGTACGCCCTTTATTATCAAATACAATACCCACATTATTAACTGTTGCATAGAAAAAAGTTATTTTCCATATTCGTGGCGGACTGCCATTGGCAGGCCACTACCTAAAAAATCTAATCCACAAACTTTTTTTAATCTTAGAATCGTAAGTATCTTACCAACTATATCCAAGGTATTTGAAAAAGTATTATACAAACAAATATACGAGTATGCTTGTAAGGCAGATATACTTCCTAATACCAATGCGGTTTTAGGAAAGGCTATTCCACATCCACAGCACTAACTACTGTAATGAGTGATATAATTGATGCTTACGATAAAGGAGACATTACTGTACTTACATTTTTAGATTTCTCTAAAGCGTTTGACACCATCGATCACAGGTTGATGGTATCAAAATTGAAATATTATGGTTTTCATTATGCAGCAGTTGCGTTGATAAAATCATATTTAGGCAACAGGTCTCAACGTGTATGTTACAATAATACATTTTCGAATTCTATGAATATTTTATCTGGTGTTCCCCAAGGCAGTGTCCTGGGACCGCTCCTTTTCTTAATCTATATTTCTTGCATTATCAAATCCATAAAAAATTGTAAAGTCCAAGCCTACGCTGACGATACACAATTATAATACAGTTTTAAAAACGATCATTCGTCAACTGCTAATCAACTTATTAATGAAGATCTTAAACTTATTTATGAACTTTCTTTTCAACATAATTTAAAACTAAATGCATCGAAATCTTGTGTTCTGTTTTTTGGTTCAAAAAACAAAAAAGAACTTGTTAAAAATCAATTTAATATTAATATTAATAACACCAAGTTGCCAATTGTTGAATCAGCTAGAAATCTTGGTATATATTTAGATACGGATTTAAGATTTAGAGAACATGTAGGTAAAATTACCCGTTCAGCTTATCTTTCTTTAAAATTACTTTACTCCAGCAGGCATATTCTTAATCATAATCTACGTATAAAACTCAGTGAAACTCTCGTCTTGTCCAAACTAAGCTACTGCGATTTTATCTATGGACCCTGCCTAGACTTGAACACTCAGTATAGAATTCAAAAAATTCAAAATTCGTGTACAAAATTAATATTTAATCTTCGTAAATATGATCATGTTACTCTTAAAATACGAGAATTAAATTGGCATAATATGAAGCAACGCAGGACACTCCATTTAGGTAACTATTTTCATAAATTAATAAAATGCATTGACAGCTCTTCCCCACTAATTAAAAAGTTTATAACTCGTAAAACAATTCATGATCGAAACCTCCGCGACGTCACAACTTACACAATACCCCCCGTCATCGAACAGCCTTATTTAAAAGAAGTTTTGTATATAATTCTATTAAATTGTACAACTCTCTTCCTTTAGAATTAAGAAAATTAAACATAAATTTATTCAAAAAATACTTTAAAAAAATTACGTTCAAAATTTTGTTTGAGCTTAGATTTAATTGACCTTTTTAGTTTTTTACTTTTGATTACATTTTTGAATACTATTTTTTAGCTTTATATAGAAAAAAAAAATAAAAAAAAAACAAAAATTAATTATTGGAATTTTTGCTCCATTGCAAATATATTTTTTTTTTGTTTTTATTTGTTTTTTGTTTTTATACATTGGTGTTTTAGTGGTTAAGTAGGAGTAGCTATTACAGCTAGAATTCGCCACTATTGCATCAGTATTCTTTTTTTTATATTCCCTTGTAAAAAAAACTTTGTAAACATATATACATTATTTTCCTCTAATAAAGACGATTTATTATTATTATTATTATTTATTATTATTAATCTCACCGAAGTTTCTTTTCAATTGAAAAGCATTTTTACTTTTCTGAGTACGCAACGACGATAATTCAACCATAACCGTTCTATGGTCAGAAAATTGATTATCGACAATACAGCAAGTGCTTTCCTCATCCGAATTAACAAAAATTTGGTAATTTTACAATAGGTACAAGACTGAATCCAGACATACAATTACTTAATAAGTTAAAATTTGTATTTTTATATACGTCAATATTAAAATCACCACAAACGATAAAATTGATATTTGGTTTATAAAAATGTTCCATTACACAATTCAAATTTTCTATAAAAACATTAACATCTCCACTAGGAGATCTGTAGCACAATATAATTAAGAAAACACGATCACGACTTTTAAAAGAAACACCACACACTTCAAAATGTTGTTCAATACAGAACATGTCACAATTTAGCTCCTTCACTTGAAGCCAAATACCAGTACCACCACAATTCATAGTTGGTCGACAATATGACGATGCCAAGGTATAACCCCTTAGGTGAAGGGATTCCAAAAAAATTTTTTGACTAAACAAATAATTGGGATCGAATATTGATGTAGATCATCATCGAGAAAGTTAACCTTCGTTTCGTTTAATGTTGCTATATTAAGTAGAAGCAGGTTTAGTTCAAACATTAAGGTGTATTGTGGACCGAATTTCTTCGCCTCTCTAAAAAACGAGACATGAAAGCTCCTAGAGGCCTAGGATTCATAGCAATTCTAAAATTATTTTCCAATATGGTAACTTTAAAAGAAGAATAAATTTCAGGACGTAGCGAATTTAATTTTTCACATTTAACTTCCGGAAAATGTTTAATGAGAATAGATTCCAGATCATTAGTGGTAGTGTCGATATTAATTCTGTAAACATGTAGGCTTACATGTTTAGGTACGCCTTTCACAATTTCAGTAATATTATTTCCTACAACAATATTACGTTTTCTTCGTCGGTTAACGACGTTCCAATTATTTGCATCATTGCATTTTTCAACTGCCTCAGATACATTCATTTTAACAATACTAGCACTATCTTTTTTTGAGGATACTTCCGATCGGTTAAGGTTAATTTTATTTCCCTCCTTTTTGGATACATTTGTGCTTAAATTAATAATTGTATTCGTCTTACTTTGAACTTCCTGCATACTTGGTGAAGAATTATTTTTAAATTTGCTATAATTATTTTGGGAGTCATTACTCGTATTTGAAACACTCGAAATTGTTAAATTAGGCTGATTTGGTTATGTGATTTAGTACTATCGGACCACTTTTTGTTTGGGTTTATCTCATCGAACGTATTCGAATTTGTCGGATAAATTGATTGAATACTCTTCAATAGAACAATTTGTTCGTTTAAAATATTTATTTTATCAGGCATTTCTTTTATTAACTCATCTTTTTGGTTGGCAATATACCTTACAAAATTAATATCTACCTTATTATCGTCGCCTGCAAATACTTCCAAAGCATCAAAAAATGCGATATCACTTTCCACAATATTTTGATCGACTTTTTCACAACAAATAACCACATTATCATCAACAACTTTCAATTTTTTTATTTTTGCACAACTGGGATGGAAACAGTTATCACAATTAATATATTTAATGCCCGAAATAACTTTTCTCTTACACTTTTTACAGACCGTTCGATCCGGTCATCCTAAATGAATATTGACTCCTCCAAAATGTCCAAATATTTATTTGTATTTACAATTCTTCAATAAAATGCAGTTTTCCCTATTCCTTTCGATGACATGCTGCCCCAGACCATGACCGATGTGGGAAATTTTACTTTTCCTTTGAGACAATCTAGATGAAACGCCTCATGTGTTTTGTGAATAACTAGACTGCTATCTCCAACACAAACTTCGATTCGAATCGGGCCTCGTCACTCCACTGTATTGCATCCCATTCATGAGAAGTTCAACTCATATGTTCTTTTGCCCATCTTAATAGATTTTTTCTGTTTAGCCGTTAGTAGTGGTTTTTCTTTAAACTGTAATAATTTTAAGCAAAAATAATTGATTTTCATAGTGTTTACAATCCATTTTTTATTGTTTTTTTTTCGTCAATGATTTTTCCTCAAACCATTTTGATAAACAGAATTAGCTTAAAAGAGGTTAAATTGCCTTGTGACAGTTATCTGCATTATTGTTCTTCAATTCTTTCGATTCTGGCTTATTTTCCAATGAAATGAATTTGAGTTGAAATATTGCATTAACATGTGTTAACAAATATAAAAATAAATAAAAAAGTTCATGTTTTCTAATTCCAGATCTAATAAAATTCTAAATTAATGCCTTGTTAATTAATTTATGATTTAAAAAAATTATGTAATCTTTAATATTTTCTAATTGTCGTTATAGAATGAAAATACTAATAGGCGGGCCAACTGAACTGGGAAGGGGCTCGTATTTAATGTTAACAAGTTTATAAGTAGAGACGAATGACTATTTTATTTGTGTAAAGGATATTATTGGATTAAAATACAATTAGCTAAATTTTCAATTCATAGTAATAATAATAATTATTGAAGCTGTGACAAAAGAGCTTGTACCATAACGCTTTGGTAAATTTACAGACAGATGAATGATGGAGTCAATTAATTTACAGAAGGTGAGGAGAGACCCACAAATATGGAAGTCAAATCAACACGAATTAAATTGCTGCTAGTTTGTCACTCATCAATTCTTACAACGGACCGTGTAGTTACAAATTCTAATGGTCTGCAAAAATAAAATACATGCTACGTTTATGTCCTCATTAAAAATTTCTTCAGAATTATTTTAGCAAATTTGTTTTATTACGTAACTGTAATTATTATAAAACATTATGACTACAGTCTATTATCGCTATGAAATGCATATTATAAGCTTCCTTTAATAAAATGGCTAGTCATTTTGTTAGCAATTTTACAGATCGGTTACTTTAAATACACGTATAGGTTTTATAACAAAAATAAATGGACTTTATTGGACGTGAAAAAGCTAAAAAGGCAATTGTCCGATGCCCTTGAGTTCTGATTAAACAGATAGCTAAAAAAAATTCAATCCACTACTGGAACAAGCGATACAGCATCCGTATACAAGCGAGACAGGTAGTTCATAGCACCTGCTCATCTTTCCCACGGTTCACCGGAAGTCCAATTATCCATAGTCACCTCTTCGAGTAATAACGATAGGTAGAGATGTTTTTTTTTTCTGAGATGTTTGAGATGGCGCGGATCAACTCTTCTCTCGTATAATAATTAAATATCTGTGTGATGGGATACAGATAAACAGATAATGAAAGTCGAAGATATTAATGATAAGTTGTTCCGGAGTAAATTGTTTCGGAGCGGCTTTGTGTCTTTTTTATTTCAACTTATTGGTTGCACGTGTTAAAGGCGGTTCGTATTTTGTGTGTATTTAAATCTGGGCTACTATACCCTTTGCTACTATCCTATTAGTTAATTAAATTAAATGAAAAAATTTCGCAAAATGATGTATACAAAGGCGTGACATTTTTTTGTTATCGTTGTTAAATTCAAATGAATTCATGAATAGTTCCATGATGATAATTTAAATTAAGATTTATTTGTTATTACTTACTAATAAATTTATCCTCTTATGGATATACTTTATTAAGCTCTGCTTCAAAGATACAGCATTGATTGCTTATCCATACGCAGGTAGGGTTAATCGGTAATTTTCTTGCACAACTTAGTTATTAACTTAATGGACGGCATTCAATTTATTATAAAAATTTCATTTAATATTTCTACTGCTAGGATAAATATTTTACAAAACTCACCGTTGTTTGCAATCTATTCTACACTATAATTAAATAAGTAAGATCCTAATTTGGTTATTTCGTCTATATTCTAAGTACAAATTGCATTTTAAAATTAATATTCCTATAAAAAATGGTTCAGATGAGTAGGTTCAGACGGTTGTTGGAAACGGATGGTGTTGTCCTATGGCAATAATCTGGGGGATGTTTGAAACTATTGTAATAAAGTAGTCGATAAAAAACTATTCTAGGATTTTTAGGTGGTATGTAATGATTAGTGATGCCATGTTTAAGAAAGTAAACTTTCCTAGGTGTAATACTTGATCAATACATACGTTGGTCGGAACATATTGTCCATGTTAGTAATAGACTAAGAGTCCTAACGCACAAATTTTATGTTCTCCGGGATATTCTTTCAAAGAAAAATATAATTGTACTTTATAACTCCCTAGTGGAATCTATATTAAGGTATTGTATAGTAGCATGAGGTGGAGCATTTAACACCAGTATTAAAATTGTAGAGACAACACAAAATATTATTTTAAAAATTATCCTAAAAATCTGATGTGTCCAACACATGACTTTCCTATCTAGATATTTTAGTCGTTTTCTGGTTATTTTGCAGCACCTCTATAAATGTTTAGAGGATAAACTAAATATATATATTTTCCACATACATCTACCTCGAAACATTTTTCTACAGATATTCACTGAAAACGAAAATACTGAAAAATTTAAATTTAGCACTTTTCCTACAATTTTTCCATTACGGTCCATTTTAGAAAAATCATGTATAAACAAAAATTATAGAGATCGAGAACTTTTAGTTCAACAATTTTCATAAAAATTAGAATTTTGTACATTTTGTCAAATTTCTCGAATATGGACCATTTCAGGAAATTTTGACATAAAACAAAATTTAGAGATAATAATATTAGAAGTAACTTTTATTTAAACAATTTTCTTCTCCAAACATAAATAACAGATATATTCCATAAAATATAAAACCTATAAAGTACCCCCCCAGATATTCCGACTCTGCTTTAAATCATTTCATTGGACGCTGGAATAAAGCTTAAGTTTAAAATTTGGTGTTTTTCTGTGTATCGGTTCATGAGTTATGGTGGATACACACACACACACACCCACGCACCCACGCACCCACGCACCCCACGCACGCACGCACACACCCACACACCCACGCACGCACACACACACACACACACACACACACACACACACACACACACACACACACACACACACACACACACACACACACACACACACACATACACGCCGACATCATCGCGAAAATAGTCAAAACGGATCCAGGAGACCTCAAAACGTAAAAATCCGTCGAAAACTCGAGGTCGAAAAAAATCATGATTCCTATACTTTCCTTATATCTGTATACAGATAGGAAAGTATCGGTGAGGGTGTGTTCCATATCCCCCTCTTCTGCTTCTTCATTAATTTCTACATCCTCAGATGAGTATACGCAGAGATTTGAGAGGTTAAGGCTCTCTATGCTCTCCACATCAGTCTCATCTTTGGAAGTACTAGGAGGTGGTTCTGTTGTTTCTCCGTTCCTTTATTTCCTCTTTCGTTTGAAGGCCGTATAGAATCGATAGTGGATAGTGCATCCATTATCCTTGATTCGTTGGCAGGATAGGTCATCTATTCCTAACTTAAGGATCTGGCCTTTGCCCTCAAAATTTTGGCTGGCGATTTTCCACAGTGTGGTCGATAGCCCCACATTCTGCGCTTTTATTAACTGTAGAAGCTTCTCTACAGGCTGCCCTTGACTTCTTGGGAAAAAAAGCGTGGCTGTATGTGTTTTCGGGATATCGTCTCCCACACATACCTTTAACACCACTCCCTTCCAGTTGCTTGGGTGTAGGATTTTTGCCCTAAGCCATTCTGATGACTGTGGGGTTTCACAGTCGATTAAGACCATTCCTGGCCGGAAGTGGATGCCTCCGAATTGGAGCTTATGCTCCCACCCAGCGAACATCCCTTCTACTATGGCTTTTTTCACCAAGGTTTGTTCGTTCGCACTGAGGATGGTCTTAGGGAACCCTTTAGGTAGGATCGCGACCCACTCCGTCTTCACGACAGTTGCATAACTGCCAGAAGCGGAAGTATCGGCCACTTTCCTATTCTTTTATTTCCTTTGCGGTGGTGTGGTGTTATTTCCGTCCCGCTTTCTTTTCAGATACTTAGCATTTTATAGATCTCCCGCTAGTGATATGCAAAGTTTCCTCGATCAATTAGATGGAATTTTACAGGATGAAAATGAAAACTCCGATTACAATTTTTTTATAGGTGACATAAATATTGATTTATTGGTTGATTCTGAGTATAAAAATACATTAAGAATGAACATGGGTATTTTTGAACAATTAATACACCTACTAGGATACAAAATAATTCTAAGACCTGCTTGGACCATATTTTTATTAAAACAAAAAATTATAATTTTGATACACTTATTCCAATAACAATACCAACATCATTAACAGATCATCACACAGTTCTATTACAATTAGTTCTTCCTGGAAGAAGCATTAATATACGTAATGAATGTCGCTACTATCAAATTATTGATGATAAAACGCTTATCCAACAAATAAAAAGTATTTCATGGGAAAAAAATTTAAATAATAACAGTAATCTGGAAACTGAAACTAAAGAATTTATTGATGCTGTTCAGCAGAGTGTACAAAATTCTACAAAAAATATTAGGATTAAAAACAATAAGAGAAAAAGAAAAAAATGGATGACAAGATCTCTAGTTAACTCTGTAAACCAAAAAAATTATCTGTATATCAAATATAAGCAACAACAAAATAACTTAGCTTTAAAACAAACTTATCTAAATTACAAGAAAGAATTAGAAAAAAAAATCAAGCAAGCAAAAATCAATTATTACAAAGGGCAAATAAACAAAGATCAAAACAATTCGAAAAATATGTGGATAACGGTTAATGAAATACTAAAAATTCCAGATTCGAAAAAAATTACATATATAAAAAATAGTGTAGGCGAGTTAACAACAGATCCATCAGAAATGTGTGAAATTTTTAATGACTTTTTTGTAAATATTGGTGTCAATTTAGCTAAAAGTGTTAAAGCAGATCCTACATATATTGAAAAGGTTAAAACAAATACAAATTCAATGTATTTAATTCCAACACATTCAGATGAAATAAAAAATATTATACTTAAACTAAAAAACAAAAAGGCCCCAGGTTATGATAATTTAAAAGCAGAAACACTTAAAATAATTTTACCTTATATAGTAGAACCAATTGCATACTTAATTAATAAATCATTTGAACAAGGAATTTTCCCCGATGCTCTTAAATTGTCCATAGTTACACCAATTTACAAAAGCGGTGATATTACAGAACCAAGAAAACTTCAGGCCCATTTCGTTAATAAGTTCATTGGCTAAGATATTTGAGAAAGTAGTTAAAAATAGATTAAGTCCAATTTCTAGATAAATTTAATTTGTTATCCTCTGCTCAATATGGGTTTCGCGATAAGAAAAGTACACAAGATGCCATACTAAATTTGACAAAAAAGATTTATAATTGTTTGGATAATAGCATACCATCTTTAGCAGTTTTTATAGATCTTCGTAAAGCTTTTGATACCGTAGATCATAACATGTTATTGGAAAAACTCGAAGATTTAGGTATAAGAGGCACAGCACTTAGGTATTTTGAAAGTTATTTAACAAACCGACGACAGCATACTAGAATAAACAATCAACTTAGTAAAGAACAAAAAATAAAATGTGGTGTACCTCAAGGTACAGTTTTGGGTCCAATACTATTTACGATATATCTAAATAATATATTTCTTCTCGAACGAGAAGGCCAAATCATTAGTTTTGCAGATGACACTGTAGTTTTCTACAAAAATTCTGATTGGTTTTCGTTAAAAGAACAAGTAGAAGCAGACTTAATAAGACTTAAAAAATGGTTTGACCACAGAGCTTTATCACTAAACATAAATAAAACAGAATACTTACCATTCAGTAGTTTGGCATCATCTCTTCCAGAGTTTGATCTAAAGATTAATGATAATATTATCATAAAACCTGCAAAAAAAGTTAAATACCTCGGTATTGTAATAGATCCTCACTTAAGATGGGGATGAGCATATCTACTATCTTTTAAAAAAATTGGGATTCTTGCTCTTTAGATTCAAGCAAGTTACCACTTTCTTTGATTTCAAACAAAAAAAAATTATGTATCAGAGTTTAATAGAATCTCATCTAAATTATGGCATCATAGGCTGGGGTGGCTTATCAACAACATATCGCAATATGCTAGAAGTGTCACAAAAAAAATTCTTAAAGTTGATATTAAATGTACATCCGAGATATTCGAGTTGTAAACTATTTTCTGACACAAAACTATATGATATAAATCAATTATATTACAGACAACTAGCTATTACGCAATATAACAACAGATTTGATTTAAAAATAGCATTACATCCATACCCAACCAGACAAAAGAATCAATTTATACTACCATATAAAAATAAAAAGGTTGGTCAAAGAAACTTTGAATATTTAGGACATTCAACTGACTGCCGGAAATTGTGAAAAGGCTTCAACACTGTCCTCATTTAAACACAGATTAAAAATTTTCATGGACACTACACCTAGAACAGAAATACATAAATACATAGAAATGTAAACTATTGTAAATATATAATCTAATTTTAAAGTACCTTATAAAAAATATATATAATATTTATGTTAAATTACTAAAATAGGGGAATGTTAAAGATGTGAGTATACTTACCTGATCGGCGCGTTTAGTAATTTAAAACATTTTTTATACAATATAAATTTATAGTATGTAGTTAGAAATAAGTAATTTATCATATTTAAACTTTGATTAATATTTTTTTTTCCTGTTAATTTTAATTTTACCACACACAAATAACTAAAAGTTATTTCAGTGGCTTACTGTGTTTATTAATTAAGATAAAAACATACTGTATTATATTATGTGGTTAAAAATTAATAAACATTATTATTATTATTATTATTGGTTTTACTTCCCTCTCCCTGGGATTTGTGCTCCACAGCTTTGTGTTTCGCTTCCTCCGGTGTCATGCCCTGAACAAGGTAGCGAAAATACCACCGAACTTCTGCCCCACTGAGTCCATGCCTCAGTGGGTCATCCCTTCCATCAGGTTATCCCAGTTGAGGTAGGGAAGGTAGCTTCCGTATGGATTCTTTTTTTAGGGGAGCTTCTCTCGCCGGTTAGTGGTGAGAGGGGAATGGAGGAGATGGAGCGATGGTGCTCCTCTTCTCTTCTCCCTTTACCTCTTTATTTTGTTCTCCCGCTTCTCTCTTGTGAGGTTGTCTCACTTAAGAGGTTGAGGGAGGTTGATCGCTTCGGATGGCAGGCTAAGTTTGATCAGATTTAGTGGTGATATAGTCCCGCCGGTTTTTACTTTTAGTTTTCTTGCCCATATAAATCCCACGAACAGCTAGTGAAAGAAAAGTCGACCGACGTAGAGCCCCGCATGCGCCAGCAAGGCTGGTTATAAGAGGGTTTCGCCGGGTGCCCCTAGAGGAACGTTTGAAACCTCTTTCCCAGCGGCCATTCAGCCTTCAGCACGTAGCCTTACACCTTGGCTTATGGTATTGATGGAGTGCCATTTAGTTAGTTAATAGTGCTGTTCATAGAGCAGCAATATTAACGTATCCAGCGGTGCCACGAGGAGGCAGACACTCCATGATTTAATTTCTCCATTGGCATGCAGAAAGAGTTACCTACAAGAGGACAAGCAAACAAGCAAGCAATCTAAGCTACAAAGCAATGGCTAAACTACAACCAACCACGCCGACCCTAACAGTTATTAATTTAACAATATTTTCCCACAAATAGAAATAATTGTCTCCATTTTAGCTTGTAATCAAATACTTCATTTAATTTAAATTTATTTCTAACATTATAATCGCATGTATTTTTTATTGATTTATATTATTATCTCCAGTGTTTCTTAATAGTTTAACTCAGTGTCAATTGATAACTTGTTACTTGTTATGTTTGTTTTTAACTTCAAGCAGTACTTTTCTTTCAGGACTCAACAGGACTCATTGTAGTCAAAACTATTTGCCCATGTTTAATTATATTTTTTGATATTTTCCTTATAAAACATAAATCTTAAAATTTGTTTACATTGTGTAGATCTGACAATACTGCTTCTGAAACAAGTTCCAGCGGACTTTGTTTTTCATATTGGTTGATTTATTTCTTCTATTAAATTAGGTACCTTTTATACTTTACTTTTTGCAGATATTTGAGGTGGATTCGATAATGAAAATTTATTATTACATTGTTTTTTACTGATCAGATACCAATTTCCGTTGCCGCTCTTTCTTGATCATTTTTATCAATTTTTATCGCACACACTTTTTAACCTTTCCGCTTCACCGAATGTAATGAATGGTGTCGAACTTTTGTTGAATGGTATTTTTACTTGGAGGATTTTTTAAATCAATAAAATTTCATTCATAAAATCCCGCCTTGTCATCGGTGTAGCAAGTTATGTTTCTATCAGTGGTGCGCAGATAATTTTATCTAAAGGTTTTAGCACGTTGAAGTCGGCAAAGTACCACTTTTCGTTCTTAATATACAAATAGCTATTATCAAACAAAAAACCGCGAATGTACACACTTAACCTCTACAGAGGAATTTTAAAACAAATTTCATCAGAAAGAGTAAATTAAGGGTTGTATTTAGCAGGTACAAGTCGATTAGTTTTTATTGTAAACTAGCTGTTGCCCGCGACTTCGCACGCGTGGAGTCGTGTTTTTAGTATAAAAAATGTATGACTTCCTAAAAATAGACGCGATAATATGTTGTTTTACTGTTCACGGTATGTTTGTGATAGTATTATAGATTTTATTTTTATTTATTTTTATTTATTTTTATTTTTTATTTATTTTTATTTATTTTTATTTATTTTTATTTATTTTTATTTATTTTTATTTATTTTTATTTATTTTTATTTATTTTTATTTATTTTTATTTATTTTTATTTATTTTTATTTATTTTTATTTATTTTTATTTATTTTTATTTATTTTTATTTATTTTTATTTATTTTTATTTATTTTTATTTATTTTTATTTATTTTTATTTATTTTTATTTATTTTTATTTATTTTTATTTATTTTTATTTATTTTTATTTATTTTTATTTATTTTTATTTATTTTTATTTATTTTTATTTATTTTTATTTATTTTTATTTATTTTTATTTATTTTTATTTATTTTTATTTATTTTTATTTATTTTTATTTATTTTTATTTATTTTTATTTATTTTTATTTATTTTTATTTATTTTTATTTATTTTTTATTTATTTTTATTTATTTTTATTTATTTTTATTTATTTTTATTTATTTTTATTTATTTTTATTTATTTTTATTTATTTTTATTTATTTTTATTTATTTTTATTTATTTTTATTTATTTTTATTTATTTTTATTTATTTTTATTTATTTTTATTTATTTTTATTTATTTTTATTTATTTTTATTTATTTTTATTTATTTTTATTTATTTTTATTTATTTTTATTTATTTTTATTTATTTTTATTTATTTTTATTTATTTTTATTTATTTTTATTTATTTTTATTTATTTTTATTTATTTTTATTTATTTTTATTTATTTTTATTTATTTTTATTTATTTTTATTTATTTTTATTTATTTTTATTTATTTTTATTTATTTTTATTTATTTTTATTTATTTTTATTTATTTTTATTTATTTTTATTTATTTTTATTTATTTTTATTTATTTTTATTTATTTTTATTTATTTTTATTTATTTTTATTTATTTTTATTTATTTTTATTTATTTTTATTTATTTTTATTTATTTTTATTTATTTTTATTTATTTTTATTTATTTTTATTTATTTTTATTTATTTTTATTTATTTTTATTTATTTTTATTTATTTTTATTTATTTTTATTTATTTTTATTTATTTTTATTTATTTTTATTTATTTTTATTTATTTTTATTTATTTTTATTTATTTTTATTTATTTTTATTTATTTTTATTTATTTTTATTTATTTTTATTTATTTTTATTTATTTTTATTTATTTTTATTTATTTTTATTTATTTTTATTTATTTTTATTTATTTTTATTTATTTTTATTTATTTTTATTTATTTTTATTTATTTTTATTTATTTTTATTTATTTTTATTTATTTTTATTTATTTTTATTTATTTTTATTTATTTTTATTTATTTTTATTTATTTTTATTTATTTTTATTTATTTTTATTTATTTTTATTTATTTTTATTTATTTTTATTTATTTTTATTTATTTTTATTTATTTTTATTTATTTTTATTTATTTTTATTTATTTTTATTTATTTTTATTTTTTTTTATTTATTTTTATTTATTTTTATTTATTTTTATTTATTTTTATTTATTTTTATTTATTTTTATTTATTTTTATTTATTTTTATTTATTTTTATTTATTTTTATTTATTTTTATGTATTTTTATTTATTTTTATTTATTTTTATTTATTTTTATTTATTTTTATTTATTGTTATTTATTTTTATTTATTTTTATTTATTTTCATTTATTTTTATTTATTTTCATTTATTTTTATTTATTTTTATTTATTTTTATTTAATTTTATTTACTTTTATTTATTTTTATTTATTTTTATTTATTTTTATTTATTTTTATTTATTTTTATTTATTTTTATTTATTTTTATTTATTTTTATTTATTTTTATTTATTTTTATTTATTTTTATTTATTTTTATTTATTTTTATTTATTTTTATTTATTTTTATTTATTTTTATTTATTTTTATTTATTTTTATTTATTTTTATTTATTTTTATTTATTTATTTTTATTTATTTTTATTTATTTTTATTTATTTTTATTTATTTTTATTTATTTTTATTTATTTTTATTTATTTTTATTTATTTTTATTTATTTTTATTTATTTTTATTTATTTTTATTTATTTTTATTTATTTTTATTTATTATTATTTATTTTTATTTATTTTTATTTTTCGCCCCCTTAAAATGTGAAAATCCAAAACCATGAAACAAATCATTATTTAGTTTTGATCAGTAGCTGTATTTCAAATTTTCATGTTTTTAACGTTAAGTAAAAAAAATATAACATACTTTCAAATAAATTTTCACTCTCCGTTTCCCCCCTTAAAATGTGAAAATGCAAAAACCCTAAAAAACTTATTTATAATGAGAACCTACAATTCCAATTTTTAAGTTCCCACCTTTAAAAAAAATCGATACTTTCAAATAAACTTTCATCCCTGGTTCCCCCTCTTTAAAATATGAAAATCCAAAACCCTGAAACATGCCATTATTATTTTGTACTCAGTAGCTGCAATTCCAATTTTCATGTTCCTAACTTTAAAGAGAACAAATCATGGATAATCCCAAATAAATTTTCACCCCCCATTTCCCCCCCTTAAAATGTGAAAATCCAAAAACCCAGAAATACGTCATTAATTATTTGTAGTCAGTAGCTGCAATTCCAATTTTCATATTTCTAACTTCAAAGAGAACAAAAAAAATCGATAGTCCTAAACAAACTTTCACCCGCCGTTTTCCCCCCTTTAAATGTAAAAATCCAAAAATCCTGAAACACGTCATTATTTATTTATGCTTAGTAGCTGTAATTTAAATTTTCATGTTTCTAACTTTAAAGAACAAAGAGTTTCATTAAAAGCTCCCTCCCCATTTCCTTTTATTTCCCCCCTTTAAAGTTAAAAATTCCATAAATCCTTTCTTAGCGGATGCTTACGTTATAAAATAAACCTGTTCCAAATTTCAGCTTTCTATGCTGGGTAGTTTTGGATGTACGTTGATAGGTCAGTCAGTCAGTCAGTTAGTCAGTCAGAACAAACAATTTCTTATCTATATAGAAGATAGATTTACAAAAAAAAAGGCTAAAAACTACAGTCATTTCACAAACACTGTACAATACTTAAAGCATACAAGGGAGTTTTTAATCTGATTATATCAAACAGGAAACCGCAAATAAAATTTATAAGATAAACACAGGGATAAACAAAAGATCTACTACTTGTAGGGTGGGACTTCACACTACCATATCTGACAAATAGTTCAAGCCTATATCACGATTGGTCCTTTTAATATTAGATTGTAAGTCATAAATTAGGTCTAAAATCGCGTCATAGTAAATTCCATAAGTAGCTTACCTCCATTTAATGACCGACCATGTTCCAAAGAGAATTACACTTTAAACATGGGGTAGGAGTATAATAAACGTTATCGCTACTTTGGATATCAGATAACTAAAAAATTTACCAATTTTTAACTTTAGTCTGATAGACAACTAACTTTATACCCAAAGCGTGACTGTAGTTGCTTATTCGACCAAAAACTAAATACTCTACCTAACGAACACACCGTCTCACATTTTGGAACGCGCTTTCGTGTCGTTTAGCTGTCAGTAATGTTAGGTGTCATTTGTCATGAATGTATAAATGTAATTTGTTTTCAATTTTGCAAAGAAAATTTAAATTGGAAATTATGGGCGATTATTTTAAAGTTGTGTATATAAAAAGCACGCAAGAAGTAGAACCCATACCACACCAATGGGAAGAAAATGAATGGTACAGTATACTGACCCCCACAAAGTGGCGAGTAAGGTTAGTTTAGTTGCAAAGGCGACTCCGCAAAAACAATTTTAATTTAACTTAAAAATTGCCCACTGCTTAGTTACATTTCACAACGTCGCGTCGGCTCTCCGTCGGGAAAACGTTTAATGTAACTAAAGTTGTCACTTTAATGTTTTTAGAACGTTATTCCCATTCCCAAAATATTTACTACTTGTACTTGATTGGGTAAACGTTTTAGTTTAACATAGTTTAACTAAAGTCATGCTCAACGTTAACCCTTCAAAGCCCGAACTATTTTTTTTGTTTTATTTATTTTTTTTTGAGCTTTTTGTACTAAAATAGGTTTAATAAAAGTACTGAAGCAAATTTTAAATTTTTTTATTAGCTATAAGTAAAAAAATATCTGTTACATATATGTAACGCTAGGCTTTATTACTACCTATTGTTTATTTTGTATGAAAACCTAAATTACACGTTAAACACAGGCCAATGTTACATTTTCTACACATGGTCCTTGCACTTGTGTTACAAAGTTCCATCGCACAACGCCTTCTTTTCTGGTCCGGTATATAAACCAGCAGATGATCAATTCTGTCATATCGTATAGCATCACTGACTCTGTTGCCTTGGCTACTGGTTAACGAAGATGATGGCCTACCAGCTCCTTTGGAAGCATTGCCATATTTTGAAAGATAAGTATTTACTATTTCTAGCCTAAACTGTAGTTGAGTGACAGACTTCCCAGATTTTTTATATAAGACCCAGGCATTTTGAATGGAGACGTCAATGAGCCAGGAAAATAGAGGCCACCACTATTTTTTGGAACGTACACCTATACGGTATCGTCCCACATTTTCGTCCATGAAATCGGTTCCACCCATTGATGCGTTATATTTTCCAATCATATTTGGTCGTGGAACCGTTATGACTTTCTTTTCTTTTGACGAGTATCTCCTTACTTGTGAAATTGGCTCAACTCCATAACAGGTGGATGCGACAGTAACGACATTGTTATCTACCCATCTCGCAAATACAATCCCGGTGGTTCGGTCAAGTATGGAGAAATATTCTCCACGTTCTGCTGATTTTTGAAGAGTTGCTTTTGGCAGGCGATTTTCCCTCATTGTTCCTGTGCACCAGTATCCTTCGTCTCTCATATCCTTTAGTAAATACGTACTTGTAAATAGATTATCGATATATATTTTATATGGCACTTTATTTTTATTTTCCGGCATTTCCTTCATCATAATTTTAAGAGGAGCTGTGGACTTCCAATACAAGAGTTCATCTATCGCGTTTAACCTCGGATTTTTTCCCTGCTAGAGATCAAAATTTATCAAGTAGCCATCTTTGGTATTCAAGCACCACATCTCGAACCCAAACCGGATGGGTTTTCCCCGGATAAACTGTTTACACGAGTGTTTTCCATAATATTTCACCATCGACTCGTCGTAATTGATGTCTTGTTCGGGTACAAAATATTTCAAAAAGGCTGCTTTCAACTTATCCATTAGTGGACGAATTTGCCATCCTTTATCATGTGCATTTGGCTGGGTATTGTCAGCACAGTGTAGAAATCTCATGATATCAAAAAAGCGATTTCTTCTCATACAATTTTTGACTAATGGGTGTCCCATATCGGACTGAGAATCCCAATAAAAGCGTTTACCAGGTCTTTCATTGTAGCCACTTAGAATTAGTACTGCTATACCACATTTTAGTTATTCGATGAAAAATTTAGGGTCTGGACTGTTTTTGAATAAGGCATATTTTGTTGTCTCAAGTAGTAAGTATTTAAAGATGTCATCGTCCCAAAATAATTCAAACATTTTAACTGGCGAAAAAGTACTAAATTTTGAATAATCCGGTACTCCAAAATTCATTTCGACATTCTGAAAGGCACCCTTGATCCAATCGTGTTGAATTTTCTCCTTAGTGATGGTTTCAGGATGGTTTTCCTTTTCTAATATCGGTCTGTTATCTTCACTGGAGGATTGACATGGTTCATCCGATTGATCAATTCCTGCATTATTTTTAAATCTAATTTCAGCACCCGCTAGCAACTGACGAGGTGGAAGGTGATTCAAATCTCCCTCTGTATCCTCATCTCCAGACTCCTCGTCAGTAAGGACGTTAACATCTGGAGGCTCAGTGTATATTGCTTCCACATCCAAGTCGTCATAGTACACCATTTCCAAGGCTTCTTGTAGGGTAAACCCTTTTCTGGAAAAAATAAAATAAGTAATAAAAGCGGGATAATGATCCAGTTTTACTAAATACTAGAACAAACATACTAGCAACAATAAAAAGTTTGCTCTCATTGTATTCTGTAAGCCAAAAATACTTTATTTATTAAAATTCACACATTTCTATATTATCTTCACACATAATGGCTTATTTTTAAAACACGGTAACAGAAAGTCCTAGCGTTACATATGTGTAACGCACAACTTTTAGGTAAGCTATGACAAAAAACAAAATCGTTTTTCTAATTCTAAGTTAAGAGGGTTAAAATACACTTATACTAGATTACATTTACAAAATTTAAGGTTAAAATAATGAAGCTTTTAATATTTTATAATACTTACTCGAATTTGGGTTACATTGTTCGTTCCTCTTTTCGCCAACTGATTTTTTGCACTCTTTAGAACACTTATACACGATAGTATAAAGACAACTAACGTTCACACTAGATAAAATGGCATTTCTTAGTAGTACAGGCAATGACATCTATCCACGAAATGAAAAACCTAAACACAGTAACCTACTTCATGAATAACTGCAGCTGTTATATATAAGTAACACAGGGCTTTTAAGGGTTAAGACAACGTTGTCCGGTGGTTTAAAGAGCGTCGTTTTATAAATGACTAATTTCTACACCAAGAACAACGTTAATTTTGGAGTATTATGTAGTTATCGTCGCAAAAATGCTACTTGGGACACCCCCTGCTAGAGTGAAGAGATGCCGTACTTGGCAATGACCTGTCAGAATGCCTTAAATCAGGTACAGATTCTCTCCAGTCTGTCAAGTATTTGTAGCGTTATCAGAATAACTTAAAAGCCTCTTGGTAACTCCGCAGCTTCTTCTTTCGTCCCATTTTTCCTTGAATGTTCTTTAATTTGTTTTGTTATTACCGATGTTATCAGTCCAATAAAAGAACCAGGTTCAAAAAGTATTTGGTTGGCAGCCTTCTTAGCTAGTGAATCAGCAATACGGTTACCTTTCGATGTGGCGCGATCTTTGTACTACCTTAAATTGACCACATTGTTGATGGATACGTCGTGACATTCTAGTACTAACCCTGTATAAATTCGTGGTCTATCTAGGGTGAGTAGTGTTTGTCTGCTATCTGTATAGATGAGGTTGTTTCTTCCAGTAATATTGATTCTGGTAACTTCTTTTGCTGCTATGACAAGTGGCGTGAGTATTCTAGTACTGTTACAAAGCATTGTTATTGTTTGGTGTCTCGGCCTCCACCTCGTTAAGAGCCTTTTGGAGAAGGCGAGCATAGGTTTTCCGATTCATCTTCCCAGGGTTCCGAGATAACGTGGGGATCGGCAACATCAATTTTATTTTGATTGTTAACCAGCGGTGGTCCAATATTTAAAAGACATTAGTCACTTGCTAGCTTAGAATAATTGAATTATAGATATAGACCGTCAGATAGTGACCGATTTAGGTGCCCCATTTTCGAATACAAGCCTCGAAGAGAGTTGAAAAGTACATCGATGTTGAGTAGAATAAAATAAATTTTGCGAGTGGCTCTTGGGGATAACACATGAAAAATTTTCCGACCCCAAAATGCACTTAAGCATTCAAGAAAATATGTTTTTTTGGACTAGTAACGAAGTACGTGTGGAAAAATTGGGCAAAATCTTGATTTTTCCTTAGAAGTTAACGCCCTAATTTCAACCCTTTAGCCACTTGCTAATTAATCATATAGTGAAAACGGCTTGCGTGGAAAAATGGGTAACAAATAACCTTTCGTTTTTGTTAGCAGCCACTCGTAAATTTCTTTTCATTCTACTTAAAATCGATGTACTTTTCAGCTTGTATACGAAAATGGGACACCTATACCTATCACTATCTGACGGACTAATACCAGTTGTCGATAAAGTGATGTCTATTAATGTTTGACTGCAAGAGTTTAAAAGTGTTGGTGTAATACTTTATTTAAAATAAAATAAAAGTTAAAAAATCTTTTTCTAAATTTTCTCAGCTAATGTTGTTTTATAAATTTTGTTTTTGTAAAAAAATTTTCAGCTTTTAAAAAATATTAAATCGTTGCGTAGAATTTATTACTAAGAGATAATTTGTGAATCAATGTACCTATTTAGGTACTTGGCAAACGCCTCTGACTTCTTCGAACTCAGAATCAATTTCTACACATTCTAAACTAATTTTAAAAATAATTAAAGTCCGTAAAAAAACCGTGTGAACGCAGCGTTTATTTTCCATCATTTAACTTATCAAAAACTCTTATTTGTCAAAGATAAAAACAGGTTTTACTCGAGAAATTATAGACACAAAGTATGTTTCGTGCTAAAAAATTGTTTCGTTTAACATCCACTTAGAGCAACAATTGTAAATGATAAAAAACTAACTTTTACGAGACGAATATGAAAAACTTGAAAGGGAACTAACGATCTGGTGTTTTACTTTTGCTGAACATTAAACAGTGGCGCCCACTGATCTGGTATTTCGGATAGCTGAAGATGTTAAAAATCTGAAAAATACCCCACTAAACATAGAAACTTATAAACACTTGCTGCAAGTTTATTTTTGACTTGCAACTAAAACCTATTTATTAACTATATGAAAAATGTATTATAAGTTTACAAATTTTAATACATAATAAGTTTTTATGAGAAAATTTATATTTTTTAACTTGAGGCAGTATTATTTTTGTATATTTGCAAAATAAAATTAGCAACAAATATTCTTTCATAAATTTATTTTTGAAAACTTTTTATAAATTTACATCCCATTCATAAATAAAAAGTTATAGCACTATAGCATTATAAAAATAATAATAATACTACTATCCCTAAATCACCCCCGTTTAAGTGAATTTCAACCCCAAAATCTGAGCTTGTCCGGGGAAGCGATTAATTGACGTGGCGCTCCGGGCGACTTAAAGATGATTGATGTTGCAATTTGACTTACCGGTGAGGAAAACCCGAAAAACCCCTCCATCATCGAAATGGTAACGCATAACGATTTTTATAATCTGGATCTCATATCAACAGAAATTTAATTTCTGCTAATACTGCAACCATCAAATCTCTTAGAGAATCATGCAAATAAATTCACATAGTCTATTTCTGGATTCGAAGCCACCGATACCGATCATTTATTGCAAGTTTATTTTCGTCTTACAAATAAATTATTTCTATAAATATGTGGAAAATTTATTAAACTTTTGCAAATTTTAGTTTATATTCGGAAGTTTTTAGTATGTTTTTGAACGAACATTTATATTTTTAAATCAAGATGAGGCGAACTTTGGACCACCAATTTTACCCCACCACAATACTTACTACGGGGTAATTTATTACACATTAATTACAATAATTTATTACAATAGGAGAAACATTTGTTACACCTGCAGGTTTTAAAATATTAGGTTGTTTTTTTTAAGGTGAAGGGTGAGAAAAAGTCCTTTATATCTCACAAGGAAAGTCAATGTTTAATTATTTAACAAAACATTGAGTGCGACCGGTTTCGAAGTGTCATCACTTCATCTTCAGGCTCGCCTAGTGGAAAGGAGAATATGTGGTGTAAGGTGTGTTAACTTGGAAACAAAACGATATATAAAATAATAAAAAAGAGAAAACTCACCATACTCTCCATCCACTAGGGAATACTACAAAAACAAGTTTCATCAATTTTGGGTTGAAATAAATTGTAAAATGAACCGATTTACATGTAATAAAAAGTTAAAAATATTTGAAAAAACAAATATTAGGTTGTGGCCAGGTTTCGCCTGAAGCCAGGCCACACCTTTCGGAAATGCGTTAGTTTGATAGACATGTAGAGGGGCTAGAATTTTAAAGAATAATAAAATTATTTTATTTTACGTTTTTAACCTATAAATTAGGCTATGGTAAATATCTCAGGGGTTGGGGCTTAGACTAGGTAATAAATAGAGGACTCATAACGTTGCTGAAAATCTTATTCCATTCTGACATCAACGATATTTGACCACAGGCGTAACAGGTTGGAAATGAAAAAACGAACTTGTATTTATGTTATTAGCACTTCATTGATCTTTTTAGGTATAAAGCAAGTTCAAAGCGTAAAATTTAAAAAAAATAAGTAACAATAAATAAGACACAAGAAAAAAATATATAGAAATAAACTGAATGAAATCGTTTACATAATAAAATGACTGTCTTTTATTTAAATTCCGCAAAATAAAACATAATGATCTACATGTATTACAAAAAGATTTATTTTTACTTAATAAAGAATGACACTATCCAGATAGCACAGACACAGAGACGTTTTTTCACGACGTTCGTGACGTTTTGAAGATCTACGCTAATATCCAAAAGATGTTTTAAAGGCGTCTATAGGACGTACTTTGTTACAAAACAAAGCGCCTTTAGGACATTTAATTTTAAACGTCTTGAAAACAAACCGTATTGGACGTGTTTAAGTCGTCTATTTAGTTGATGGAAATTTATTTAAAAAAAATAAATGAATACTTGTCTACTATTTTTAATATTGTTTATTATACATCATTAAACTATTAAAACTGACACAGAATAAATATTATTTTACAGTGTTGGATAAACTTCAAGTACTTGTTAATAAGAGAAACTATTCCAGTTGGATCGATTTAAAAATTTCTTTTATGGTATTAATTTTAGCCAAATCATCTGCGTAGCATATAATTTTGTTGAGTGATTGTTTTAAGGTGTTTTTCTAAAAAATAAAACATTATTAAAGTGAGGTTATGAAATTAAAAGGCAAATAAATTAAAACTTACCGTTTTTAATGAGAAAGTTTACTAGTTCCGGTATACCACAGTTCCAATAATATCAAAGAAATAATGTAAAAAAACAATACATAAAAAACACAACCACGAAAAACTAATGACAATGTCCACAGACTGGCGCTAAAAATATTATTCAATGGCTGTCCCGAGAAGATAACAGCTAGAGGAAGAACACAACTCGATACGAGCGCGCGAGACTCCAATCAGCCAATGACAATGACAAATGACGATCTAAGTGGGTAATATATGGTAATATGTACAAACATAAAAAAATTATAAAAGTTATATTGATAGAATCTAAACCGGTGGCTTTTGTTTTAATCCGTAGTATAAAATTTGCTGCGTCCGATTCCGTAATGGGATGAAATTTAAATTTGGATTCAAAGTTATTCCTATAAAACTGGATGGTATTTTCATGTGGTAAATTGCTAACGCTATTTATAGTAAGAAAATGATTGTTTATAGAGTTTGAATCTGTATAAAAATTATATGTATTATTTTGATTTTTTGTTTCTATTACGTTGAATTTTTTTATAATTTTCTATTTATTTTTATTATGAGTCGATTGCAAAGCGTGATCCAAATAGGCTTTTTTCTGATTTAACTGCAGTCGTAGTATAATTACGTAGTTGCTTTTAGTAGTTCCAGTGTTCTAATTTATTAGTAGATTTAAACTTTGCTAATGCCTTATTACGAAGGTTTTGTAAAATTTTAATATTGGGTGTAATCCAAGGAGAAAATGGTTTTGAGAATCTTGAAGTTTTTATTTTGCTGTCAATATCTCTAAAATTATAAATTTCATTTCAATCGATAGCTTTGACGTCATTGTTAAAACTGTCCAAGTTAAAATTTGAAAAATCTTGATATGATTTAATTAAAGGGGTAGATTTTAAAACATTTAAATTTAGAGTTAAATCAACTACATTATGGTCAGAGTGATGGAAGTTATAATTATTGTGTTTAATTATTTTTAGAGTACTATCGCCTATAATGTGATCTAACAGTGCTCTCGAGGTATCAGTGCAGCTTCTGTAACAATTTGTTGTAGATTTAACCCCTCAAGTAACGTCAAATATTCAACCATAACATTATTATGTGTTAAAAGATCAATATTTATGTCACCCATACAAATGAATTTATCAAATTCCATAGACATTGTAGATAGTGAGTCTTCAAAGTGATGTAAAAAAGATTTACTGTCACTACTGGGTGGACGATAAATATTACCTAGGCAAATCTTTAAGTGGGAGGACTGTATGGAGACCCAAATTTGTTCAAAACTATCATTTTCCAGTTGTGGATTTATAATTTTTTTAAACTTCAATGTATTTTTTATAAAAAAGCAAAATCACGTAAGCCCCTATCTTTTCTAAATACGTTAAATTCAGGAATATTAAGAGCAATCCAGTCCCTTCTGACGTCACACCGCACGAATCTCAAGACCTCCCCTTAAAGTATTTGGAACCTTATTCGCTACATAAATTTGGCAATGTTGTGTGTCGTACGCTGAAGGGTCCGATTACAATTCAGGTATAATAAGGGTATGGTCTGTGGGTATAATTCGTTGGCTATCGCCGCCTACTGGGGGTTAGTGGCTTGTTAATATACGAATGTAGGAATACTATTTTTAAACTAAACAACTCAAATATTTTTTATTTATTGATAGTTATAGATGATATACAGGGTGTCCCGAAATTAGACGGTCATATTTTAACAGCGTAATCTACATCCTAAAATAGTAGTAAGAGTTCATATAAACATAGGTCCAAAAACTTTTCTTTTCCGAGATACAGGGTGTTAAAGGTGAAGTCCTGATACCACACTTTTGTAAATATTTTCTAAACGTTTAAAGATAATTAGGTAAAATTTGTTACAAATACTTACCTTTTTACGCTTCATTTATTGGACTAAACCCCAGTTATTGATCATCTTATTAGGTTGGTAAATTAGGGGGAGCTTAGGGTAAAATTGCCGTGTGTGTCTGTGTGTCTATATCCACCATAACTCATGAACCGATACACAGAAAAACACTAAATTTTAAACTTAAGTTTTATTTCGGCCTGACGTGAAATAATTAGATTTTGGACAAAGTCGGAACATCTGGGGGGTACTTTATGGGATGCCGTTTTTATATTTTATTGAATATATCTGTTATTTATGTTTGAAGAAGAAAATTATTCAAATAAAAGTTACTTCTAATATTATTATCTATAATTTTTGCTTTATGTCAAAATTTCCTGAAATGGTCCGTATTCGAGAAATTTGACAAAATGTGAAAATTCTAAACTAAACTAAAAGTTGTTTGCGATATCGATCTCTATAATTTTTGTTTATACATGATTTTTTTTTTAAATGGACCGTAATGGAAAAATTGTAGGAAAATTGCTAAATTTAAATTTTTCAGTATTTTCGTTTTCAATGAATAACTATAGAAAAATGTTTCGAGGTAGATAGATATGTGGAAAATGTATATATTTAGTTTATCCTCTAAACATTTATAGAGGTACTGCAATAAGTTGTACAAAATAACCAGAAAAAGCCTATAATAACTAGATAGGAAAGTCATGTGTTGGACACATCAGATTTTTTTGACTATAAAATTTGGAAAACCAATATTTTCTGTATAATAAAGCTTCATTTGTTGCATCTCGCTAGGACGCGCTATTTTCAAGAGAAAAGCATGTTACCTTATTCGAAAGTGTAAACAATAATTAGTAGGTCTGTAGAATTAGAAATTTTATTTTTTTTTAACTTTGAAAAACCGGTAACTAAAGAAATTTTAGAAAATATTTCATCTGGACTTCACTTGTAACACCCTGTATCTCGAAAACGAAACGTTTTCGGACCTATATTTATATAAACTTTTACTCCTATTTTTAACCGACTTCATAAAAGGAGGAGGGAGGTTCTCAATTCGTCGCAATATTTTTTTTTATGTATGTTCAGCAATAATTCTTTAACATGGCGTCCGATTTCAATGACTCTTTTTTTGTTAGAAAGGGGGTACTTCAGGGGTGGTTCCATATAAATTTGGTCAAAATCTAATAATTGGGCCCATGAGAAAATTCTCAAACTCTTCATTTTTTATGTATGTTTAGCGATAATGCTTTACCTCCTTGTCCGATTTATGATTCTTTTTTTGGTAGTAAGGGGGTACCTCAGGGGTGATCCTATATAAATTTGGTAAAGATGTGGTGACGGTATCTGCACGTTTTTGAATTCGGTTTTTTTTAATTTTTAATTTTTAATACTTCTAGGATGTAGATTACGCTGTTAAAATATGACCGTCTAATTTCGGGACACCCTGTATATTGGAAATTCGAAATAATAGTTATGACGTAGCAATGTTTTTCTAATTGTAATCGGACCTTAGGTATATGGATACGGAAAGTGATGAATTGGAGATAGGTAAATTATATTTATTGTATTAAAGGAACAACAAATATAAGTACAATTAAATAAGTATATTAATATAACAATTTTTTAAAGTCTGTATTAAAAATTTTTTTTTTCACATAGATTATTAAATTAAAAAAATAACTATTAAAACACGAAATGTTAATTTTTCCTCAAAAATATACAATACTGTTACTGTTGAATCAAAATTTTCTCTTGGCAGCAGGTGGTTTTTGTGACGCGACAATTATGATGCTTTGCATCTCATGAATTAAAGTTAATTCTCTTTCAATCTTAAGGTGTTCATACCCCTTATAATTTTCGAACAAGAATATCTCAAAATATTTAAATTTTGGCAAAATAAATTAGGCAATAATATCTATAATATGCATATATTTTAATGTTTTAATTCCTTCCGGTTTCGCAAAAAAACTAAAAGGGCTTTAATTTTCAAATATCATAACGAAAATAAATGCATTCCTCGACAGCACTATTCTTAATATAATCCCCAAATTTAAGCCCCTAATGTCTTGTTAATGAGTTCTTAAAATTTGCCAAAATTAGTGGCTAAAACGCTTCATTAAGTGCTATCTTCTGCTGTATACTGGTGTAAATTATTGCAAGAAACGAATAATGACAGAGTGTACGATACGATAGTTACAAGCTCGTTACACTGTTTTCCACTCAATTTATTAAAAAAAAAAAATAATAATAAATTAGCGTGTTAATTTTTTTTCTCTGAAGCTATTGGTTTTGGAAAAAAGACTCAAGAATAAAAAAAAATTAAATAAATCAAGGATTTCATAAAAGTTCATCTCGAAAAAAAGTTTTGATATGAAATAAAGTAAGTGTTGCTAATTTCACCCCCTATAATGTAACAGAAATATTGAAAAAATACCCGTGGTTAGTCCTTTGCGATTACAGGATTTTAAGTTTCTAGCTTTACTCAAATTTTAGAAAAAAAATAAAAAGTCAATTTTAGTCACCACTTTTTAAGGGTGATATCTCGAAAAGGGGTGGGCTGAGGAAATTTTGTTATAGGAAAGACCCATCTTAATTTCATACGAGCAATCAGTTCCTGAATTTTGTCGCATGTATTTAGAAACACCCTGTATATTATACATTTTTTTAAGCGTGCAAAATTCTTGACAATCTCTGTTCCCTAATTGGCACATGTCGTATATTTTCTAGAATTTACTAACTCTGGCAGCAGACAAATAAAATAGAAATTTGTCAGCTGTGCATTTTTGCCTTCCAGAATTTTTCATTTCATATATTAACTAAAAACTAAATTAAACAAAAACCTAACAACGCCTCAACAACAAACTAAGACGATCACAATAATTTCGCACCTCTTCAAAAACAACTACCTATTTTTCGACACAGGAATTAACAAATTTAACTAAACAGCAGCTACCCTTTTAACCACGGGCTTTAAAGGCTAGCAGCTTTGCCATATTCACTGGTATCATTGTTTTAATAGAATTAGTATCGGAATGAAAACTATGTTAATCTTCGGTCCTGTTTAAAATTGGTAATCTTTTTGAAAAAAAGTTATTTAGAAAAGAGTTAAGATATTTGTTATAGAATGCCGGTAAAGAGCCAAAAAATTGGATTTGTTAAAAAGTTGAAAATTTTGTTGTTTTTCTTTAAAAATATAAGTTTTTCGCGGTTTAGCGAAATTCTTGGTTCATTTTTACAACGATTGGCCTGAACCATTTTTTTTACAATTTTTTTTAACTGCCTCAAATGTAAAATTGATTTTTGGCGGAGGGGCGCCCGTCATGTTTGCTCTTAATAAAATGATTGGTTATCTGAGGGCTAAGCCAGGTTTCTGATAAAGCAAAAACATCATAGTTGTCTTTAAATTTCTCACAAAATCAATTTTAAGCAGCAGTGAACGAATATTCAAATGAGCAATTTTTAATCGTTTAAGTTTCATAGTAGAGACCCAATTAATTCCACCAAAGAAAAAGACAGAAAATATTACCAAAAATAAAAATATTAAATAAACTAAAATGAGTTTTTTTTACTAGAATAAAACAAGTTTTTATCTGTACCAGTATTAGCTTTGTTCGCGGTAACAATCCTGAACCGAATTATTACTAATAGTAACGATTTCGCAGGCGCAGTAGTTAAAAAGCGTTCGCGGAACAAAAAGAACTGAACTATTGGCATCGTCTATTGGTTCTATTCTGCGTTCGCGGTAATAGTTATTAACGTTATAAGGCCGATAAATAGCAAATAACAGCCAAGGCCGTTATTTGCTGTTATCGGCCGTGTTTCGTTCAAGATTTTTCGTCATACTGCTACAAAAACAAAACACCTAATTTAAGAACAAATTTTATTAAACGTAACTCTTAAAAGATAGGTACGGAATAAAACAATTTATTCCTTATTGTAATGGATGTGGAAATTGAATTCGCAATTGGTGTTATTTGAAATCTGCAACCCGTCCCAAGGATATGTAGATTTTACAGAGGAAGATGTTTCTGAAGAATGTGAACTATTTGCAGTACTTGAAGATGCAATATTCTCCGGATTATTTGGAAAAAGTTGTTTTGTTATTTTCATTCTTTTAGAAATCGATTTTTCTATGTAAGTTTCCGCCACCGTTGATGATTCCCATCCTCCCAGTTCTTTTAATGACAGTAAGTCACCACCATTTTCTACGAGCATAGTTGCTGATGTTCTACGAAATGAATGTCCTGTATCAAGTTCGGGATTTTCAAGTTTTAAAAAGGTGGCAATTTTCTTAGGAACGCTTCCGATGGTATTGCCGACGACTTGCTGCACACATTTGCCATTCCTATAACCAACGAAAAATCTCTGATTTTTTAAACTAGGAGGACGCAGATTACTGTGTTTCTTGTATAAACCATATGCATCAAATGGAAATCCTGTTTTTGGGATAAGAAAATTTCTGTCTTTTTTATTCTTAGTATTTTTTAGTGATACGAGGATGTTTTTCGCTGTATATTCGAAACTGTTAATGGTGAGAGACGTAAGTTCACTTCTCCTGCAAGCTCCTAGAATACCGAGCACTAACACAACCTTTTCCAGTAGCCAGGTATGATCATCCGCGTCCAGCAAAAATTTAAGTATATCATTTTCCGATAGAACCTTGGCTTTCTTTGGGGTTTAACCTTCATTTTTGCGCCTCAGGAACAAGAATAGTTTACCGAATCTACAAACAAACATAATTTCGATGAGTATATAGTTAGTTCAATGTTGGCGGATAGTATAGTAATTTACCTTGATATGTCAATGTTTTTATGTATTCTTAACGCAAGTTTCAGCATTGATATTTTTGTCCACAGTGATGTAGGAGAATACGTTTCAGACATTCCTTGTACATAAGCTAGCAGTACTTCTTCACTTACACTATGTATGTTTTTATTCTGACGCCACTTCACGTAGTTGTCGTTTTCCTGCTGATATCTTTGTTGGGTTGTACTCGGAAATAAATTTTTGGTTACCGCAGCTGCTTCTTCCAGTACATCGGAGGGAATATCGTTTTCGAAAATTTCTTCCATCTTTGATCTTTTCCGCTCTATAATCACTCAACAAGAAACAGTACTGTCAAACTTACAATGTTTGTATAGTATATTGATGTGGTTGCTAGGCAACTTTAGATTGTTGTGATTGTTGTAGGTGGTGCGCGGCCGTTATTTTATTTAACGGCCAAATATATTAAACATACCTAACAGAAAAGAATTTTAAATTAATTAATTTTTAAATTATATGATTTAAACAGTTTATATCTACGAAATATCGCCACAAAATAACTTATACACATTTAAATAATCAACTAATAATATTTATGTGTAATTACATTCCCAAAAATATATACAAATACCGTATTAATGTCATTAATACCGTATTTTTAATGTTCAATAAGCGATTCACCTACAAATTCAATATTGACCTGGCAATAGCACTAAAATCCGGTGTTTCAAGGCTATATGACGCTGCCCTTACAGGACGGTTTGTAGTTTATTATTTATGCCGCGTTTGAGAATCCACATCGGATACATCTGAGATGTAGTAAGTAGTAAATCTTTGATCACGTGATTCAGTATACGTAAATGTAATGGGACAGATGTGTCCGATGTGGATAAAAAACGCTCGAGATGTAAAAAATGCATCCGATGTGGATTCTCAAACGCGGCATTAATTACACGATGAAAGTGGCATTTTATTTTTAGTTTTGTGTAGTGTTTAGTCAAATCCTAGGTACAATAAAAGACATTTTTACATTGGCTAATGAAAATGTAATCAATGTATTAGGCAGCTGTTATATTTATTACAAGATTTATGTCTGCAAATCTAAACCTACCTAAGAATTATAATTATGTAAATAGAGAGGTGTATATTTATATACAGGCTGCCCAGCGACGGGGAGACATTATCGATATCGGTTTTAAGGCATTTTAAAACATAAACCCGATCTCAACAATCTTAGGAACTCTTCTGTCACTCGATATTTTAATCGGTACTTCCTCTTCGCTTTTTGGCTGGCACAACAATTATTTACATGTCTTCATTCCTTACCGCGTTCGAACCAGTAAGGTTTAAAGAAATTTAAAAAACCTACTTTAAAAATAAAGATATTAATGATTTTCTTATGGATCCCATCTTCAGATCTTGACTTAATGTATATAAAACTGTTTCCTTTTCTAACAAAAATAATACCAGAAATCGGGCAACGTGGTAAAGAATTATCGCTCAACATACATAAAAAAATATTTCAACGAATTGAGAATATCCTACCATTTTGAAGTATGTTAAAAAAAAATTGTTAATAAAGTGAAAAGTAGGGCATGAACATATATTATAAAGTATATAAAATGATAGATAAATCCAGTTTAGAAGGTATTATAAATAAACTGTGGAAATATCGAGAATCTCGATTTTGAATCGGAAAAATATTCTACGCAATTTAGTATGAAAGCTGATCAAAATGAAACACATGAACGACAAACTGTTATTGACAACTTTCTTCAAACGTTTTCTATTTTTCCGAAAACTAACTAGATAGTTCGAAAATCATTTCCTTCGTTAAAACGCCTCTTGTTCCGAAAAAGGTACACGCCTGCCAACATTCATCGTTCATTAAAAAAGTGGTAGATACAAAACGCTTCGTATTGTAAGGCCAAAATATATTTAGAAATCGAAATAGTCATACAAACAAAAAAAATCATATGAGTGAGATAACTACTAAATTAATGATTTACAAGTTTATTCCTATTCTTTATAAAATAGGTTTGCAATGTGCTGGTGTGGAATGTTATCATCGACTAAAAACTTTAAATCTTTGTATTAAATTGATCGAAAACAAACTATAAATTGGTTTAGGCTATACAGAATGTTTAATTTTTGTTATGGAACCGAAATACCATTTTAAAAAGGTTCAAAATTAAAATAAAATATGTACCAAGTAAATGTAGTAGTATTTTTTAATTTTTTAATTTATATTGAAAATGGTAACATGAAAGGTTTTCTGTCTAACGACTCATAGTCTCGGCTGACAAAATGTAAAAAAATATCGAACATAATATTCCTGGGCCCTATTTTGCACTCCCCAGATTAAATTTAGTTGTAGCAAATGATATTATCAAATAAGATGTCAAATCACAAGCAAAATCTTGTGACTACAGTACTAATGATTGCCTGTTTGGAAAAGTATCTTTGTTTGTAAATATTTATATGCATAGTTATATTTAAATGCGCGAGTGTAATGTTGAGTATAAACAAAATCCACCCATTATGTATATACGTTTAGTTACCGACCCTAGTAGATAGGCAATTTGTTATTGTTTTAAGTTTTACCGTAGGGAGAGAGAAAATCAATATTAGGATAAATGGTCCAGCTCCTTTCTGGTTACGTAGGTACCTAAAAAGTATTTTAGTTTTTGGTTAAGTAATTAATTATTGTAACAGTGATTTTCTTGTGATAGTACCTAATTTAGATTGTGGATTAAAGTTTTTGTATATAATTTCGCTGTTTAATAATAAACGTAGTCAAAACCGGAGCACGTGGTTTTTCTGGAAAGTATTTTTAAAATCACAAGCAAAATCTCATGACTACTGTACTAATGATTGCCGAAAATTAACTAATTCATATTTTATGCCATATCTTTCTTAATAAGGACTGTCAGAACCATATTTACCTTAAATTGAAATTTTTTTAATCGTTTTTTGTATAGAATCATATCTAAAAATGTATGATTGAAATATCGTGCGAACTATTTGTTCGATCAATAAAAAACTTGCACCGGTCCTGTTCGCGCCAGCACCGTTATACGCATGAGCTCCGACACACTATTTTCTCCTTATGGTTTCATTTTTGATATATGGAATCGGCTTTCTATACTATTTCTATGGTAATTATAGATTTAAAATAACAATATTTGCTTAACATTACATTAACTTTAGTTAGATAACTATATGAATATAATTACAGTAATTTTAAAATGGTTTAATCACTTCCTGTCTTTATCTTGTTATATTCGTATTTTAATAATATCCAAAGAATAGTCTGAATTGTTTATAATTGGTAAAAATCTATTTTGATGTTGAAAAATAAAACAAATTAAACTTCAAATAATTATGAAAAACCTTAAAATGTACACATTGGGAAAATAAAATGCAAATATTAGGAATAAAAAAATAAGAGAAGTAGATAGTACATAAAGTCACAAGAAACCGGATAGGCAGAATATTTGCAGACAGTTTTAGTAGACAAAATTTATATAAATTAATTAATAAAATATACAATTTCCTATTTTAATAATTTTGTTGCCACAAATGATTGCTAAAAACGTTAGGGCCAAGCGATTATCAAAATAAATAAAGTTATTTTTGATTAATCGATTACCTAAAAATAATTATTTTTTTACGATTTATCGATTAACCTATAATTTTCGATTAATCTATTGTTTTCAGTACGAAACTTGCTTGCTATATCTTATTTTACTTGTCATAATTCTTACCTCTGTTCTTCTCTTAAGTCCTTTCAGTACGACTGCTTCTGTTTTTTTTTTTTGATCCAGTGATTCGTTTTCGTTAAAGTTCAGTTTTCCCACGTTATTTGCTTCTACTCTGATTGAAAGGTTCTCCGAAAAAGCCACCTTTTTTAGTTTTATTCTTAGAACATCATCGTAGAATAGATTCCATAGCACCGGGCCAAGAATTAATCCTTGAGGTACCCTCCATTGATGTTCTAAGAGTGTGTTTTCCTACCTTAATATTTCTGTAACCTAGGTATGCATCTGCTATGTTTACCAAATAACGGTATGTTCCTTTCCTCTAGTTTATCTATAATAACGTCCCGCTGTGCAGTGTTAAACGCATTTTTGATGTCTACAATAAACAGAACAACCCATGTCTTATTACTTTCTTTCCCTGTTTATCGCTTATGTTGTCAATCTGAACTTTCCTAAAATCATACTGCGTATCTGCGAGCCCATTATTGATTTCAATCTTTCGTTTCAGTTTATTCTTCCGCATTTTTTATATAGCATTCCGAATGTACTTATCAAGCATATTGTCCTATTTGAAGAAGCTATTTGCCCTGTTTTCCCATCCATATAAACGTTAGTAGCGACTCTTTCCAACTTACTTGGGAAGTTTTGCTATTCTAGAAGCCCGTTTAAAGTGTCCAGCATTGCCTTAAGCATAACTTCTGCTATTATTTTTATCGCCTCTCGTGGTATTTTGTCCGTTCCCGGAGCTTTCTTTGTTTTTATCGTTTCAATTGCTGGCATAAGCTCTTCCATTGTGAAAGATGATATTTGTTCCCCTGGTATCTCTGTCCATCTGAGTCTTTTTTGGTCAGTGGAAGGAAATAGTTCTCTGCGCAAATCCACTTTTGATCCATTGTAGGGTTGTGTGGCATACTAAGGCTCCACAGATGCTTAACAGCAATTTTGTATCCTGCAACCTAAATCTCTTTATGTAAATCGCTATAAAGTACCTTCCAACTTTGCTTTTTTAATTGATTTATGGACCTCTGAAGAACCTTCTTCGCTGTTTTGCACTCTTGCTCTGCTTCAACAGTTCTTTGGTGATTAATTACCACGGCGATTTTAAGTCTCATTGCTCTTCTTCTAACTTTATTACACTCTTTCCTGTTGTTGTTTATTCTATCATTCCACCAGAATGATACTCTGCTGCTATCATTTCCATGGTATTTAGTACACTTTTTCAGGACCTTTTCTACGTTTTCTATTAGCAGTTTAGTATTTTCATATCTTCTTTTCTGTGTTCTTTCGATACTGAGTTTAAAACCCTTTATCCAGTATTGGTTTTTATGTGGACCATATTTTTTCTTATTATTTTGTCCTCTATTTAAAATTAAATATGGTGATGAAAGGTATCGAATACACCTTTTAACACTTATCTGTTTTGACCCTGTTTACGATTTTTGATGTAGCACATTTACTTCTATATGAGACTTCCTATTTCCCCTTTCGAAGGTTGGCTCCTTATTGTTGTCCAGTCCAGTCCACCAATAATTTTCCTCTTTTATTCCTAACAGGTGATTCGCATAATGGCGATTTTAAGTTAACGTCCCCAGTCAGGATCAATTCACTACCTGTGTCCTTTGTCGTTTCCATTATATTGTCTAATATACTTTTAAACGTTTCAAATGTAATGTTTGGTGAGATGTAACAGCAGAATAGCTGCCATTCTTTGAACTCCATCCTGATAAAGTTTCCACCCGTGGCGAATCCTGTAATTCCGGCGTTTTTGTCTGTTTGGTTCTAAAATAATTATCAGATTTGCCTTTGCATAGACTAAGCCGTAAGCAAGTTTACTTTTACCTAGGTTAACTTGTAAACACTTCATCGCCTGTTTCTAGTATTTCTCTTCGAGTGCTTCTCCAACTGTTTACGCTTTTCCTTCTGGAATTTAGCAACTTTTTGCAGAGTGGGCACTTAAGTTGGTCCGCTCGATGGGCAGATTACATGTAGTGCAGATTTGTTCATTTGTACATTCTTTGACTCGACTTTTTCCAGGTTATACCGGTATCTGCCTCATCGATTTCTTTGCATTCAGTTTGGTGATGCCCAAAGCTTTAACACTTTACACCTCGTAACTTGTATCCATTTTCGTATTCTGAGCTTCATCCAGCCGATTTAAATTTTTCATAAATACAGAATACTTTCTACAATACTTCTTTTTAAAGATACAGTCGCTGCTTGATTCCCATTGTTGGACGCATGGAGAGTATTTTTAAATCTTTATCTTTTAGATTTGGGTAGTTTTGTTTGATCTCCTGTTCCAATGCGTCCATGTTTATAACGGCATCAATATCCGCTATTTGTACAATTATATCATTTGTTTTTATAACCACGTTAGTATTTGTTGTACTGTTTACAATAATGTCTCTTAAGTTTTTAATTCTTTCTGCTATACTACCAGCATGAAATCTCACCTAGCGTTTTATTTATTTTTATTCCGGTATTGGGTTATATCAACATTTGTTTTAAGTGTTTTTTAGTGTATCTGCATAATTCACATACTTTGATTTTCTTTTACTATACGGAGAATGGTCGTACTGCGCAGCTTTCTGAGTGCCGTTTAAAAGGAGATAGAAAAATCGGCCATTTTGATCCCTTATTACGTGTTGCCTACATCTTGGCGCAATATTTTTAATAGGTGCGTTTTAATCATCCACTTCTGCTTCGGAATTGTCGGTTTTCTTGTTTTAAGTTGACAGGTTAAAACGACTAAACCGACAATTCCGGAAGCAGAAGCGGGTGATTAAAACGCACCTGATAATTTGCTTGCTGCTGTCAGTGTCAGTGAATATTATTTTTGGAGTCACAGTTTATTGCTAAAGAATCAGTTAGCTCACTCGGACCAGTTGAAAGTTCCAAAATAAAATCCACTCCAGGGATACAAATTCAGGATACGCAGAAGACTGGTGTTTTATTATAGGCGGTTGTCATATATTGTATTATGTGAGTTGCGCAGTGTATAAACTGGAACATTGAGATCAAAAGTGCCGACGCAGAGTGAGCGATCTGATTCTTTAGCTATAAACTGTGGCATATGAATCAAAATGGCCGCGCTCTATGTTGGGCGTGTCGGACCTCTCTCTTGCATCATATAGTAATCAAAGTATGTGGCATAATTTCTTTTGTCGCATTTTTTTATTACTTTTCAAGTATCTGTTTCCCAGTAATTTATTTTGTTCTGTTATTTTTGGGTGGCACAAAATTGATCGAAAAACATTTGATCGAATTGGAAATTTGATCGAAAATACATTTTATCGAATGGAATTTGATCGAAAATACATTTGGTCGAATAACATTTGATCGAAGATATAATTTATCGAATAACATTTTATCGAAAAGACACTAAATCGAAAATTCATTAGATCGAAAGGAAAATATATCGAAAATCAACATTAAAAATAGTAAAATATCAAAAAATCAAACGATACCATTCAATCTTCCGTCTAATCCCTACTACCAGGGAAACTAAACTAAGCGGCTATCAAAATTAGGTGCGAATGGTAAATTTTTCAATAATCTCAAATGATAGGCTATCTCGTTTAACAAATTTTATCCTTACAATACTGTTAATTTAAAAATAATTATTTTAGAGCTACACGGTTATTTATCTTCATTTGAATTATAAAAATGTGATTAATTCGCACAAAATAAGTATTTCAATAAGGTCGATTTGTCTCACGATGGGGCATTTTTTTATAAATAAAAAATATAGAAAAAAAAAGGAAATTTCAAACAAAAATTCTAACTAATTTACCTAACCTGCTCGGCCTGGAGCCCTCGAGGTTTACTTTGCAAAAAAAATTGTACAAAAAAAGGAAAAATAAAAACTTACCTAATTTACCTAACCTGCGCTATTTAAATTTAACTGATTGCTCTCGCGTATGTTAGATAAGTTAATTTAGTTTTTTTTAATATAAAAAATTTAATTAATTTACCTAACCTGTGCGGCCTGGATTCTACGCGGTTATCCTTGCAAAAAAAATATAGAAATATAAGAAAACTGAAAACAAAAAATTTAACTAATTTAGCTAACCAGCCTAGAGCCGTCGACCCTCGACGCTGTACGACCTCGAGCCATTGCGAATTTTATCCACCAATTATGTTAATAATTCTTCATCCGTTTTTCTATAAACGTCCCCAATATTTTTTTTGCAAAAAAAATGATACAAAAAAGATAAAAATAAAGAAAACCTAACCTATTTACCTAACCTGTACGGCCTGGAGCAATTTAACTGATTGCTCTGACACAGGTTAGGTAAGTTAGTTAAGTTTTTAAAAAACCTAACTAACTTACCTAAGCTCTGTCAGAGCAATTAGTTAAATTACCCCAGGCCACACAGGTTAGGTAAATTAGTTAGGTTTTTTATTTTTATTTATTTTTATAAAACTTACCTAACCTGTATCAGAGCAATCAGTTAAATTCCTCCAGTCTGAAAACGTCGCGGTTCGTCTCGTAAAAAAAATTATAAAAATAAAAAAAATTAATTTACATAACCTGTGCTATTCAAATTTAAGTGATTGCTTTTGCACAAGTTAGGTTAGTTAGGTACGTTACTTAAGTTTATTTTATTTTTTGTTTTTGCGAAGCATCCAGCGATGATTCTAGGCCACACAGGTTAGGTAAATTAGTTAAAATTTTTGTTTTCATTTTTCTTATTATTCTATAATTTTATGAATATTTGGTTTTTCGATTAATTTCTTTTTCTATCAAATCTATTTTCGATCAATTTTCTTTTCGACCATTATTCTTTTCGATCATTTTTCTGTTCGATCATTTTTCTTTTCGATCAATTGTTATTCGATAAAATGTTTTTTCGATTAAATGTATTCGATCAAATGTTTTCGATCAAATGTATTCGATCAAATGTTTTCGATCAATTTTGTGCCACCCGGTATTTTTACCTTCTTTTTCTATTAACTTTAGTATGAATACAAATTCCATACATTTTTTTTTACATATTCCATATTATATTGACCTATTGTGGAAATTACAATGCCTCTCGGATTATTTTCATCGCTTTCACACTTTAATGGCCTCCATAGCTCAAATATCGTTTTAAGAGCATACGTTTTATATACATCCACTTTTAACGGAAGAGCAAAGGTAGTGTAATTGATTTTTGCCTGTGGTTTTTCACTTTCACCAATGAATTTGCTATTTATATTCAAATACTCTATTTGTCTCTCTATTAAACCCTCTTCTAGTAGAGCCAAGATTTTTGGCCGTACACTTGATTTTCCATGTACTAGTTTCTTTTCTGGATCCAGTATTCCAGCCGTATCAGCTTTTGATCTGTCTTCCAGTTTTTGTCTTTGATGCTGGTCACGTTGATTGCTCCCTCTGGCCTACTCTTCATCTATTACCTCCGTAAGACTATTGAAGTCTTGCTTAGAGTTTAGTATTACGTATATTTTATTTTTAATCTTTTCTTTCACTGTTTCTGCAACATATTCTGTGGTCACTTTATACCTGTGTTCCAATAGACTTCCTTTCTGTTGTTATCATATGGACTTTTTGTCCCAGAGGAATCTCTTCCCAATAATTTATTTTTATGTTTATGGTATCAATATACCCGTCTATTGCGCTTTATTCATTTCAACAACGGTTTTTTAAAATTTATTCATCGTACTTTTTAGTTCATCTATGCTTCTTTCAGAGCTCTCCCTTGTTTTTTGAGGAGCTTCTTTAATTTTTTTGTCTTGTTTGATCTCTTACTTTATGGTTTTTTGCCTTGGTGGCGACCTACCTTTCAGGTCCTTTCAAAAAAAGTAAAAAATACTTTCTGTCTTCTCAGGATCTTTCTTGTTTCTACATCTAATACCATATGTCTCCTGATGGAGATATATTTTCCATGTTGTCGTCTGTCATCATTTCTATGTTCTACTACTTAGTGTTCTAGACTGTACAACCTCCTCAAGCTGGTCCCGCCACAATTAGGTTTGATCTATGTAATCAAGTTTTCTCATATTTGGTCCCACAAATAGCTAGGGAAGATCTATCCATCTGAGCAGAGTCCCGCATTCCAACGCGTTCTCACCATAGCGGTAGGGGTCGTTTAAAACTCCTCTTTCCCGGAGCCACGCACACCCTTGCCATAACTTTCCAGTTTGATTTTTGAAGATTTTTGCAAGGTCCTTCTTCTTGTTGCCAATTTTGGTACGTGCCAACTATTTGATTTTATCGGTACCACTTATATTTCGGAACCATTCCCCTATCCACAACCCGGAGACGCGCTGGCTGGGAGATTGGTAACTCCACACCTAACTAGCACAAAGTAGCTTTATAATTTTTAGTTTACAAGACTATATTGATATTGTATTGCTGTTTCTAGATTGCTAATTTGTTTTACTAAAATTGCAGAAACCACTATTTTGCTCCTGAAACTAAATCGTTTTGTAAATTAGTTCTTACAACATTTCTACAACAAAATTATAAAATAGTTATTACGATAACTAGATAGTTATTACATAAACATGCAACTATTCTATATAACATTTCAGCTTATGAAATAAAATTGCTTTGTAATGATTTTATATTATTGCTTTGAATCAACTTTACAACTGTTTTTTAAGCCCTTTTAATAACGCTTTCAAAAATTATTATATAAATATTAGTGTAAAATAATTCCGCAACAATAGCAATTTACTTCTGATGAAAACTCCAAAATAACTGTAATGTAGTGTCAAAATACACTTCTGCATAATAGAAAGGTTTCATGACCATCACATGTTTTTGATGGCATCCGCTCATAATATTATCTCAATGTCTCCTAACTTTACCCATGTTGATTAGAGCGAAAATTTTCAGTTATTGTAATGGTAAAATTATTTTTATATTATCCAGCTGTTTCGTTTGTTTTTCTTATATTAGTTGGCTATTTCTTCTTGTCTTCTTGCTTCACGAGTTTTTAAATTTTATACCTTTCTCAAATGTCCCTGTTGTTTTTTTTTATTGGTCATCTCGCATTTCCTTATTGATACCACTATTTCTGTTTATAAACTGGTTCTGATTCTTATGCTTAGTTTTTTTTACCGATAGTATTGGTAAAATATGTTATTACATTTTCTTAGTATTCAGTCTCTGTATTTAATTTACCTTCGTGGCTGATTTTAATAATAAGGAACTTCCTCCAGTAATATGTCTGTGTCTTAATCTTTTATTGACTGTCATTATTTATAGCTTCCTGGTGTTTGTTTCTATACCCCAATCGAATATTATTATATTCGCTAAATTGTCTCTATTTATTTGCATAAATATTTGAAACTTCATGGACCATATGACTTGTTTATACCTTTCGTAGGATGCAAATAAAAATTAGAAATAAAGCAGATAATTCGAAGTTGTATAGATTAGAAATTAAGGCACTGAACCAAAAATTTATTATGTCTAATTCAGATGGTATATAGACCGATAGAAAAATTGGTCAAAGAAAAAGAGGCATTATACAATAATAGGACGAATACTTTAAAATTATTATATACAATGGCAGAAGATATATGAGTCTCTTTGCTCCAAAGTGACCCAACTGCAAAATTTCACTATTTGTAGTATACTATGGAATGTGTGTATATTTGCCTAAATTTTAAAATCAGGCTGGTCCGAATGAGCTTCCCCTACTTCTTAATAGATGGCGCAAGGAAAACAGTTCAGCTAAAATCCGTTTGTGACATCATTTTAAAATCATTGTGGCAGTAGATGGGCTACTATGATTTGCTTAAGCCTTAGAATCAGCTGTCAAAGAGTTTCCTCAGTTTATACTTTTAAAAATTAAAATTATTTACTTATTCAGGAAAATTTTAAACAAATAGTCTTAAGGCTGAATCTAAATGTAAAATACATTAAAAAAAAAAGAAATATTTTCCTAATATTTTATTTAAAAAAATTGGCCTAACCTGTGCTATCGCAGGTTGGCTTCGCCTGGAGCCATAGTACGTTACCTTGGCAAAAAAATATACATAAAACGAAAAAAAAAAAAAAAAACTTAACTAATTCACTTAACCTGCGCCATTTTTTTTTTCTAAACCATCTTTGAACAGATAAAATTTGCTTCCGACTGTTTCAACGGGTACAAATTCACCGATTGCGAGTAAAAGTATGTCTCTTTAAAAAAAAATAGACCTTAAGAGTTTCTTAAAATTAAATATGTAGTTATAGAATTATTAACCTATCCTTATAAATATTAAGGCATAATTTACTTTAAGATTAACTAGTCTTCCAAAAAAGAATTTTTATGTCTTCATAAAATTTCAATAAAACAAATAAAACTCGTTTCTCCGAAAAATGTTACATATTGGAAAGGTAGATACATCATACACGATTTTAATACAAAAATAAACAAAAAAAAAAACGGTGTTCAAAAATTACAAGCATTTATAACAGATGCTTTAGTTACTCCCTTTTTGATCAACCCCCGTATAAATATTCTAACGTAATACTGTATAATTAACATAATAATGTGACGGCCTACCCCCGTTACCTCATATTGTGTTTATTGTTTTTACTCTCTGAAATGTTATATACCTCACAAGTTTATTTTACTTTCAATTCTATACTTACTGTAATTGGCCTTTTTTCCTCTAGTAGTAAAAACGATCGTCTAGTTAATTAATTGATAATTTATATACCCACGTTGTGATAATGTTAATTAAGGACAACCAGGATTCGATGCAAAGTTTGGTGCAAATTGATAAATAAAACCAGATAAATTTATATTTAAATTCTTTTATTTTTCATAATTTAAGTGTGATGCAATAATTAGCAAAGTATATTACAATTGGTACTATTTACTGAGATCTCACTTGAGTCCCGTTCAAACGTAGACCATATTCATTTGCTATCAATATATATTTTATTTAGGTTGATGACCATCGGAGTTAACGAACAGCGCCAATTCGCCAGTTGGTTAACTACTGTGTTGATGTTTATATTCATTTATAGATTGATGATCAACGGAGTTAACTATTCGCTATTCGCCGGTTGGTTAACTATTGTGTTGATGTTGATTTGATTCTATTCCAGATATACACAATGTGCACCCTCTTAGGTAAATATTTGGACGGGTATAGAGGTGATGACCAACGGAAGTAACGAACAGCGCCAATTCGCCAGTTGGTTACTTTGCTATGTTGATTTCACATATACTTTGTTCCAAACCTTGTAGGATGGGTGGAAAAAGGGTAATACTAGTTTAGGTTGCTGTTTTAAGGACGTAGACTTTTTGAGAATATCATAAATCATGACTTCAATTCTAGTACCTAGATTTACAATATTATTAATTTTTATTTTCGAAAAAGTTTGAAGTCGATGGCCAGTACAAAGTGCCAGTAATGTCGCTAATGTAAGAATTAATTGTTCTAAAGTTAATGTATCCAAAGGAAAAAACGTTGCTACAAATTTTAATACCATTGACGGATCCCAGGTAGTTTTGTATTTGGGAAACACTGGCCTGAGTTTAAAAACGCCTTTTAAAAATCTATTTATTATTTTTTCGTCTACCTTAGTATTTATAATGAAATTAATAGCAGACCTATATGTATTCAAAGTTGAATAGCTTGCTCCATTCTTATATTGTTCATTTAAAAATTGAACAAAACTATTTGTGGATGGCTGGTATACGTCCATTTTATAATTTTTAGAAAAAAAACATTTTCTATATGCTGTATCATATTGTTTCATGGTGTTTTTACTTAGAGACGATTTTAATATTAAACAGGCATCCCCTGAGATGTTCCGTCGTAAAAAAGAGCCCCTGATAATCTCGCTGCCACCAGGGTAATCCTTTTCCAAAGGGGATGGCTACTCCTGAAAGGGGAGGTTAATAAATATTTATTAGGAAAGAAGTAATCAGAGTTAGAGGTTTGAAGTCTTTTAAAAATCGGAAACCAAGGTTGTGTTTCCCAATAAGGAACTACTACCAAACCTTCCGCTTGATCTGCAATGATTTTATTTAGGACTCTTGCTACCAAGAAAAAAGGTGGAAAAGCATAAAAATTATTATTTTTCCAGTCAATTGTAAAGGCATCTATTGCAATAGAGTGTGGATTCCTCTTCCAAGAAATATAACGAGTGCACTTGGTGTTTATTTGTGTTGCAAATAAATTGATTTCTGGAATACCAATTAAAGAAATAATTTTATGGAAAGTATTGTTATTTATACTATATTCGGTTTCTATATATCTAGATCTAGACTCACAATCTGCTTCTATATTATTTTTTGATTCAATATAAGTAGCAACGATCCATAAATTCCTGGCTTCACACCATTGCCAAATTTCCCTAGTAAGTCCTGACAGATTTTTGTCTCTTATTCCACCCATATGATTGATATATGAAATTGCTATGGTATTGTCTACTCATAATAATATTGCACAATTATTACTATGTTTCGCAAAACATTTAAGACCGATGAAGACAGCCAATAATTTCAAATAATTGATATGATAATTTAATTCTTCGGCATTCCAAAAACCATGCGTCTTTTCTCCATTGCAATATAAACCCCAACCAGTAATTGATGCGTCCGAGTATATTTCATATTTCTATTTTTGGATTTTTATGGTATTTCTACTAAGGGGAATTTTAAAATAAAAAAGGTAGTGTCGATTAAAATTTACTGATGGTATATTTTAAAATGTCTGTAGTATGTATTTTAAATAAATAATGAGCTACCTATAACAAAAATTTCAAACCGATATTTTTTACTTGAATAAGCAATTAATTTTTATAAAATAAAAAAAATTAAATGTCCCCGTAATTAGATATGATTAGTATATGTATCTGCAGTATAACTGGTAACAAATATAAACATCTTGATTGTATTTAGACGGTACCTACGCATTTAAAATATTTGCAACATCATTATATTTCCTAATAAACCAAATGTCATGAACTTTGTATATAGTTTTATAATAAATATAATCCATATAATTCTGTATATATTTTTATTTTTGAATTTTTTGTAAGTATTGAACATGAATCCCGGATTTTTAAAAGCGTAAGTACGTTCATAACAGACAAATAAGACAAGATAACTAGAACAGAATAACTGGTTAAGTGCCATGAGAGGCCAATGTGGTCTCCCAGTGCTGACAACCGGATGAAATTAATAGCCGTGCGCACTTTAGTGACTTAAACGCACTACTTACCTTCCTTCACACCTTATTGCATCACCTTAGTTTGTGTAGCAGTCTTAGTGGGTGGCAGGTATTGAGCTCACCCTGTATAATTTCCTAACAACTTCGGTTGCGATAGGCGCCGGAATTCAAAAATTGCTTTGGGTGCCCGGCTTCTATGCGTAAAATGGGGGCTATCCCCCCCCCCCCCCCACCCTCCACAACTCACTTAAAGGCATCACCGGTTTTTTAAAAAGCTATTTTAAAGTTGATTTTATTAAAATTTTCTTAAAAAAAAGGTATTGTCAAATGGCAATTGCTGGATAGGCTGGAGGCTCTTACCTAAAACGGGATATCTGGCAACCCTGTATGCTCGGTGCAGCCACCACTGGTATTTTGAAGGTATTTTTAAATAGATTATACCCCCAAATTTTAAATCGCCACTATCTTCCTAGCCATTATCTTTTAACGATTTTTATTTTCTGTAAAAGCCTACCAGTTAATTGAGTAAATGATAGAAATGCTGATTCTGGGCCTCCATGCAATAATAGAGGTTTTGTTCATAATGCTATCGGACATTTTGAAGCATCTATGGGGTTATTTGATGACATTCATCAATTATCCGTCGTTATCGCAGATTTTCCAGTGATGTTGGCTGGGTGGCATACATTTTAGTTTTTAAGTGGCCCCATAAAAAATCCGACGGGCTTAGATCCGGAGACTGTGGGGGCTACTCAATACTTCCTCTTCTTCCGATCCTGGAAACGTTTGATCCAAATACTGACGAACAGTGGTGCACCGTCATGGTGGAATATTAAGTTGTTTGCTATGTACTGATCGTCATTTTCAATCAACTCTAGTAATGCTGGATAAATAGCGTTTTCTAATAATTCCAGATACATTTCTGCGGTTAAAGTTTCTGGTAAAAAAGGGTCCCATTATACGGTTACCAAAAATGATAGCTCAAACATTTAGTTTTTCCGGATGTTGCGTATGTACTTCATGAAATATTCTCGGATTTAAATCGGACCAATAACGACAGTTGTGACGATTTACCGTACCATTTAGGAAAAAGTGCATTGTCTGAGTAACACACGTTGAAAAGAAATTGCTGATCATTTAATACCCGTTCAGTCATAATTTCACAAAATTGTAATCGTCTATCAAAATCGTCTTCATTAAGTTCTTTTACCAGATATATTTTGTAGGAATAAAACTTTCAATATCTTCTAAATACTACGTCTCTTAATACCAGATGTTATCGCCAACTGTCTTGTACTCAATATGGGTTCATGAACAACATGTCCTAAAATCGCCACCTATGTAGCTTCATTTACTACAGAATTTTCCATTTCACGTTATTTGTTAGCTACTGACCCCGTTTTCCAAAATGTTATGACTAACTCCAAAATGTAATTTTGATGGACTTGTCGATTTTAGATGTTGATTGTTAAACAGTTAGGCATTTCTATTAGCACATTTTTATTGTTCGCAAAAAAGTGAAATTATTTGCACCCTCTTAGCAATAGAGTAAACCATTATCACTGATATGCCACTTTTATGCCGACTCTACAACGAAATAAACTAAACCTTAATACTTTACGGCGACCAAAGAATGTCATCTGATAAGAATAATTGAGAGCCACAGGAATAAAAGTAAAATTGTTACAAAGAATTCCTTTTTTTTAATAACAATGTAAAAATTATGTTAAACCGGTTTTGTACTTTTGGTGAGCCACTGTATGGGCTACATAGATAGTAGCGATGTAAAATTTGGGGGTTATTATCTAGGTAAAAATACCTTCAAAATAACATATCATTCGACCAATCTTTCGATTTAAGATATAACTGGTGAGTCTTACTCTTACTCCGCTTAGGGGGTGCAACTGCCAAAACAATGTTCCCCCGTAAAAAAAAATTGACTGGTCCAAGCGTTTCTTAGTAGATGACCTGGTTTCTCGCCAGCAATACTAGTGAGCTGTTTCTAATTCTAAATGAACGTTTTTTTCTAACGGTGCCTTATCAGGACCAACTTTCAAATGTTCTCCCTTTTCCCCTTAAGCATTTGCTCAATGGCATATGTACAAAGATCTTATCTTGATAATTGTAGACCGTTAATAATCTTTCTTTTTTGACGTCATAGGGTTTTATACACCAAAAATAATAAACCCATAAGTTCAACGCGTTGTCTATGACAAGTTACGGCGACTTTTTTATCACAAAAAATATAGCTCCGAACGATAATATTTTATTGAGGCATCTGACTCTATACCAACTTGGGCCACGACAGGTTTTTCATTTCACTTATTGACACTTTTTGTTCTCGTTTTGCTCTGGGTGCTCCGCACCCTGTTTAAAACTGCTCTGGGTGCTTGCGCACCCGGAGCCCCGGGGATTCGGCGCCTATGTCGGTTGCCAGGGTTGTTTATTTATATTGTCTTTATAATTTTAATTTTTTGTCATGATCAAATTACTTTATACACATTATATACATCTACATTTATAATTTGATTTTTTTAATTGAAAGTTGGGATCCCACATTAAAAGATCCCACACGCACGCACGATCGAAAATTTCCGTGCGTTTACGCTTTATACAACTATGGCCATGTCAGCAGTGAAATTATATCATTCCCTTTGCATAAAACATTTATTTATAATTTAAAAACACGGCAGTATTATAAAGCCGTGGTCATACAATTAATCTAAAAGGCCGTAAAAATACGCTATTTGCCCTGTTATTAGCAGTATTGTCTCCCACATTTAATTTTCTGACCGCTGGAGACTGAGACAAATGTACCATGCATGTACGCAACCTTGATTTGTCTGCGTATCTCAATGTGAAATTATCTACTGCCACTATGATTTTAAAATGATGTCACAAACGGATTTTGGCTGAACTGTTTTCCTTGCGCCATCTATTAAGAAGTAGGGGAAGCTCATTCGGACCAGCCTGATTTTAAAATTTAGGCAAATATACACACATTCCATAGTATACTACAAATAGTGAAATTTTGCAGTTGGGTCACTTTGGAGCAAAGAGACTCATATATCTTCTGCCATTGTATATAATAATTTTAAAGTATTCGTCCTATTATTGTATAATGCCTCTTTTTCTTTTACCAATTCTTCTATCGGTCTATATACCATCTGAATTAGACATAATAAATTTTTGGTTCAGTGCCTTAATTTCTAATCTATACAACTTCGAATTATCTGCTTTATTTCTAATTTTTTATTTGCATCCTACGAAAGGTATAAACAAGTCATATGGTCCATGAAGTTTCAAATATTTATGCAAATAAATAGAGACAATTTAGCGAATATAATAATATTCGATTGGGGTATAAAAACAAATACCAGGAAGCTATAAATAATGGCAGTCAATAAAAGATTAAGACACAGACATATTACTGGAGGAAGTTCCTCATTATTAAAATCAGCCACGAAGGTAAATTAAATACAGAGACTGAATACTAAGAAAATGTAATAACATATTTTACCAATACTATCGGTAAGAAAAACTAAGCATAAGAATCAGAACCAGTTTATAAACAGAAATAGTGGTATCAATAAGGAAATGCGAGATGACCAATAAAAAAAAACAACAGGGACATTTGAGAAAGGTAGAAATTTAAAAACTCGTGAAGCAAGAAGACAAGAGAAATAGCCAACTAATATAAGAAAAACAAACGAAACAGCTGGATAATATAAAAATAATTTTACCATTACAATAACTGAAAATTGTCGCTCTAATCAACATGGGTAAAGTTAGGAGACATTTAGATAATATTATGAGCGGATGCCATCAAAAACATGTGATGGTCATGAAACCTTTCTATTATGCAGAAGTGTATTTTGACACTACATTACAGTTATTTTGGAGTTTTCATCAGAAGTAAATTGCTATTGATGCGGAAATATTTCACACTAATATTTATATAATAATTTTTTAAAGCGTTACTAAAAGGGCTTAAAAAACAGTTGTAAAGTTGATTCAAAGCAATAATATAAAATCATTACAAAGCAATTTTATTTCATTAGCTGAAATGTTATATAGAATAGTTGCATGTTTATGTAATAACTATCTAGTTATCGTAATAACTATTTTATAATTTTGTTGTAGAAATGTTGTAAGAACTAATTTACAAAACGATTTAGTTTCAGGAGCAAAATAGTGGTTTCTGCAATTTTAGTAAAACAAATTAGCAATCTAGAAACAGCAATACAATATCAATATAATCTTGTAAACTAAAAATTATAAAGCTACTTTATGCTAGTTAGGTGTGGAGTTACCAATCTCCCATCCAGCGCGTCCCCGGGTTGTGGATAGGGGAATGGTTCCGAAATATAAGTGGTACCGATGAAATCAAATAGTTGGCACGTACCAAAATTGGCAACAAGAAGAAGGACCTTGCAAAAATCTTCAAAAATCAAACTGTAAAGTTATGGCAAGGGTGTGCGTGGCTTTGAGAAAGAGGGGTTTTAAACGACCCCTACCGCTATGGTGAGAACGCGTTGGAATGCGGGACTCTGCTTAGATGGATAGATCTTCCCTAGCTATTTGTGGGACCAAATATGAGAAAACTTGATTACATAGATCAAACCTCATTGTGGCAAGACCAGCTTGAGGAGGTTGTACAGTCTGGAACACTAAGTAGTAGAACATAGAAATGATGACAGACGACAACATGGAAAATGTATCTCCATCAGGAGATAATGATATGGTATTAGATGTAGAAACAAGAAAGATCCTGAGAAGACAAAAAGTATTTTTTACGAAGTAAACCTCAAGGGCTCCAGGCCGCGCAGGTTAGGTAAATTAGTTAGAATTTTTGTTTGAAATTTCCTTTTTTTTTTCTATATTTTTTGCGAGGCAAATTTTTTATTTATAAAAAACTTAAAATAATTTACCTAAAATGCCCCATCGTGAGACAACTCGACCTTATTGAAATACTTATTTTGTGCGAATTAATCACATTTTTATAATCCAAATGAAGATAAATAACCGTGTCGCTCTAAAATATTTATTTTTAAATTAACAGTATTGTAAGGATAAAATTTGTTAAACGGGATAGCTATCATTTGAGATTATTGAAAAATTTACCATTCGCACCTAATTTTGCTTAGTTTAGTTTCCCTGGTAGTAGGGATTAGACGGAAGATTGATATTTTACTATTTTTAATGTTGATTTTCGATATATTTTCCTTTCGATCTAATGAATTTTCGATCTAGTGTCTTTTCGATAAAATGTTATTCGATAAATTATATCTTCATATCTACAATAAACTCCTACCTTTCTATTTATCTATTGTCTTGATTTCCTGTCGTCTTGCCAATTATTTAAATTTTATGTGGACAATGTAGAGATTTTATTTACTTCATCTATATAATGCAATAAAAAAAATGTCTTCTACGGAAAAAATGTGATAAACGATTATATAATGATCTAATGCTGCGTTTGAATATCCACATGAGATTCATATGAGATATTGTGAATCTTTGATCACGTGATTCAAGATACGTAAATGTAGTAGGAACAGATGGGTCCAAAAATTAATAAACAAATGCTCGAGAGGTAAAAAATGCATCAGATGTAGATATTCAAACGCAGCAATTGCATGTAAAATTAAGAAATTCTAATAAAATAATGAATACCAGGCGACCATTGGTGTATGAACGCACGGAGCCCTCTTGAACTATTGGGTCTGTGGAGTGAAGACCAAAGATAGCACATTAAAAAGTAACATCGTATAAATGTTTCTCACAGGACGTACCTAAAAATAAATACAGAAGATGTTTATGTAACTGCTATTGCAAGTATTGCTGCGTACATTAAACTTCAGTAGTAGATATATGCAAGGGATCTTAAAGAATATGATGTCAAAATTTAAACATCTATGAACTATTTATGTACCATTTTAAAAATATATCAAGAAAAATTTCTATAAAAAACGTTGTAAAAAAGACTGATAATGTTTCACGTTTAGTGGGTAAGTTTGATATTTAGTATTTTTCTCCTTATCCGGTTTTGAGTTATCGTTCATACAGAAACACAGACAGATATAATCGTGAAAATTGCCAGAACGGATTCAGGGTACCCCCAAAACGTAAAGATCGATAGAAAACTCGAGTTCTATAACTCGACGTGAAAGAGAAATCATGATTCTTATTATTTTCTTACTGAATATAGAAAAAAAAATGGAAAATTACGTGATAAAGTTACATTTTTGGTTAGCTACTTGGGAAGAAGCTAAAATGTGTGTACTAAGTGAAAGCTGTTTGACTTTCGTAGCCACCTCTGATTTAAAAAGAAACTATTTTTATTTGCACGTTTTTTAGAATTATTAACTCACACAACGACCGACATTTACTCTGCCTCATTATTACATCACTATTGAATTGTGATTTCTCATTCGGTTAGTGGCTCAGTCCGTTGCGATTTACCATCATGCGATCATTTTACAACTTTCAGTCAAATCCACGTGGACTGGACTATCAGAGTAGCATTTGTAATTTGTTTCTTCAAACTATTTTAATTTAATTTAAATATCGTAAGTTTGGCGACGATTTGAGATTAATAACCGCAATAATTTGGAGGTTGGCGAAGTTAATAATAGCAGTGATTTAGAGAATGAATAACTAAATATACAATAGAAATGTTTAGAACTCGTACATGTTATTGTTTCCTAAATTACTTCCGAAATTTTAACAAATAAGGATTATTTTCATACATAGTGACCAATTTGAAAGCGGACCGCCCTCATAATTATTTTATTTGTGAATCGATTTTGACAAATTATTTTTTGAAATATGGAGGGGAAAAGGTGTATTTTGGAGCCAAGAGGCGTCCAGTTTTTTAAAAATCAGTCCTACTAGATTACATTCAGAAGCTGAAAAATCCAGATTCCATATTACCAATTTTTTTAGAAAAAATTCGCATACGCGACTGGAATCAGCATCCTCTGAAATAGATCTGTACCAAGTTTCATGTAAAAATATTCAACATTACCGATTCTATGACTAAACTACTGACAAGTTGTTTATTATGCATTAAGAAGCTTTTTATCTACTAACCCATGCGATAACAAAAATTAATAAATAGTCCTTGGTTTTTAAAAAAACGTCGCTTGGTTCCAAAATAAACCTTTCCCTTCTGCACATTAAATAAAATCGTCAAACTTGCTCCATAAATAAAAAAATTAAGAGGGTGACCCGCTTTCAAATCGGTCACTCTGTAGATACTGAATCTCAAAAATTTTAAAATTAAATCCAGAAATTAGGTCTTAGCCTTGATAATTCAATATTTTAAGATGTGTAATGGGCTTTAATGTCTATATGCGAAATACGAAAATTAGCCAAATATTTCCAAAAGGATAAGCATTAGAAGATTATTTCTGGGAAAGTATTTGTAACTTCAATTAATAATAAAATCGTTCTCCATTTGTTTAGTGGTCAATATAATTGTTTAAATACGGCCTTTAAACAGCGGTCCAACATAAAAACCTAGCACCGGCACTAAAATTGCTCTAAAACAAGAACAAGAATTCTGTCTTTTAGATCCGTTAAGCATAATTATTTTTCTTAACTAAAAGCATAATATGCAAACTAATTTTTAACACAAAAATAAATTAGAATGAAGATGTAATGCTTGGCATTCTACACGGAAAAAAAATTGTAGAACAAATTTCTACAATTGTAGATTTTTTCTCTACAATAAATAGTACATATAGGACCAGGGACAATTTGTAGTAAAAATTTCCAAATATTTGTGGAGAATGTATTGGAGAGTTATTATCTACAATATTTAGTAAAAAGATCCAAATGCATCATAAGAATTGTTCTACAAATTGTTATAATTTTTGCTATTCATTGTATGAATTTATATTAAAAATGTATTGCGTTTTATGAAAATAAATACGAAAATTTCACACAATAAATAGTAAAAATTCATACAAATTGTAGTAATTTTTAATAAAATTTGTAGTAGTATTCCATAATTATTATAATTATAACCTAGAAAAAAATGTTCCTTAATAAAATATTTAATTTATTGTTTTAATATAAAGATACAAATTATTAATTACATTATGTAATAAATAACAGTAATAATAATTATAATAATAATAATTATCGGGCACGGTGGTGTAGCGGTCTATCGCGCTTATATTCATTTATAGGCAAGTTTATGAGTCTGAGACTGCTGGGTTTCGAATCCCAGACCAGACCATGTGGATTTTTAATTAAATTGCATGGTTCGGTTTAGGATTTGATGTGTGGCGTATTAATAGAAATTCAATTTCTGTTGATATGACATGCAGATTAAAAAAATTCGCCATACATTACCGTCTCGATGATGGTGGGTGAGGTTTTCCGGGTTTTCCTCACCTGTAAGTCAAATGGCACCATCAATCATCTTTAAGTCGCCCCGGAGCGCCACGGCAAATAATAATAATAGCCGTCCCTTTCCCCGGACAAGCTCAGCTTTTGGGGTTAAAATTCACTCGTAAGGGGGTGAATTAGGGAGAGTATTATTATTATTATTAATAGCGCCCTCAGTCTCAGTTGGCTTCTCTGCACCTGAAAAATATGAAATAAAAATTAATAACAATTGAATTGTTCATACCCTTAAAACGGGGATATTTATCACCTTTACACTGATTTGGATATTAAATGACCAAGTCAGATAACTAACAAAAATGAGAAAGTAGGTATGTCACAATTAAGACAAAAAAACATCATTGAACTTGGCACAAAATTCGATCGTTGGGCACAACATTCGATCGTTGGCCACAACTATTTTTTTAAAATAATCTACTAAGGTTATTTAAATTAGTTATCTAAAGGAAAATTATTCAGAAACAATAATAAATGTACTTACCACCAATAGAATTTATTATTAAAATTTTCTCAAACGCATCGGAGCTTATAATATAATAATGTGTTATTCGCTTCGTGCGAAGTCATGGAAAGGGAAGCAAAAGCGATACTAGCGCTAGCTGCGGATAATTCGTGCATTTTAGGGGGATATTTTGTAATTTTGGCATATCAAATACACGTATACATTTTACTTTTTTTCAAAAAAGTAGGTAAAAACAACACAATAAGCAACCGGAGTTGCTGTGTTAAAAATTGTACAAATACTAGCAAAAAAAAACAGTGAAACTTATATAACAAATTTCACTAACAAAGTGGAAATTAAATCAAAGAAATAAATGGATAGGTGTACAATAAGAAGAAAAATTACCTTTATTTTTGTGATAATAACAGTAATGCTGGAAATAGTAGACATCAGAAACTAGAAAGTTTTTAAATAAACAATAAATTATCATTTTACGATGTTCTTTAATATCCCTTTATTCTTAAATGTTCATTCAGCAAGGACTAAATTTCAAGATTTCTGCCGTTGATTATAATATTTGGCTGGTATGCAATTTTGTGACTTACTGATCGGAAACCAGTTTTAATCATTCATTCTATGTTTTCTTTAGAACAAAAATGAAAATATAAGTAGCGATCCTTTTTATACATTTTAACTTCACGCTATTATAAATGGTTTCTTCAATGACAACTTATTAGACTTAGGCAACATTTTCCAGTAAATACTGTTGCCTGCCTATATTTTATTATTGATTTTTAATGATTATACATAATTTTCTTCAATTTAAGCGTGAAAAATATATAATAATAATAAATTAATGTTTTAATTGTTTTATAAATCCATATACTTTTATTAAAACTAACATATATACTTTTTATTTACGAATTCTATTAAAAATTGTATTTGTCAGTATAGGCAGAAATACTCCTTTAATACCATAACAAATTGGCGCTGCTGTCGCGCACGGAGCGAATAGGTACTCGTATATGTACCATGCTTTGTTATGTGAACATGGCGAACGGCTACTGCTGTCTGGCCGTTTATGATCGACGTCAGAAAACGTTGGCCAATAGCAGAATTCTGTTTTGTTCACATGACTTAGAATTTCTACAATATTATAGAATATTTTTAAAGAAGGGATGTAAAGTATTACTATTTTTTGTAGAGAAAATTACTATTTTTTGTAGAGATAATTATTAATATTTGTACTAATTTTTACAGAAGATAGTAGTAGTAATTACGATAATTGTAATAAATTTCTACTTCTACAAACAATAGTAAAATATACTAAACATTGTGGACTTATTTCCTATTTTTGTAGCATTTTATTCGACAATTCAATTGCTACAATAATTAATATTTTTTAACTATAAATTGTAGTAAAATGTTCTACAAATTGTTAAGTATTTTTCTACAAGTCTACTACTACAACATTGTAGTAAAATTTTCTAGTCACATTTTTTTCCGTGTATAATTATACCTTTCACAGTTTAACAGACTTTACCAAAAATTTTGTTGATATCGCTTTTCATTTTTGATTAATGATTTTTTTTATTTCAACCCCTCTCAAACTCCAGTTTTAATCAGATCTTTTCAAAATAAATAGGCTTTATCCTCTTATAGAGCTGGATTTTTCCTAAAATTTTCAAATTGATATCGTGTGTCGTTTTTGACTTATCATGTCGACAAAAAAAGTGATATTGGACGGAGGGACGGAATTAAACACATAAAATTATTTTTGATAAATATTGACGGTATGTGACGTTACCTATGTATGTGAATATTACCGTAAGAAATCCATTTAAAAATATTTTGACGGGCCGTTACCGTTGTTTTACATGACGCTGATGTTCCGTATAGTGCGACTCGACAATAATACTCTTCACAGACTAGATTCTGTGTAAAGGAAGAGTATAATAAGTAGCTGCATAAATAAATAGTACAAAAGAATAGATATTCAAACCAAACACATTTTAAAAATAATACGAGTAGGCACCTTCCAATTAATATTTTAATCTTGAACCGTATGCCACTGAACTCCAAAATTACGTGCTCTGCTCCTTAAAGGGGGTCGGCCTCGAGAAAGGGGGGAGGGGCTCTTCTAGTAAGAAGTGTGTTGGCACGGCGGCACTGCCGTTTTGGGAAGTTCCTCGAGTCGTGGTTCCCACGCTTCTGTGGCGTGCGCGGCGCGGGGAGCAGAAGGGGGGCGGTAGCTGAGACTACGGTGGCGTGCGATCGCCACCTGCTTCTCATCTCCGAACCACGTGCTGACACTGTTAAGAAGAGGCGGTACGCGGTCGGGCGAAGTTGAAGAAAAAGAAGTAGAAGAGGAAGATGATACATCATAGAGTCTGGTTTTAGTTGGTTTGAATTTGAAACGGTACGGAACAGATGAAGATAAAAACTTTAGCAGAAGCGTTATGGTTCGTTAATTTTTGGTTGGGCCGTAATTAAAAATTAACAGTATAATTTCTACAAAATTCAACTTAAAATATTTACCATTTGAAATTTTTAAACTTTAGAAAAAAGCGAGTTAATTAGTTTTGGCTATCAGTATCCGCCATTAAGCCTATAAACTATTTTTTTAATACTTGAATAACTTAAAATAAAGAAGGTAGTACAATATTTAATAACAATTGAATATTAAGTTAAATAAATTTAAAACCAGATAAATCAGTTGGTGAATTAAAAAGTAATATTATAATAATTTACTTTTTATGAATAACAAAAAATGTTCTATATGTGATATAGAATTTATTTTAAATAAATAAACATTGTGATTAAAAGTAGGTTCTTACCTATTAACGGCTGTTTAAAAAATGTAAATCACTAACCATAAGTTAGTAACAAAGTAACTGATGAAATAATTAAACCAAAGTTAAAATCAGAAAGAAAAAATATATTATTTAATAATGTAATTATAAAAATTTAAATATTTGAGGAAAGCAACTAAGTTCTTTAATCAAGTGTTTTAAATGTTGACAAATGCTAGTAATGGTCACCGAACAGTGTAAACATATGGTGTAATGGTCTACGAGTGAGCTATAGACCTCCAACTAAGGGTTTAGGGTTTATTGAGTGGCGCAAGATGGTTCAAGCTAAGATTAAATTAAAAAAAAATTAGCATCGGATAAAAAAGACTCGTAGAGAATAGGTGTGTAAGCAATTATTCCGGTTTTGTTATCAGGTGACCTTTTGGGACACATTACTTTCGGTAGTTTTAATTAATTTTTATATTTTGTGCTAATTTAAAAACAATAGTTCTCCCCGATGAGGACGCCTATGAGTGATTTTAATTATAGTGCTAGTGCTGAAATATGTGGAATAAGGTGGAGCGAGATTTTTTTCTTTCTAAAAATTGGTACGTCTGATAAATAGAAAGTTGTGCAAGGCAAAAATAAGCAATTTGCCAAAAAATTAATTTTTTAGCTCAAGTCGTTCCACCGCCTTACCCCTTTTTTTTATTGCCTCGCATATTGCCCTAATGCAATATTTTTTTTTTAATTATAAAAAAATATTCTTATTATTGCAATAAAATCTTTGCAAAGTCAGCCTGTTGTTAAAAAAATAAATTTATATCAGACATTATTTGCCACATGGCAACTAATCGGATACTTGCCTGTAAATTAGTTATCCTTTGTTACGAGCACGACCCCACTCCGTTGTCAATCTTGTTAAGACTTGTATTAAATATGAAAACATTTGGTACAAACGAAAACACGTCCTTCATTTTAAGACTGATTTAAAAATGAAATAAGAAGACGTATATCGCTTATAAATGCTTTACCATTGAAAGATATATATGTATTTTCACCTAGTTTCTTTCAGTTTGTGGGATTTTAAGGTTATAATTACAAAATCGGTTGTTTCTTTTCACCACTGTGTTTTTCAAAGTTGTTTTATTTATGTGATATAATTAACTCATTTTGCCTAAAAATGTGGCTTAGGTCTTTTCACCACCAATACGGCGGAATGATGTTTGGTTCTGTTGATTTCAAGGCTGTTCGACAACAACAAAAAGAGAAAAGAGAAATGAAAAAGACAACATACCCAAAGAGCCAAAACCGAGCTTATCTTTTGACACCAAAGATATTTTTTTGCTGGAAAGTGAGACTGATTCTGAACGTGAGCCATGTAAGTCGGATATTACTAAAGACGACCCTGCTCCCAAAATGACACACTTTTTTCTGATGAACCAAGTACGTCACAGGCTTAAGTAATCGTAATCTTAGCAATCTCAGCTTGTTGGCAAATACACCAGGTTTCAGACAGAGCATGTGCTGCGATAGCTTCAGCCATGCTCCAGGATTACGGAATTATTACCAGCAGACTCCCAAAATATCATTGACCGTCATAAAGTCAGACGTGCAAGGCAGAGAAAAAACAGGATTTACAAAAGTCTTCAAAAATCTCCATGTTACATGGTTTGTATTTCGATGGCCGTAAAGACAAGACATTAACATTTACTGATAATAGAAAAAAAAATAGTCAAAGAACATATAACTTTATTGCAGGAACCAGGTTCAAACTATATTGGCCATCTGTCTCCTGTTTCTGGGACTGCCTCAAGTATTTTGGATTCTTTAACTGATTTTTTGGAGAGTTCCTTAATTTCGTTCGACAGTTTAGAAGTATTTAGTTGCAAAGGAACAAACACTAATGTAGGACCCAAGGAGGGAATTATTACATTACTGAAAAGAAAATTTAAGCGACCCCTGCAATGGTTTATCTGCCAGTTACACGCGAATGAACTTCGGCTGCGACAGTTACTTTAACACCTCAACGGTGAAACAACTGGTCCTAGATCATTTCGAGGGTCTATTGGAAAGCTATTATCCAACTGCGAAAATCTACCAGTCGTGGAATTTTCTAAAATAGAGTGCAAATTGCCTGATATTGATACTAACTTCGAATTAAGTACAGATCAAAAACACCTTCACCAAATGTGCTTAGCAATTAAAAACGGTTACTGCTCTGAAGCTCTCTCAAAACGTGACTCAAAATTTAATTACATTAGTAACATTTATAGTTAAGGTTTATGGCTCTATGTGGTTTTTTAATAAAAAAATGCCTTTATGTATTTATGGCGCAAAATATGTTTTCAAAACTATTGAGCTATGTAAATATTTGTCAGATGACTTAAAAAGTATCGTTCACAAGGTGATTAATAGAAATGGTGTTTTTGGACACCCGGAAAATATAATATTGTCTATGTTGTGGGATGAGCGCAGGTATATAAGGCAAATAGCTTATTGCAGAATTTAAAAGGCCAGGGCTAAAACCGATGCTAATCAACTTAAACTTCGAAATTTTGCCCTTTCGGTTTTTAATTTTGAAGCTCAAGAATACTACGAGCTAGTAGACTGCCAAAATGTGATTTGGACCGCACCATCCATAACAGCCCTATTAACGGAAGTCCAGCTACAAGAAATCGTAGACGACCCAGAACATTCAGCAATTTCTTATATAAAAGATTACCCTTGCCACACACAAGCTGTGGAAAGAGCTGTCAAAATGGTGACGGAGGCATCTATACAGTTTGTGGTTATACCAGAAGATATGGGGCAATAAAAAGTAAATTAGAGTCACGGCCCATAATGCCGAAATTTGAAACTAAAAAAAGATTTTCCTTCAAAGTAGGATCATATGTTCTATTTTATTTTACTAGGCTTAAAGCTATTTTTTTTAGTCAGGCTTTAAATTGTATTACAGTTTTCAAAGAGAAATAAATGTTTGTTTAAAATATAGTTTAAAAAAATTAAAAAACACGCTTTTATAATACATTGAACTAAAAAGTGAAAAATAATTTTTCAAATAAGCTTAAAACAATACTAAATGGAAAATACTAGTATTATTGTGAAAAAAGCGACACAATAATACTAGTATTTTCCATTTATTATTGTTTTAAGCTTATTTGAAAAATTATTTTTCACTTTTTAGTTCGATGTATTATAAAAGCGTGTTTTTTAGTTTTTTTAAACTATATTTAGTTTTTACTTTTTAGTTCGATTAATTATTAAAAAAAATTTCTTAAAAAAAATTTTTCTTTTTTCAGCCGTGGGGATTAGAACCCACGATCGGTGAGTCTGGCAATCTAAAACTCGAGCCTTAGACCGCTCGGAAAACGAACGAACTTGAGTTAGTGGGATATACTAACAGTAATAAGCCACTTCCTTCTAGTCCAAAGGAGAGTTACAAACATACATACACACATACATACAGGTGAAGCTAATATAAGCGTAATAAAAACACATTATATTTTATGTTATTTATGAAGTTTTTTGCTGTTTTTTGGTGATTTTGTGGTGGTGCATACGATGCTAGTAGAAAAATAAAATCAGCAAAATATTCTTATTCCAAAGCACATCGTTTCCAAAGCCAGGCATCTTAATTAAAAAATAAATAGAATTTTTCAGACCCTGTGGCGGTGGAAGGGATGCTGGTAAAAATAAAATAAAAACAACAAAAAACTTCTTATTCCCAAGCACATCGTTTCCTAGGTCAGGAATCTTAATTTTTCAAAAAAAAAAATCAAATTTTTTGAGACCCTGCAGCGGTGGAGGGGTACTTCTAGAAAAAAATAAAAACAGCAAACAACTTCTTATTCACAAGCACATCTTTCCCAAAGTCAGGCATCTTGAATTAAAAGAAAAAAATATCTTCCTATACTGTTGCTCCACCCTAGTGTTGATAAAGATATGGACCTGGATTCGGATACGACAAATGTCAACCTCCAGAAAACTAAAGAGATAACACTGTTTAATGTTAATTCAGATGAGTACAATTTCCATAATTCTTGCATTTATATTGAAAGTTACAATAATAAACAGAAAGTAGTATAGGTTATGTACGTTCCAGCGCAACGCACCTTTTTTAAAAAACCAACCAAAATATCACGAAACGGAAGGAATATTACAACAATTTATTTACATTTCTTCAATATTTCTACAATTTTTCAATATTTCAAGATCGACGACTCGTAACATTTTACAGCACTTACTCATGGCCGACATTCAAGATTACTTAAAAAAGTATATTTTAACCAATTTTTAAATACAAAATTCAAGTTCCACACGACGTCATAAAAATGAAAATTAATAAATGGAAGTAATTAAAAAATATTAAGTTGTATTAAGATCTGAATTGGTATATTAATGATTAGATTCTTTAAATTCTATTTTATTTAATTTATCTTCTTTTCCTTTATAAACAAATAACAAATTAGATGAATTACAACTTTCTAAATTCTTTTTAATAAGATCTGTATAACTGTCAGGTAAAAAAATAGTAAACGAATCATCCAATGTAACAACAGCTTTGTTACCATATTTAGTAGAAATGATTCTAAAATTTGACGTTTTATATTCTTGGTCAATTGTTAGTTCATCAATTTTTTTAGTTGGAAGTATTGCGAGGTTGTTAAGTTTTTTGACAAGATCCATTTTAAATTGTCTAATTTAATTCTACGAAAATATTTTTTTAGTATTATTTATATATAAAAAAATTTAGTAATACATTTAGTTATTTTATACTAATCAACGTGACTCTTCAATCCTTTTAATTTTGTATTTAAAAATTGGTTAAAATATACTTTTTTAAGTAATCTTGAATGTCGGCCATGAGTAAGTGCTGTAAAATGTTACGAGTCGTCGATCTTGAAATATTGAAAAATTGTAGAAATATTGAAGAAATGTAAATAAATTGTTGTAATATTCCTTCCGTTTCGTGATATTTTGGTTGGTTTTTTAAAAAAGGTGCGTTGCGCTGGAACGTACATAACCTATACTACTACAGAATATAGGCCGATTGCACTCTAGATCATATATTACATAAAAAAGAATATTTTCGAAATTAAAAGTATCGGTAGAAACCGCATCAAAATTATATTAAAGTCTGTATTAGATGCTAATAAATTAATTACAGAAAATATAGAAGCGTATATCTCGAAGGACCTACTTGAAGTTAAAGATTTAATTAGAGATTTTGATACAAAATACAACATTGAATATTTAAAAGAAAACATGACCCCTAGTTCTCGGATTTTTCATATTAAAAGGTTGCACCGAAAGGTTAAACGAGATGGAAAAATAGAGTATGTACTACAAAAACTATTGTAGCTTCCTTTGAACATAGTATCTTACCAAATGACAATGTTTCTGAAACTGCTTTAATAACAACAATATCACACATATTTACCATTAGTTAACTTTTACTTATGGTTAAAATTATTCACTTACGCATAGCGGCTGCTTCAATACAGTAAATCTCAATCATCAACAAAACATCGGCAAACTAAGAGCTGAATAATTTGATTCCTTATTTGCAGTATCTTGTTAAGTATTTTTGGATTGTCTTTCGTACCGTACGGTCACAGCTCACAGAGCAGCTTAGGTCGAGGTCATACTTTTTTTTCATGGAGTGCTATGTAGCGTACAGAGTTTTTGGTATCAGTGTAGGTATAAATCAATGCAAAGTAATAAATATTTGTTCATGATTGTATTAAAAACTGTTCCATTTTAAGTATAATAAAAATAATACTATCCCTATTTACCTCCTTACGAGTGAATTTTACCCCAGAGTTTGTGCAGGGTAAGGACGGCTATTATTATTATTTGTCGTTATTATTATGTAAGTACCTTATATATTTAATTTTTTGATACATCAGTCGTGTATTTTATACTGTGATATTTTTTAATCTTTTTATATTGTTCCCTTTCATTTTTTTGTAAAACAGCTGATATTATTTTAAAACACCTGATTACTCAAATTTTTATAAATGTCATTAGTACCTATAGCCTATGATGTCACCAATAGAGGTTTATAAAATCTAATACTAAATATTGTTAGATACTCGTTCGGCATCAAAAATAACAGTCTCGTAAAATCTCGACATGTTAGTCTAATACGTCGGCGATTTACGAATACGAGTTTTCGATGCACTTATGTACAATTGTATACACTGTGTCCCAGATTGGTGCTGCATGTATTGCTATCTCGGTTATTATAAGAGCTACAAAATCGGTTAAATGGGCAATGTTTCTCAGGATTCTATTACCATTTCAGAACTGTTATAACATTTTGTCAGTTATTTTTGCTTTTTGAATAAATCGCGAAAAACCAAAATGGTGGGTTTTTGACAGTCCTCCTTATCTCGAATATTTGAGAATATACGGTATTTTGGTCTAGACATTCTAAGGGCATTTTTTTAAGGTCTTTACAGTAAAAAATAAAAGAAAAGAATTTCTCGTTCCGTTTTCGAGATATTGACTATAACTTTGTTTTTCCTTATGGACGCCATATTTGATTTTTATTGCATTAAATAGAATTGTCAATTCCCTTTTCAAAAATGTATCACAACATGGTATTTTCTTTCAAATGAATGCTGAAATAAACAAATCTAAAAATGTCCCAATTAATTTTGCTGCTCTGCCCAATTTGGTCTAGTAGGCCAGCCAAAAATATGTTTTATAACTGTAAAATTATAGTTAGTTTAACATTAGATTTTATTCGTTCATTTTAAATTCGTTAATTGTTTTTTTTTTGTTAAATTTAATTTCCGTTACGTTGTTATTATTTTCAAATATATCAATGAAGATAAATTAGACATGTTAGAAACTTACTTCGTAGCCCACAGAAACTCTACAACGGCTGCAGAAATTTATCAAAATATATTTCCTGAACGGCAACAACCAAACGCAAGACATTTTAGGAATCTGGTAATAAATTTGCTAAATTATGGAAGTTTTGAAAAACCCAGATATAATAAATATGCTATTTAAAATAAGGAGAGAATTGATGCTGTATTACAATACACTAATAATAATCCCACAGCATCGGTTAGAAAAATTGGTAATGAAACGGATATCCCTAAGTCATCCGCTCATCGAATAATGGACGTTAATAAATATCATCCATACAAACTTAGGATTGTACAACGTTTATCGGCAAATAATTTTCCGCGAAGAGTAAGATTTTGTGAATGGTACATTCAACATATGCGAGAAAATGCCAATTTTTCCATGAACGAAACTCGATTTACCAATTGCGGAGTTTTTAACAGGCATAATACCCATGGGCGTCGTTACTCAATTCTATAGGGGGGGGGCAAAATTTAGAAAAAATTAGTATATTTATTTATTGGAAAACAAAAAAAAAAAGAAACATAGAAGAGAATTTTCTTATGATGAATTTAATTATTCTGTGACGTCATGGCTTACTTCCGGTTTTTCCAGAAATAACAGAAAATCGCAATTTATTTTTTATTATTAAATGAAAACCCTCTTTCTTATTGAAAATTTGAATTTCTGGGACATGTTTGTATAAGAAGCGTGTATTGAAAATTTTCTCAGTAACATATTAAAAAAAATATGTTCCAATATGATGATAATTTTGACAGCTGACAAAAAATTTTCAATACATGATTCTTATCCATAAATGTCCCTAAAATTCAAATGTTCAATAAAAACGGGGGTTTCTATTTAAAAATTAAAAATAAATTAAGATTTTGTTATTTCCGATAAAACAGAAGTAAGGCATGAAGTCACACACCAATTGAATTCAGTATATGAGATTATTTGTCCCAAGCTTTTAAACAAATAAGTTTTCATTCCAATATCTCAATTAACAACGAATATAAAAGCGGATAGAATTATTAATCGGTTGGCTAATAATAAAAATGCTTAGATACGCCACTGGTATACGGTAAATGGGTCTCAATGGGAATTTTGAAGCCTAAAAAGATTTTATGAAGTATGTACATTCCTATATGTTTTTCCATAAACGAATTAAAAGTAACATATTTAGAAAAAAATATCCAATATGGCAACCATTTTGACAGTTGACAGAAAATTGTCAATACACGATTATTATACAAAAATGTCCCAGAAATTTAAATTTACAATAAAAAAGAGGGTTTCCTTTTAAAAATAAAAGAAAATCTGTTATTTTCGGAAAAATCGGAAGTAAGCCATGACATCACAGAACAATTGAATCCATCATAAGAGAGTCTTTCAAACAGAACAAAATTAATCCGATATCTCACTGAATAGCGAAGCTAAGGGGGAGTGAAACTGTAGTAGTAACCCTAACAATGTCACCGACCTATTTGACAGAACTGATATTTAAGTTGTCATAACAGTCTCTAATAAATAAAATAACCCAACAAAAAAAGACAAAATAAAAGTATATAGATTTATAAAACAAGTGAAAAAATTATTAATAATACTATTATTATATATTTTTATTACGTCAGCTAAAAAAAGTAGTATAATCAATACAAATCAATAATAAAACATAGGTAGGTATTTACGAGAAAATGTATGAGATCTTGCCTAAGCCTAATAAGTTGTCATTGAAGAATAGGTTAAATAATGTCAAAATAAAAACACTACTATTATATAATAACGTAGAATTAAAACGTATTAACAAAAATAATTGGTATATTTGCAATTTTAATTTATATTTTCTTTATTTTTAGTTCGAAAGAACCCATAGAAATTAATGATTAAAACTGGTTTCCTATCAATAAGTCACAAGATTGGATTTCAGCCATATACAATAATTAAAGGCAGAAATCTAATCATTTGCTAAACATTTAAGACTTAAGGGATGTTAAAGAATATCATAAAATAATAATTTATTGTTTATTTAAAACCTATTCTGATGTCTATTATTTCCAGTATTACTGTTATTATTACAAAAATAAAGGCTTTTTCTTCTTATTATACAGCTATCTATTCATTTTTTGATTTAATTTCTATTTTGCTACTGAAAATTGTAACATAGCAACTCCGGTTGCTCATTTTATTGTTTTTAACCTATTTTTTAGTAAAAATTAAAATGTATACGTGTATTTGATACGTCAAAATTACAAAATATCGCCCTAAAGTACTCGAATTGCTTTCCCTACCATGACTTCGCACTGTTCGAATAGATTGCAGCCATGTTTTAACATGCCTTAGCTAAACGTTCTTTCGATTAACTCTGTCGTTGGTGGAAGAGCCATAAATATTTTTTAAACCACTTTGTATGTCTGGATAAAATTCACAATGTTTGGATGCTATATCATTAATGGAGAGCTCATTGTGTGTAGAAAGCTCTTTCGTACTCCAGTTTGGTATTCAGCTTCAAAATTGTCGATTCCAAATTATTCCACTACTTTTATTTTCTAGGTAGTGAAAAAAGTATTGTTTTTATGCTTTTGGGATGTAACAGGCTTAAGGACAAACTAACAGAGTCTTCGGAAAAGCGTGATGTAAGCGACGTTTTAAGGGAATCCAGATATGCAATAAATATATTTAACCTATAATATTCTTCAACTATATTAGCCTGAATATTATTATTTCTATATGAGATTGTTGTTCGTAAGGCATATCTTACGCGTTGTTGATTAAGTCGCTAAAAGCAAGGGGAGGGGCAACTGCCCCCCCTTGCGCCCCCCTCCCCCCAAACGACGCCCATGATAATACCCATCACTGGACTATAGAAAATCCAAAACTAACCTCACACAGAAGATCCCAAACATAATTTGGATTTATTGTTTGGTGCGGCATAATAGGCAGGTATAAAATGATATTTAGTTTAAATATAAAATTACTGAAATTCTTACTTTCAGGAAATCAATTAATTGGACCAATAATTTTTAGTTTCAATTTAAATGCAGCACGATATCTTCAGCTCTTACAAGAACAAATAATGTCCACTGTGAGGGCATCTGTGGGGAACTTGGATCAAATTTGGTATATGCACGATGGTTGTCTAGCCTATAATGCTGCCGTCGTAAAGAATTATTTAGTAGAAAACTTTCCCAATAGATTAATGGCGACATTTTGTGGCCTGCTAGTTCCCCTGATATAAATCCCCTTGACTTCTGCTTATGGGGACACATTAAAAACGAAACTTACTGATTTGAACCACCCGAAAATATTGCGGTTTTAGAAGAAAGAGTTCGGAACGCTATGGGTGCAGTGAATAGAAACACATTATTAAGGGCAATAAACTCTCTGCAAAATCGTTATCAAATGTGTTGTGATCAAAATGGTGGCCACATAGAACAATTTCTTTAAATTAGACAGTTTATATCTGAAGCTTGTATTGTAAATTGTCCCAAAAATTATCGCAAAATCCTTGTTTCTCTATGGTTTTATAAAGTTCAAATTAAACCGACTATAATTTGACAGTTCTAAAACATTGTTGGCTCACCTACTAGACAAAATTGAACAGAGCAGCAAAATTAATTAGGACATTTTCAGATTTGTTTATTTCAGCATTCATTTGAAAGAAAGTACCATGTTGTGATACATTTTTAAAAAGGGAATTAACAATTCTATTTAATGCAATAAAAATCCAATATGGCGTCCTTAAGAAAAAACAAAGTTATAGTCAATATCTCGAAAACGGAAGGAGATATTCTTTTGTTTTATTTTTTATTGTAAAGACCTTAAAAAAGTACCCATAGAATGTTCAGACCAAAATACTGTATGTTTTCAAATAATCGAGATACGGAGAACTGTCAAAAACCCACCATTTTGGTTTTTCGTGATTTATTCAAAAATCAAAAATAACTGACAAAATGTAATAGTAGTTATGAAATGGTAATATAATCCTGAAAAACATTGCCACTTTAACCGATTTTGTAGCTCTTATAATAACCGAGATAGCAATACATGCAGCACCAATTTGGGACATAGTGTATATGGCAAAAGTAGATACTTTTGAATTTATTGTCGCATACATATTTTAAAATTAAAAAATTTTCTTTTATTTTTAAGGAAAAGAAAATTTAATTCAGAGGAGTATAGCCAAATATGAAATATGTTCTTGAAATGGAATACCATTAAATTAATTTAACAAGCTTAGGCAATGGAGCGCAAATCGCATCCAAACTTAGTTCAGGATATCTCATTTTTCCAAGTTATTTTTCCCCAATAAACCAGTGAACGCTAAATGTAACATACGCATAAATAATAATTGAATATTTTGCATGTGTGTATTAATAATATTTATTCTAATTTATCAAATTAAATTAGTGTTTGAATCTATTAACAAAAATTAAAATCGCGAAGCACCTAATATGGAAAGATGTGGTGTACGCAATTTGAAACTCACAAGTTAATGATTGCCACCTGTTTCTATTGCACTCGAATGACATCAAGGGTAACCAGTAGATACACTAAAAGAAATGTTTAGATTGGTGCCATGTCAACTGTTTAGGGACAGAAAACAATATATTTTTATATACATTTTGTAAAGGAGTTTTTTGTTAGGGTTCTATTTTATTTTTTCTTGAAACATATTTTATATAATAGGGACATATTCCGTAATAGGTACAAAAATACACTTTTATGTATACCATTTTTTTCGACTCCGGTATAATAGATTTAATATTATGAATAATAAATTATAGTTTTCAAAGATATAAAGAGTATACACAAAAAATAAGGGGATGTTAAGAAGATATTCTGAATTTAATATGTACAAAAACAAAACGGCTCGCTTCCTCTGTTTAAATACTGATTTAAACTGCTTTTTTAATTAAGTTACATTTTTTGACTTATTACCTCCTAATCCTACATTATTTTTAACGCATGTCGCCACGAGTGAGGTGCTCTCGTAACTATATTTTAATTACTTTTCTTCCACTGCACATTGTCTTCTTTCCTCGCAGTGTTATCTTTCTGCGACCAATGGATGTCGAGGATCATCTAGAACAGCCGTACTCAACCTGCGGCCCTTTAATGTTTTTTGGGGCCCGCAACACTATTATTGGTCGCAGTGCTTATTTCTAAATAAACGTTTGGAATTTTGTGGGGTTACTGCAAAAACAAGGTAGCTCCACGTTTTGAATTTTCGAGTTAAGTAGGTACACTTTCTACAAGTGCGAAAGACGTCTATATTCATGATAAACAGATAGCCAATAAAAACTAACTCCATGTCAATACATTAAAAATATGGACAAACAAGATGGAGTGGCATTTATACCAAAACATAATCATAACATTGACATAATCATACATTGTGTTTAATTGATAAGTGTGTCTACCAAAACCAGATAATAGACATTTAACTTATTTTTGCTAAATATATTTAGTTCGATTCTTAATAGTGTTCCTGCCAAAACGTACCTGTATTTCAGAAATCACATAAAAATTTTTATGTAATTTAGGTGATTTCACTGAAAATCCACCTTAATTTTATACGATGATCTTTTTTCTCGCCATTTCCGGTTGTGAGCGACGAATTGATTTAGACCATGATTTTAGATGATGATTTTGGAATTTTCGAGAAATTGTATAGTGATTTCGGTGATTTCGAGTGAAAACGTACCAGTATTTCGGGAGTGGTTTGCCGCTACTTATTTTTGTTGAATGTGTTTGTTAAAATATTACAACATTGTGCCCTCGCCATTTGTTTTGTTATCACTAAAGCTGTCTCTGGCCTTTCTCGATTTTCCAATATCCACGAGATGATTACGTCACCCTTTCTTTCCGTGATACAGCTAACCTTAAACAACCACTAGATAATAACACGTGATGTTCGAATCTCTGTGGTGGATGAGTGATTCGTCAAGAGAACAGGTGATTCGTTAAGCTAATCTTTATGTGAAAGTTCGTAAATAAAAGTATTAGTGGTAACAGGCTAATTTGAATTTTATCCATATTTTCTAATAGACAACGTATTGAAAGATTCAGCTATCCTAAATACATTCCACCAGAAAAATAGATTTAATTTATCAATGGGCGAGGGTGGAATTCGGCTTTATATGCCAAAATCGCACAGTATTTATTCAGAGGGATGCATGAAAGGATAAAACAAAGTTTTGAAAATACTTACAAAAAAGTGCAAGAAGAAAGATTTACTAAAATTTTGCAAAATCAGATACATCTGAAGAATTTCACCATTATTATCACAATTTACCTGTATCCAATAATGTTATTAAAACTTTGACTGAAGATAGTGACACATTGAATTATGATGTGTATGTAGAGCTAAATAAGCTAAGTGACGTTTTTTCTCTATTTTTTTTACCAATTATTCATAGATTATTAGTTTATACTTTGTTAACAATGTTTTCAATACCTTCTTCATTGAAGTTAATAAACGGTTTCAAGCTTTTAGTGATTTTTTATTCAGTTTTAAACGTTTGAATAGTGTTTTATCGAAACTCTAAAAATGTGAGTTATCTTGTTTCTGCAGTAACATAACAGGATATATTTATATTTTGTGTTTTATTTATTAGAGGTCCCCACTAACTAATTTTAGATAGACGGCCTAAAAAAAAGGTCATCATACAAAAATATTGCGGCCCGTGTAATATAGCACATATACGAATGTGGCCCGAAGAAAAAAATGGCTGAGTATGGCTAATCTAGAATATTCGAGAGCAAGTCTTTACATAATTATATGAACAGTTTCTGTTTGAAGAGAGTTCCAGTTTAGATATCGTTCTGATCAAATAAAAATATTCTTATTCCTACAAACTAATTCGGTTTTTAAAAAGGATATACGGAGTCAATATCCAACGTAAAAAGCGGAACAAGGTTTTTTACCTATCGGATTTGTAAATACTCGGAAAAAATATCGACGGTGATTTGGTATCTAATTCGGCGTATTAGAGTCAACTGCTGGCAATCAAAAATTATATCGAACCAGTGTTGCCAGATAAAAAACAAAAAATATGGTATCCGACACTTAAAAAAATGGTATTTTACAGACAAAAAATGGTATCTTGAATAATCTTGATAACACCAAATAATTAAGTTTTACACACATATAATTTATTTAAAAATGCATGATAGCACAATTTTTATGGCAAAGGTCTATATTTTAATATAATTTTGCTAAATAATACATATACAGAGTGGCCCAAAAGTTTGTACAAAATTTGGAGTACCTATTTTAGGATACGGTGATTCCATATTTGATATTTGCAATTTTGCCAGATTTGTCATTTTTCTTAAATTATTAGTCACTTTGGTTTTTCAAATTCATTACCCTGTATATTCAGTCATTATTAGAATCTCCTATTCAATACGAGTTCAACCATATGTAACACTTATGATTTTATGTAGTCTGGAAAGTCTTAAATAAATAGAATAAGTCTGGCAACGCCTAATTGTCTCAACAAATTTTTTAATACAAAACTATTTTCAACTACATTAAAACGTAACAATTGAAAGATTATATAATAGTTACTTTATCAAGTGTTCAAAATGTGCTCCATTTGTGAGTTGACAGTACCCTAATCGATGGTAGAATGCGTCTACCACATTTCTCCATAATTGTTTTATTTATTTAAGACCTTTCAGACTATATAAAATCATAAGTGTTACATATGGTTGAACTCATATTGCATGGGAAATTCCAATAATGGCTGAATATACAGGGTGATGAATTTGAAAAACCAAAGTGACTAATACTATAAGAGAAACGGAAAATCTGGCAACATTGCAAATATCAAATCTGGAATCTACGTATCCCATAATAGGTGCAACCCAAATTTTGTACAGTAAGGATTAGCAATTTACGAGATAATTGGCCGTTTCCAGACTTTTGGGCCACTCCGTATATTATACCTACATAATGAACAAATAAAAAATGAAAGTAACAAAAATTTTATTTACATAAAGTATTATCAAGAACGAGAGTGGAAGAACAGAGAATAGACAGTAGGGTCACTGTAATCTTACTGAACTGAGCAAATTTGCCAGATACTTAGTGTACTCTCTGTATTCATTTTTTTTTATTGGTCTTCGGCTACGACAACTTAGGTCGTGTTTTATGTAGGTAATGGAGTGTACTAGTAGTCTATTACTCCATAGAGCAGTAGTGCACCCTTACAGACAGGCCTTGTAAATGTTTCCTAGCGCCACTTTAGAAACAGCACTGTTAATTAGAATCCAACAGTGAATAGTCGGAGCGAGGAATCCTACCAATAATTCAAAATTATTTTTAAATAAATTAAATCAAAAAAATCCCAGCCATCGGTGAGATTCGAACCGTGGGCCCTTCTATTCGCAAGTTCAGACTCTGAGTAATTTATACCTATAACCTATGGGTAAGTATATTTTACAGTGCATGAGGACGTATAGGTTGGAATAAATTCAATATGTTTCTGTCCAGCAGTATTTTAACAAAATGCTTTCACAGGTCAACTTCACGTTATACGATACATTGTTATCGATATTTTTTCCTTCAATTATGAATTTCCCGATAATAGATACATATTTGTAATCGTCTATTACTGGAGAATTCAAAAAAGAAGAGAAAACTATATTGTTTTATAAAAAAATGTACAAGAAAGTGTTGATGTCATTAGTACCTACATCCATTTGTAGAGTAAGACGAGAAGTTAAAAATAAAAATTGACCTGACAGTATCTCGTTAAAATACTGTTGTATAGAAAAATATCAAAATTATTCCAACTTAAACGTCCTCACTGTACCTACCTGTGATCAATCTTGTTACTTGTTAGTAGAGTAGTATTATTATATTGAATCAAATAAAAAATTAAGAGTTAAAAATATGGTAGTAAAATGGTATCAGTAGCCAAAAAATGGTACAAAAATGGAAAATGGCATCCTCAAAAAGTTGCAGGTATCGTAGTAGAAAAAATGGTATAAATACCATAAAAATGGTATATCTGGCAACACTGTATCGAACTCATAATTTTAATAGCATCTCGGCTCTCGTTCAAACAATTGATTCCCTCTCCTATCAGAAATCCCACTTAGACACAGACCTACCGCGCACGATTCGCGATCGGCGTTCGCGCTGGTAAATTAACTGAGGATCGACAGTTCATATCGCGTTAAATATTTATTAAAAATTAAAAATTAAAATAAATTGATTGAGGAAAATTGACTTCATTACAATATTATCAATTAAATTAATTTGTAACGGTTGGAACCGTTATTTCGACACAATCATCTCTTAAATGTCATTTGTCGTTTTCTTCTTCCTTGATTCGTCTTGTGAGAATTATTTTTGACTTGGATGTCAACGAATCAACTTGAATTTATTTTTTAAATTATTTTGGTCATCCGATGTATTAAATGATTTTAATCTATCGTAAAAGCCGTCTGATTTTATAAGGTAAGTTTTAATACTAATATATTGTTAAATGTGTATATTTTATACAAGGATTTCTTAAATAATTGTCAAGTTCCGAACATGACCTCAATATCAACAGTGGATAACACATGGATAATTTATATATTATTTTTTTGGAATAAGATATTTTGCTTTACTATGTCTAAATATATTAATTAAGATTTTTCCTTTTCATATTAATTTTAGTCTCTGTGAAATTATTCATTTAATAGTTTTAAATTGTTCATTTAATAGTTAAAGAATTTTATCTAAATCCTGTTCAAATTTCCTATTTCCTGTCTTAACATTTTAACCCTTTTTTTTAGCATGGCTATATCTAGACGGTTTTGAATTCCTCTCAAGGTGTTTTATGGTTTTTATACCTAGAGGTTTGTTTTGGTTTTGGTACAATCTGAAGACCGTTGTTTGATTTATCTCTAGAAGATCTAGACAGTTTCGAGTTTAAGTTAGAATACCAAATATCACGAGATCATTCACGTTGCAGAATTACGAATAAGGATCCCGAATCCCTTTGAAGAAGTTGCCTGAGGATATACCATGCGATAAAACATTCCTTATATTACCACTTTTTACCAAAAGATACGTTTTATTTAATAAATCATCTTAAATTTGAATTTAGTAAAACTATGTGAATTATAATTTGTTATCTACCTTATCTAAAGCATGGTTAAAATATAATTTGTTAGTGGTTAGTGATTTTCTATATTTTTATCACTAATCTAAACTCAAGTATAGTAAGCTT